>JAJTJO010000051.1:1049133-1516312 GCA_024550625.1 Dendroctonus valens
GACTTCGTCGTTTCCCATCAATAAACTGAACTAAATGTTCAGCTTTTCCAAAAACTTCGTACAGAACTTACATAATGATATAATCGTTTGCTTGCTGTCCCTTCGAATGACTCATTGCCATTTCCTTTGTTGCTCGATTTCAGTTTGTTTATTCTTCACATTTTTTGTAGAAAGTGCCTGTTCGCATGGCAATATTTCCAAAGACAAATTTCGCGTTCCAACCGTAACGAAGTGTCAAGCGAACAACTAAACGAAAAACGCTTCCAAACGCCGATCTATCAGTAATTTAATTTTAAATTTAGAGCCATTATGTTTCTCTGCAGTTTCATTCAGCTGCAGTGATTAATGCACAATGCCAAAACTAAAATTTTTCTTGTTGCCAATTTTGTAGAAATTTGCAGTTCGCGATCGAACCTGGTTTGGATATCTGCCGTAAACATAGCAGCTTTTTCAGCCCCAAAGATAAACAAACATAGCCGTTCATTGCGGCCACTTTTAATGCTAAATTAAATACCCGCTCTCCGATAAATCTTTTGATCACTTTTCATGAAACTTGAAAATCTTTTTAAGCTTGATCTGTAGTGAAAGGCTGCACAATTGTTGGCAGATCCACCAAAATCAAAGTAAAGCGTTGAGAAACCATGCCATGATTTGTAAATGCCTCACTTTGCCTTAACACGAGCTCTCAGATCAGACTTCCGCTGAGTTCTTGCAGCTTGATATGTTGTGCTGTTGATATGAGTGGCCTAAAGGGCAGATTCACTTTCGAGCAAGATCATGATTTATGAATGATTTCCTCTGCTCGCATTCATTCGCGTTTCAGTGTACTTTATACCAAAAGAATTTCAGTGCAAAACTATCTTATTTTAAAGGCCATCCAGCATTTTTTTCGCGGAAACGACTTAATTTAAAGTGTTCTTTAAGGCTAAAACAATAAGAAGCAAAAAATTCGGAGGGACGCAAACGACACGTTCACCAACTACAAATATAAAATATGTCACTATGAGCGTTTAAAACTGTTATAGAAACTTCGTGTGAAACTTTCATTTTGTTTTGGTGGCCATATAAAAATATTATACAAAATGACACCATTATTAACACTCTTCTCTTTTATATGCCCTTATATTTCCCTCCAGTTAAAAATGAATCAGTGACCCAATTAAAACATTTTCTAAAATATAGAAAGTTAAAGAAAAAATACATTTATGCTTCAGGACCACCTAAAAACCATATTTGAACTGTACTACTATGCACAAAAGTATTGGAAAAACGTATCCAGAATAATGCCGCAGTATTTCCTCAAAGGAAAAGTAGTGAATATAGAAGACGAAACTAATGTCGTTCCAAGTGGAACCCATCATAATAATCGCTGAGAAGCTACTTGGATGCCTCAAACCAGCGAAGAAGAGTTTAAGGCATTGCTATCTAGCCGATATTCTCAACATGTCTAGTGCCAATAGCGTTTCATTGGGTAACATTATCTAATTTAAAGCTAGAGCTTTTACACAAACGTTGCGAATTTTCAGCCTACGAATTCGAGAACAATTAACCAAGGAACCACTGGACATCGAAATCACCGCCCTCAATTGCTTGATTAAGTCGAAACCTTTATACTGTCGGAAAAATTTAGCAGTGGTTTTCCAGGCGCTCACGTACTCTTTAAGAGATTTCATTAAATACGTGAAGAAAAACCCCGATAAGGAGAACTAGAGCCGATCATATGCTGGCTGAAGCTCTTCTTGAAGCCATTCTGGCCTATCTGGAGAACTTCGACTTGTCTTGGCGCGAAAGCATTGGAAGCATTGAATTGGCTCATCTAGTTTATGAATTTTTATGCTATTCAGCCAGATGGCCGTCGGAAGTAACTCAGCTCTGTTCTTTATTGATATTTGAATAACCATAACTGTCTTAGGTAGTTCTCAAGTCATTGAAAACGCTGAACATAACAATATCGAAACACATGTCCCCATACATGGCCCTGCTGGTGGACTCCACACAATACTCCCACTTGAACGATCTGGGATCGATGCTGTTCAATAAATGCTTCAACAGCAATTGCGAAGTTCGGAATGCCGCTTTAACTGTGGTTTGCACTATTTGCCAAAAGGTGAATAAAGGTAATAACTGCCAAGAGGTGAAACCATATCAGAAGATTTGTCATTTTATCTAGTTGTACTCCGCTTGTAGGGTTCAGTTCGTTCAAGAAAATTTTAGAAGAAACCCTGTCCCATGACTTGATAATGAACATGGCACTGACCGATTTTGATGCCTCCGTTCGAGCGACAGCGCTCAAATGTCTTCAGGAGATGCTGGTAATGGAAGACATTGGAAATACTCTCTTCAGCTATGGATTTATTGTAAGCCAACACCAAAGCTTTTACTTGTGGCTTTCGGTTCTAACTACAGCGTTTGTGTGTATATTTTAGGACAGAATCTTGCAACTGGTCTCGCAAGAGCAGGAAGCGATAGTAATCAGGGAGGCGATAACATTAATAGGGCAAATATACCAATGCGATTGTAACTCAGAAGAGGACAATCTGAAGATATACAAAGTAATGGTCAAAGTGGCTCTGAGAGAGAACAGTGACGATGTGCAAGAGCAGGCAGTCAAATTTTGGGACCAGGTTACGAAGAAACTGCTCGAGAAGCAAGGTATGATTTTGCTCAAATATTGTTTTTGTAACTATTTTTTCGCGGAGGTACGTGTAATCCGCATATGGAATCCCAATCATTGGTAGGTGGTCTATGATAGAACAGATTTATTTAAAAGTTAAGAGTTTTCTTTTTCGAAAATCACTCAAACTCGTCGATTCTTATTTTTACTTGCGGTTGTTCTGCCGATGATTTCATAGAGAGTGCTTGCATTTATACCAGCAGGGCTCTGATGCAATATAGCAACTTATTTTAAGGTGTTCCATATGAACATTTGTCGCAACACAATTCAGTTTTGAGGAACAGGGTGACCTAATTTTTGTCTTTTCGTCCCGTTTTATCCTAGCTGCAACTGTCGAGTACCTACTTTGAAGTATGTGAAGGAACATTTTAATAAAAAAATGTTTAAAAATTTTGAGAAATTTTAATCTGAGCCAAATGTATGACCTGTAACAATAACTGCAGGCGTAAATCGACACAACTGTTTTACAACGTAACGATATAATTTCCAAATATACATTACAAAAAATGAAAAACTACAAGTAATCCCAAAAAAAAACAAAGACTCCAACAAACACTAACAAACAACACAATGACACGGTTTTATAAATGGAGACTAACACCAAACGCGACAAAAAAACAACTTCTGCTCACCAACCACAGACTCAACGCTGACTCCCCTACAATAACTGCAGACGGCCAAACGACACAACCAAAAAACGACGGAAAATACCTTGGAATCACAATTGACTACAAACTTAAATTCACTAAACACATACGAAGCATCAGGGCAGAAACAATAAAGAGAACAAAACACTTCCGATCACTAACCTACAAAGACAGAGGAATTAGCACAAACACCGCCACCCAAAATATATAAGGTAATTGTAAACCCCTTGTAGAACATGGAAATTAACCCATGACCAACGGAACAGAAAGGACAAAACATTATATACAAACAACAGAACAAATTGCACTAAGACTAATAACACGAATAAGACACCCCCAAACCCACTACACAACCCCCTCCACCCAACTACTATACGAACGCACAAACATGACAAAGATTTCGGAAAGACTCATACCTCTACAGACAAAATGGACAAACAACCCCTACAACTGGACCATACTGAATCCCCTTTGTCTTACAAGACCAACCAGACAATCCCGCTTCCGTTTCCCTACATCAATGCTACTCGAACACTTACAAACGCAACTGACTACTGGACAATAAAATAATTTTTCTTTGACATTAGAATTAGAAAGTTTATTTAATCAAATTGTTAACCTAGAATAAGAGAATTTTCATCTTTGTTTTTTTATTTAGATTAAGACTACATGTATTAAACAAGGGCAGAAAGACCGATAGGTCGATAGCCTTTTTAAGAAATAGATTTTTACTACTACTATTCCCAAAAAAAACTTTTAGGTCAAAATGCGCCTATTGTTACTGTAAAACGGCTTTGTGTAGAATTCAATTTCTTAAATGTTTTATAAAAATATTTTTCTGTATAAAACTACAGATATTTTTTCAAATTACTCGATAACGGTTACAGTAGCGACAAAAATTAAAAGTTTCAAAGGTTTTGAAAGTGACCGATCAGTGGCGTACCATTAAAATGTCTAAATTGCAAAACCTACTATTTTAATCAGATTTTCTTACGCGACATCCTGAATAATCCTCGAGTTGGGAGCGCGTTATGTTAAAAGGCGCTTTAATTCTGTACAATAAAATTGCGTTTTAAGTGTTCATATTTAGCTGGAAACATGTCTGGTATGTATTGCAAACGATCATCTCTAGCTCGACTCGAACGGAGGTTTTCTCTATCCTGCTTATGAGTTGAGCCTTGTATGGTGAAATAACAATACACAAATTTTATATGTTTAAACTAATTAAATCATCTGAAAGGAATGCTAAAGAGGTATGTCTTTAATTTGCGAGGGTCTGCCATACCAAAACTTGCCTTTGTAACATCTCCTTACAACAGTTAGCTTAATTGGATACACACATAATTGAGAATCCGAAATTTTCATATGGAATTTTTGCCAATTTCATCAGCATTAGTCCAAAACATAGTCCAGTTTAATTTGCATGCCCCAAAGGCGGGCAAAATGAAAAGGGGCATTTCAAATTACAAAAAATGCATAAATTTGAAAAAAGATTTAAATGTATTTACACAACGAAAAACTCTGCAATTTTGTGCATTTCAGTTAAGAATAATAAATGCTTATATATTTGAACACCCATTTAAAACAGTTTATAAATTTTTCAAAATAAAGATGCGTTTTTTTTTGTTAAAGTTCATCCAACTGATTTGTAATTAACAAATGAATGAAATAATAGTGGTATATTATTGTTATATCATAAATGGCTTAATACACAAAATACAGATGATAAAATCACTTACAAACAAAAACAGACAAAGTTTAAAAACATGATAAAGCAGAATAAAAACGACACATGGGAAAGGAAATGTAAAGAGATCGACAACTTCATAGGGGGCACTGACACCGTAAATAGAATAAACTTCCAGCCTATACAGATGAATAAATGGCACCAACACTACTCACAAGAACTTAAAGAAGATAGAGCACCATATCTGGCAGCATCTCCAAAAACATACCGAGTAGAGGGCCCACGAGTAGAAATTAACGAGGAAAGGATGTGGAAAGTAGTTAAGTCAATAAAGAAGAATAACAAGGCCAGCGGACCAGAAGGACTGATTAAATGGGGGACGCAAAAACTCATCAAACACATTCAAGAACTCTTTACTAGATACATGAATGGAGAGAGAGTACCTCTGGTGTGGAAAGAAGCCTGGATTACTCCCATCCACAAGAAGGGAAGGAGAGATGAATGTTCCAACTATAGGTGTATCTCCGACACCACCACCATGAGCCGTCTCTATGGACAAGTCATCCAAAGTTAATAGAGGAAGAATACGAACACCAAGAAGTTGAAGAACAGGCAGGTTTTCGAGCGGGTCGCTCATGCATAGATCATATCTTCAGTCTGACCCAACTAACCGAGAAGAAAGTAGCAAGAAACGGAGAGGTGTACCTTCTGTTTGTGGATCTTACGAAGGCATATGACACCGTTCCCGTACAAAAACTATGGCAAGTAATGGAGAGATCCAGGATAAGTTATACATTAATAACAGCTGTAAAACAATTTTATGATCAAACAACATCAAAGGTCAAACTAAATGGTGAATTATCAGAAAGTTTTCCAGTTACAAAGGGTTTGAGGCAAAGTTGCTGTCTGTCCCCCACATTGTTTAGATGTACTTCAATGAAGCACTAAGGAAGTGGAGAAGTGCATGCAGCAGAATGGGAATAACCATTAATGAAGATTCAAGGCTGTATTCTTTACATTTGCAGATGGCCAGGTTTTTATAGCGCAGGACAAGGAGGACTGGAATTCATGAGAAGAAGACTATTTAAAGAGTACGAAGAATGGGACTGTCGGTGAATCGATCGAAAACAAAATATCTGTGCATCGGAAACGACAGAGGTGGACCTACACCCAGAAGAAGACGAAAGCAATAGGAGCATGCACCGAATACGTATATCTTGGAACAAAAATTGAGACTGGAGGCCGCACAGAGAAGGAAATAGAACAACGCATCATAAACTCCATCTTATGGTCAACATGTATGTCCCGAGAAAGGAAACACCTCCTATACAACTCCATATTTAAGAGTATAGTGCTGTATGGATGCGAAACTTGGCAACTTACTACCCATCTAGAGCGGCGGTTGCGTTCTCTGGAGATGGACTTCTGACGTAGAGCAGCAGGGAAATCAAGGTTGGAGAGGATAACTAATGAGGAAATCAGAGTTATCATGAACGTCAAGACAGACATAATAGAAGAAATCCAACGAAGACAGTTGATATGGTACGGGCATGTTGAGCGGATGGATGACACAAGAATTCCCAAACAAATCCTCAGATGGACACCAACAGAGAGAAGGAAAAGAGGAAGACCCAAGACGACATGGATGAATGGATAGAATAAAAAAAGCCATATCGGAACGAAACCTACAACCAGGGCAATGGGAAGACAGAAGAGGACATATTATTATTAAGCCACGACCCAAAATACGAATTAACGTCTCCGAGTATTTTTCGAAAAAAGAAATCACTGACTTTTCAATAAACTTTCGCTGCAACCAATTCACTGTTTATGATACCTACATTAAATTTCAGGTATGAGTGATGATGTTTTCCCGAGTGTCATTTTCTCGAAAGAGCACAAGAAGATAATAAGGTTGAACGACAAGGAAATCCGAAAGCGGTTGTTTCAAACCCTAGATGGTATGAGTAAATCAGGATGCTTTAGTGTTTTTCATTGCATTCTGCGTAATGAAAATACCCCGAAACAAGTGTTCGGTGCCACAGTGGCCATTGTTACAAACTCTTAAGGCTCCTGCAACAATATGAGGTAACTTAATATTACAATGAAATTACAACGGATTTTGCTAATTTGCTTATTGCAAAATTATAGATACTTAAATAGGAAAATTATCGTAAACATAACTAGCTAAATAATATTAGACCTACTCGAGAAAGGTACCTAATGGAATGCTGTGTTTGTTTTAAGTGGCTAATAAAGATTGGTTTTCTAAATAAACTCCTGAATTTTCATTTGCTACCAAATATTTAAGCCTTCTGTTCTACATAATATTTCAAAAACATGCGAGCATTTGCTTATTTCTTACACATTAATTTTGAACTGTATTTTCCAGGTAACTCCCGAATTTATTCTATTTAACCAAACGTATCCCAATCTCTGGTCCATACCGGGCAATATAATCCAATCGCCGACAAATAACCTGGACGACGAAAATATGCGAGATATTATCGAGGAAACCGTAATGGAAATGATAAATAGCAGTGCTGTTGATCGCATTTCCACGTGTCACACGGTTTGTATTTTTTTGCAGCACAATATTTCGTTTCTTACTTTTGAAAAACAATTGCAGCCTTTGAGCTGCAAGCATTTGGAAACAAGGGAATCTGGACTCGATCAAAACACGGAATCTGGATTGGGACAAGTTACTGCTGTGGATTTTATTGATTTTATCTATAGAAAATTACCTTACCTCATCAATTAGAATGTAATATAAATATTATTATTTAATTGGTTCTAAAAAATGTTTATTGAAATGATTTGTTTTACTGTTTATTATTATCATTGTCTTACAACTTACTTTAACTTCACTAACTGCAAATTTTATTCCTTACCACCACAACATAGAAATGTTTTCAAAAATAATAGAAGACACTGTTTTATGAACACCACTGAGCAACTAAATGAGGTTTTATTCAAATAGTACGTACTTACGGAACGGGATTATTGTTTGATACATTTTATGTACAGGGTGGGCCACTAAGAGAGGTGGTCGGCCGTATCTCACAAACTATTAGTCGTAACGATTTCGGGTAAAAAATATATGAGTAAAGTGACCAAGATAAATTGCTGGAAATTACTTTCAAGTTCGCAAAATGGCCGCTAGAGGACGAAATTGCACCAGTAAATTTTAAATACTGATTTTAAGCGGTTTAGGACAGGCTAAGGTAGGTTGGAAAGACTTTCATTCTGTTCTTGACAGAATTTCACTTATTTTTTGTGGGAGTGTTATTGTTCTAGCCAGTCAAATAAAGTGGTGAGGGAAAGTCAACGAAACGACAAATGAAACAAAATAGTCAAAACCGCATATCGATAAATTTTTTGCAACCGAAGATATAGCTAATTTTATAGCGAATACAGTTTATACCGTTTTAACGTCAAGTATTCGTAATAACAAATGCATTTGTTTGACAATCTTCAGCAGGAAGTTGATCATCAAGGTCGATTTAGTGTCAATGTCTGATGCGGCATAATTGGGGGACAAATTATTGGTCCATTTATATTTGAACAGAAGCTAAATGGAAATATTTATTTAGACTTTTTACAAAACTAACTACCATTACTTTCAGAAGACATACCGTTGCGAAAGCGAGTAAACATGTTTTTTCAACAAGACGGGGCCCTGCTCATTTCTCGGTAAATGTCCGTCGATTTTTAGACAAAGCTTATTGCGATAGATGGATAGGACGAGGTAGTTTATTCCCGTGGCCAGGTAGGGTAGGTCACCCGATCTTACGTGTATAGACTTTTATTTGTGGGGGAGAATAAAAGAGATTGTTACCAAACCAGACCAACTTCCAAACAGGACCTAATAAGCGAAATTAAGGGTTGCAATTCATCACATTCTTGTCGCAGAAGTAGAGAGTGTTGTTTTATCTAGGAGAAAACAGGCTTGAGCAGTGCATTGCTTGAAATGACGGAAAACATTTTGAGCGCAAACTACACACACCAACATATCTACTGCACACCATAAAGAACTTACTAGAAAACAGACAACTACAAGTACGAATTGACAAAACACTGTCATTTTCTTTTTTCCCCTGAACAAGGGCTCCCTCAAGGAATCCCCCGCTCTCACCGTTTCTCTACAATATATACTGCCATGACATATACAATTACAACTTACCAGACAAAAATCAAATCGACAGATCGGCATACATTACAATACGCAGACGACACGGCACTTATTGTACATGACAAAACTACTGAGAGAGCAGCTCAAAGACTCCAAACACTAACAAACAACACAATGACATGGTTTTATAATGGAGACTAACACCAAACGCGTCAAAAAACCAACTTCTGCTCACAAACCACAGACTCAACGCTGACTCCCCTACAATAACTGCAGACGGCCAAACGACACAACCAAAAAAACGACCGTAAAATACCTTGGAATCACAATTGACCACAAACTTAAATTCACTAAACACATACGAAACATCAGGGCAGAAACAATAAAGAGAACAAAACACTTCCGATTACTAACCTACAAAGACAGAGGAATTAGCACAAACACCGCCACCAAAATATATAAAGCTATTTGTAGACCCTTGCTAGACTTTGGACATATACTCATGACCAACGGAACAGAAAGGACAAACGTTATACACAAACAACAGAACAAATTGCACTAAGACTAATAACACGAATAAGACACCCCCAAAACCCACTACACAACCCCCCCACCCAACTACTATACGAACGCACAAACATGACAAAGATCTCGGAAAGACTCATACAGCTACAGACAAAATGGACAAAACAACCCCTACAACTGGACCATACTGAATCCCCTTTGTCTTACAAGACCAACCAGACAATCCCGCTTTCGTTTCCCTACATTAACGCTACTCGAACACTTACAAACGCTACGGACTAGTGGACAATAAAATAATTCCTTCTTGCCACTGAAATCTTATTTTTTTAATAGTATTGTTAACCTAGAATAAGAGAATTTTCATATTTGTTTTTCATTTAGATTAAGACTGTATGTATTAAACAAGGGCAGAAAGACCGATAGGTCGATAGCCTTTTTTAGAAATAAAGATGTTTACTACTACTACATTTTGAGCATCTAAGCAGGTTTTAATCCCAAGGGTGTAATTCATCCGCAGAAATACTCATAATGCGTGAAATATAGCAATCGGTTCTTATTAGGACCAATAATTGCCATGTATTATTATAATATCATTCTTATTGTCAAATTGTTTATATCTTCGGTTGCAATAAATATATCGGTGTGTGAGGTTTTCACTATTTTGCTTCATTTTTATCCTCTTTCTAAGCAGCTGAAATATTATATATCATTCTATTTAAAAAATTTAGAAAACGAAAAAGTTTGACGACCTTTTATAATGAGCCCTCTGGCGGCCAATGTGGCCAAATCATATAGTCGATTATTTTACAGCGGGTGTTAAGGTAAATAAAGAGCTTTTCAACTGAAACTTAAGCGTTGAATTTTGTTAAGCAAACACGGAGTTATGAATAAATTTTTGAACCATTATTTGGCCTTCCCCCACCACTTTATTTGACTAGCTAGAAGAATGAGACTCCAACAGAAATAGTTTCAAATTCTCTCAGGAATAGGACTAAAGTATTTTCAACATATCTTACCTTATCTGAACCCTCAAAAAATCCGTATTTAAAATTTACTATTGCAATTTCGCCCTCCAGCGGCCATTTTGCGAACTTGAAGGTCATTTCCAGCAATTTCCCGTGGTCTCTTTATTCATATTATTTTTTACCTGAAATCGATACGACTAATGGTTTGTGAGATACGGCCGAGCACCTCCCTTAGTGGCCCACCCTGTACAACATTTTTCTTTTCTTTTGTTCGTTTCTGATATATGGAGTGTCGAAAATTCAATTCTCATTCATTTCAGTTTTCTTTTTAGAATTTATGTTATGCGTAAATCTATGACGCGATTTGCACGGGTCATTTTCTACATTGAATTACCTCATGGGGACTATAGTTTGAACAAAAGTAAAACACATTTTTGAGAAAAAAAATAGAAAACGCAAATTTCCTTCAGTCAAGACCATTAGAAAATAACTCCATCTTAAAATACCTTTTGACTAGTGGTTAGTGCGCGCTAACGTTTAAATTTTCTAAAATGATTTATTTTTTTTTGTTTATGTTATTTTCGTCCATCTAAAATGTGTTGATTAAACAAAAGAGTGGATGTTATTCTTGATATTTTCATCAAACTGCAAGACTAAATCAGAACAAAAAGCTGAATTCAAACATGTAAAAATCCGAGATTGCGCCCATAAGAAAAAACAAAGTTGATGATGGTTGTCGAGAATCCATAAGTCGGATTTTAAAAACAACATCGCCACGTTGTAGAAGAGAAAAAGTTGCAATGATGAAGTACTATTCATTTTAAATTTCTGCGCCAAATAAGCTAAGGAAAAATAAAAACTTTTTTCGAATTTCGATTTTTTCCGGCTATCTCCGGAAGTAGCAGGCATTTTTTAAATTTTCAAAGAGCATTTTGCTGAACTTTTGTTCATTGTTGATTGCGCAACTTTGCCCCAAATTAGCCAATCTCCTAGCTTATATGGATACCGAGATCTCCATGGTTGAGCTCCAAAAACGGACACCCGGTATATCCAAATCCTAATGTCTCAATAAAACCAATAAAACTATTTTCATTTTGCTGCTTTGGAATTTATGTTTCCAACAAAATTATTGCAAAGTAAATATTTAAAAAAATAATAGCGAAATTTATATTTTGATTAAAGTTTTCGCTTGAATAATAATTGGTAGAAGATGCCTGTTTAGGTGGTTGGGTTTATCGGTCAATAGATTGCGGCAGAAAATAAAACAATATTTTACTTAGGCCAACGTTTCGGCCCAGATTAAATTGAGGATGGCCCACTTAGTATTCAAAAACCGTTTAATTTAGAGCTGTAATTCACAGCAGAGTGTTAGAGCCTTCTATAATTCACCACTGTCAAGAATCAGCCCTCCACCGCTGTCGAGTCAGTTGTTTTTATAAAATCCCGTTAATGGGTGAGTAGATTAAGGGTCATAAAATGGGTAAGGACCATATGCGCATAGTGATCGGGTTCTTTGTGTTGATATCACACCTTTTTGGTGATTATATTATAGTTCAGTCGTTCGTATGTTCGGAGTGTTTTTGTCTATCCATTAAAGGAGTAAAGCAATTTTAGCTTTTTATTTCGAACGGGGTTGTGAAGTTAAAACGGTTTTATCGGACACAACAAGAAAAACACCCATAATTGATATAAAATACTTTACACGACGATAAAAAGTGTAGTTAACAGAAGAACGACACGGATTTTACTTACTGTACAAGTTCATATAAAACCAGTCTACCATGGAAAACATCTTTTTAATGGATAAAATATGACTTTAATTTAATTTGAAATAAAAAAAGCTGAAATAATCCAGAAACAGAATCCAAAAACTCCCTCATCGAATAAATATGGCATGCAACAATATCATAAAATACAAGTCAACAATATGGAATTAAAATAAAAGCTCTACATCTACATGGCAACCAGAAGCAAAGTAATGCGGAACTTACCGAAAGCTGCATGATGCCACCTGGAAAGAAAGAAGAAAATGTGTTTAGTATAGAGATAGGTAACTCAGTAAATTTTCAAGAGCCGGCGCAGTGCCGGCGGAATGGCTTGGTGCGCCAACCCAACGCACCGGCGCAATTTATGATGCAGTAAACTCATATTTCACAGGCATTTCGCACATTGCCGATAACATATTTATAACATGTAATGACGGTTTGAAAATAAAATAAGACGTGGGACTCTCTGTGGCTTCGAAATTCCACAATCCCACGGGCGGCATTATAATTCCATAACACGTAATATAATCTCTGCCGACAATGCCAGGAATCATATGGTGACTACCAGGCCTTCACGAACTTGCAATCCGAAATCTGCCTTCTTGAATGACGTTAATTGTTGCAATCAGGGTTGGTGCTGCCACCCGTGAGTTCGTGGTTGAAGTCTGCCACAACCGTAATAGCCTAATAAAAAGTGCGGCGCAGTCAGACGGGATGACTTATACATCATCAACTCACAGAGTAGTAAAAACTCAAAAGCGCAACTCAACTCAGTGTTACCCATACCTAGTTTACAGTACAGCAGGAAATCTGTCCAAAGCCATGTTAATGGAAATCAGCAAAGCAAACAATAAAAAGTGTAAAAAATGCCATAAAACTTCAGTTGCTTTTCGAAAATCGAAAATCAGTTCAAGCTAAGAGATTTATAGATTCAAAATCATTCTTAACAGCTTTCTGCAAACTAGCCATTTTCCATTTGCCAATTCGCCATCCCCCATTTTCTACCCATTAATCCTCAAAAAGTTCACGCTACACTTGATCGCACAATGAAAACGCATTCCGAATTGAAAACTTTAATCCGGTAGTTAGGAGGCAGGAGAAACTACCGCACTTGCTATAAGGGCCACAATGACTCTAGATTTCCCATCTTCCGATTCACATAACACAAAAAAACTAGCGACCTATTTCATGCATTGCCTGTAATAAACTGAAATATTCGTACAACTCTTCGAAAAACTCAGCATTTCGAAGGCACCGAACTACAGAACCAACACAATGTCGATATATTTACTTGCTCACCATTTGGATGAATCATTGCTTGACTTTGCAGTTCGATTTCATGTTTTTATTGTTGACTATTTGGTAGAAAGTGCCTGTTCGCACGTCAATTTTTCAAAGACAAGTTTCACGTTCCAACTCGTTTGAATGATCGCCGTAAACAACACCGACTGTGTTGTCAGTAAAAAGTGTGTAAAGTCTAATTAAATGGTAGATCCAGATTCAAGCCGGACCATGATTTGTGACCGCTTTCCGTTGCCGGCAGCATTAGAGCGACGAAATACTTTTACACGTGTTCACCTATGACTCTCTTTACATTTTTATAAAACTTTGGACTTTTGTAGCTTGATATGAAGTTGAAAGGAGTACTAAATGGCAAATCCATATTCAGACCAGGTCATGATTTGTGAATGTTTTTCGTTGCCTGCACAATAGCAGCGACAGAATATCTAACTTGAGTTTGGCATGCGCCATCCATGAGTCCCTATTTAAATTTTTATAAAACTTTGCCACAACAAACGAACTATTATAGCTTGATATGTTGCATTGAAAAGCTGCATAAATGGGAGATCCACTTTCAAGCCTAGTTATGACTTGTGAATGTTTCACTTTGCTCGCATCATTGACAGCGCATTAATAAGTTTTTTGAAGTGATAACTTCTTATGGGACGGGGTAAATCCATTGGAATGCGATGACGGCGCCACCGTTACGTCTGGCCCCAGCATGCTCTCTTGGTTTCTCTCTCGCACGCAACGGCGACCCAGCTGAGATCAACGCCTAGTCTTGGCCAAAACTACCATCAATTATCATTTATTCTAAGTTGAAAATTTAATGTTGATTTTTCTTCTCATCGAGTCCAAAATTTAATATCATCTAAGTTGCTATTAAAGATGATAAATAATCCAGATCAAGCTACTACCAGTCATGGTACTACGATTGATGCGGTATTTTCAGATACTTAAATAAAATCGAGTGTCACAATTTTGTTTCGTATTACAGTTATCATAAACCAATTGTCACTTTTGTAAGTTTAGATAATGATAATGTAACCAGAGAGTCAACTGCAACTAATGAAGACTGTTAAGTGTTCTAAATAAAATATATATTTTACATTCAAAAGGAAATTAAATTACATTTTACCTATTCCTGCTCCATTTATAAATTATTAGACTAACAAAAATTCACAATGAAAATTCCTTGGTTTCAGTCAAATATTCGTTTATTATTCTATTTTAAAGCCGTTTCGGTGTCTTTTGCCACCATCATCAGTTTAGATGCATAATTGTTGCTACCTTCAATTTTGGCATGAAATTCGAACCTTCAACATTCATGTATTGAAACCTGCAACATTCTGCGTTTCTAAAGACATGTTCGGAGTCACAATATTTACATTATCATTGGTATGCTGATAAATTTCAACGCCTCCTGCTCTTACATTTTCGCGTTTAAAATGCACAATACGTTTAAAACATGGAACTATAACAGTTTCGTTATTATTTATCCATGTTTCACATAAGAGAAGAAGATTACATCGTTGAGAAACTAAATCAATAATATCTGTATTATGAGCTTTTAAGCATTGACAATTGATAATTAAAAGTGAAAGGCCTTTCTTGTTAGCAATTATATTAAGGATACTTCGATCTATTGTTAATAATCGATTTAGAGATAATCTTTTGAATTCTTCTTGCATTGATACTAGTGAATTTTCGTTTCTTTTGCCATGGTAGAATGTTAAATCATTGTTTGCAGTAACAATAAAAATACCCTCAATTTTCGTTACTCTTGATAACGCAACATAAAGTAACTGCTGAGGATGTGTTTTTTTATACTCATACACTATTTCACTGAAAGTACCTCCTTGAGATTTGTGAATTGTCATTGCACATGCTGATATCAAGGGAAAATAATTTCGTTTTCGAAAATAAATCGTCGCAGTACTTCGATTTATAGGCACAGCTTGAGGATGAATGTTATACTTAGTGATATGAGCAGCAGCTTTTCTTTTTTTTTTTGAAATATTTGCAGCTTTGCCAAAAAAAAAGTGAAAATATATGATAATTTTTGGGTTGATGCGATTTTAGCAAACCTGACGCGTCCCTGTTTATTCTCTCTGTGTAGTGTAAAGAGGGCTTAACAAATACCATATTCAATAGAGCTTTGGATGTATTTCGCGCTCTATCTGAGGCATTATTAGTAGATCCCGCGCCAT
Organism: Dendroctonus valens; assembly: GCA_024550625.1. Taxonomy (NCBI): domain Eukaryota; kingdom Metazoa; phylum Arthropoda; class Insecta; order Coleoptera; family Curculionidae; genus Dendroctonus; species Dendroctonus valens. The sequence goes on from JAJTJO010000051.1 coordinate 1,065,021, forward strand.
CTAGCATCAATTTTTAAACCTTGAATTGTGTGGATCGCGCTCTGCATAGCCTACTGTTTCTCAAAAAATAAGTGGCGTCTTGGACAAACGCTTGGATATTCAGCTGAAGAATAATCTGTGAAATAACCTCACATTTACAAGCATTTTTTAGCGGAATATTAAGTTTCTAGTTAATGATAGAAACTATCCTGTTCGATCTTACTTAATTCGTTTATTGCTAGTGCCATAATGCTTTCTTATAGGGTAAGTTGACAAGTTCACACAGCCAAATTGTAGCGGGGATATAAATTTGTGCTTTTAGCTTCTGTCTTTGGTTCCAAAGAAAAGTGTACCTGAAGGGCTCTTAAGTGGCGTGAAACGATATGCCTCTTCAACTATGTCCCAACAGGAGCCTGCCCGCATCGAGAAAAGTAAGCGTATATTGGTTACACTCTTTTACCCAAAATTAGTAAGTTTCATCTAGGCCAAGTACAAAAACAAACTAACATTCGAAAAAAAAAATTATATCAAAGTAGCAGATGCCCGAGCATAAGCTCCCAATTTTTTATTGCCCAAAGAAATACGAACCACCTCATTTTTAACACGCAGGAATTACTTGAAACAACTGCAACAAGTTATTCGGTAGTTATTTATATTATTTCATGCTCTTTTCAAAACATGGAAATTGAAAATACATATTTTAATTATTTTTTTAAAATCTAGGCTTAATACCGTTTTTTGTAATTAAGACATTGCAGAAGTAAATTGGGAAGGAAATAAAGTGAGCCAAAAAATAAAACCCTGCATGACTAGTCCTTCAAATGCCTTTTTACATTCACACAAATTTTATTTGTAATTAATCTTAACTACATAGTTATATATTTTATAGTATATTTGGATATTTTTTTTTTGATTTTTTAATTTTTGATTATTTTTTGAAAAATGTTAAAACTGATTTAAACCCTTAAAAATAAATATATGAGAGTAAAAGACTGTCATTTAAATCTAGCAATCAACAATGTCACCCTGCTGGGCAGAGTGGGAGCGGACCCTCAAAGAAAGGGCTCAGACGAACATCCTATTGCAGTATTTTCCCTTGCCACACACACAAACTACCGATACGAATCTGGCGAGTTTCTGCAAAGAACCGAATGGCACCGAGTGATTTGTTTCAAGCCAGGGCTTCGTGAAAGTGTGCTAAACTATCTGAAAAAGGGGCAAAGAGTTCACGTGTCAGGCCGAATTACTTATGGCGAAGTAAAGGGCGAAGACGGTGCAGCCAGAAGTACGACAGCAATTGCAGCCGATGATATCATATTTTTCCATTCGCAATAAGCTATATAATAACCTCCAGGCTGAATTATCTCAAAGTTAAGCTCTTTGTTATTATCTGTGTTAACTTTAAGATCTAATATTTTTTGATTTCTAGTGTATATTATATTAGGTATTTTTAAATATAAGGCTCCCATCTCAATGTCCTTTTGTTTAAATAAGCCTTTGTTAGTGTGTGGTTTTTTTTAATAAATAGTGTTTTGTCTACTTGTTTATTATATTTGCGTCTGAAAGTGTGTACAACCGCAAAGTTCTTTATTGTTATACCAAGTTACGATTTGAGTGAAATTAGCAAACTATTAGCCACATTAAAATGAATTCTAAAATTTTAGGATTTTTTTGCGATTTTGTTTCGCCATTTCTTCATGAAAATATATTTTGATGCTTTTTCAATACTAAAATGAGAAATATTGCGGAAAATGTTTCCAAAAAAGTAACCATATTTACAAATGCCTCTTATCTAACGCGCCACATTTGGCGGTGCAAAAATATATAGTAATAGACATATGGAAGATAAAAAAGATGAAGGGTGTTTTCTCATAAATTAACACACCTCTAGGTCTAGATTATTTATTTAAAAAAATCGCGAAAAGTGGTAAATACTAAATTTGTTCATTATTAGTCAGTAAGTCTTATCCCATGGCCCCCTAATAGCCCCGACTTAGCGCCTCTGGAGTTTTTTTTATATTGTGTATGAAAGTTCAGTTGCAAATGTTAATGAATTACGCCTTAGAATATTCAATGGAGTTAATATTAATTTGAATCCAAGACCAATATATTCAAACTGCTTTAGATGAAGTTGAAATTGATTATAGAAAATGTATAGAGCTAAATGGAGCTCACTGATTTTAATGTTTTTGTTTTTATTTGATTTTTTCAATCTATAATCTAAAGTCAGGAAAAACAATCCTATCGATCTGTCTAAAAATACATAGTGTTCCATTTTAAAAAAATTGACTATATCAAATTTTGACATTCACTCCTTTCATTTTTTAATTTTTATTTCAGATTTTAAAAATCTCAGTAATAATAAACAACTTATATACCACTTTTCACCATTTTTTTGAAATAAATAATGATTAAAGGGGGTGTCAACTTATGAGGCATCTCCCTGTACGTGTTCAAAATAGACAAGACAGTCATCAATGTCACCCACTCGAGAAATAGACGAATTAGAAATCGCCTACGTTTTCGAGCGTTGCTATGCAACAATTCAACTCAAGTGTAATCTCCAATTTTATGTTTCAGAAATTGGCCGCTATGAGAGTGTGGCGTGCAAGTACCCCTTTAAGTAGTACCACCCTGTATTTTCTACAAGGAGACAATAAACAAGGCACAACAAGTCCAACGGGTCCAACCAGAAGAAAAGTTCAGGAAGCATTATTTCCTATATTGGTGCTACTGCTGACCGTTTGTACCTTTTAGTGGGGACATTGTTTCAATAGCCTAGAGTCTGACGTTTAAATTTTGACAAACCTACATAACCTTCAATTAGTTAGTTATAAATAATTATTTGGTTAGAAAGCATAAATTTGTATGTTGATATGTGACATTTTTTTTATTTCAACATTGCACCAGATGATGAGAGAGACGGTCTGTTACATGGTAATTAGATTAGATCACTAGACTAAGTGAGAATCATTTCGAAATTTTCATTTTAGTATTTTGAATTTATCAAATGTTTATCAATAGTTATAAGCAATTGTCTATTTTTTTGTTTACTAATTGAATGAGTCAATAAACACAAATTTAAGAGAAGTGATTTTACAAAATCGATTTGTATTTATAGTAATTAAAATAAACAAAGAAGTTTAAAATTAGAAGCACTTGCTCAAACAATACGACAAAGAGCAATAAAAACCTGTCTTTTCTAAGTTTTTTCTTTGAGATATAATTCACTCCAATATATTCCTGGGTTTCAGTCAATTTTATTGTTTATTATTTAAAATGTTACAAATACGTTTCGGTGTCTTTCTCCACCATCATCAGTTTGTCTAAAATATATATCCACAGTTATCATCAATTTAAATAGAAAACTTTCACCAAAATTCACATATTAAAATACAAATCACACACATATTAAAAAGTACATCAAGAACATTGGTTTTCAGGTGATGAGTCAGGACAAACATATCTGGGAAAAGACTAGAATCTATTGTTTAGAGATTTAAATTTAAAGATATGTTTTTCCTGACTCACCACCTGAAAACCAATGTTCTTGATGTACTTTTTAATATGTGTGTGATTTGTATTTTAATATGTGAATTTTGGTGAAAGTGTTCTATTTAAATTGATGATAACTGTGGATATACAGTGTGTCCAGTATAAAATGATGTACATGGGGATATTGGAAACCGTTAGAGTTACAGGGCGGACCAAATGGGGAAAAAGTTGCGCAATCAAGTGCCTATAAATAATCTGTCATCAACTTCTTTGAACACGGAATAACAACGGATATACAGGGAAAAAAAGAAAAAAGTGCGTTTTATAAAATCCTTTATATCGTGTTTATTATAAAAGATACAATAACGAAATTTTCAGGGTGGGGGTTAGAAATGATCGTGAATTTGAAAATAAAGTAAAAAATAATCTAGGCCCACTATGTTCAATGAGGCCGAAGTCAACTTTTGTTTTTCTTATGGGCGCCATATTGAATTTCTGCATTTTTAAATTCCCCTTTAAATATGCTCTTCACCCATGTATAACATGTTTATGTTCGGTCAAGATAAATAATTAAAATTAACAAAAATAAGATTTAATGGTAGTAGGCATTGATATATCTATTAATTATTACTTTAAATTATTATTGATCATACATCGAACACTGCAAAAGAACAAGTAACATTTTAGGATTAAAGTAAGTGTTCAAATAAGCCACCGTTTTCTCGCACGCACAACATACATCGTCTCATTACTGCTTCACTGGATTTTCTGATCATTTCTGGGGTAATTCTGTTAACAGCTTCTATAACAGCGTGTCTCAGCTCCTCTTCGGTTTCGTTATGACCTACAGTATACCACATTTTTGAGGAAACCCCATGCAAAAATATCAAGAGGTGTTATATCAGGGGATCTCGCAGGCCATCTTACTGGTCCCAGGTTGCCTATCGACTTGTTGGGAAATTCGTGATTTAAAAATTCTGTGATAATACGTCCATTATGTGGCGGCGCTCTGTCTTGTTGGAAATACAAGTTTTGCAGGGTAGCTACTGGAACATCATAAGTGCTTCCGCTACGTTAGTGTGTAAGAGGTTCAAATATCTCTCGGAATTTAAGTTCTCATTTAAAAAAAAATGGTCCAATCACGTGGGTACCCACAATACCTAACCAGACGTTAAATCCAAACCTAACTTGGTGCCTAACTTGTCGAACTAGCCGTGGATTTTCATCTGACCAAAAAACGGTATTTTTACGATTAAATAGTCCACATTTAGTAAATTGGCTCTCATCTGACCAAAGGACTTTTAAGGAAAAGTTTGGTATCTCGTTGTTTCTTTGAATAAACCACTGACAAAATGCCATTCTTCTAATCGCATCGCCATTCTGGAGTCCCTGGCAGGGCCGTTCACGATAGGGGTGATATTTATGACGCTTTAAAATATTATTCGCCGTTGACCACGCAACACCTGTTGTGGCTTCAATTTGACGCAAAGACGTTCGAGGTGTCTCAACCACGCTTTGCATTACCAAATTTTCTTTATTTTCGTCTGGAAGTTTGTTTTTCTTTACCTTAGCAAAACTCCCGTAAGCTACAAGGTTGTCTTTCAGACGCCTAAACATAGTTCTACCAGGTTGTCGCCTTTCTGGATATTTATTTAAATACACATTTCTTCAGCTTTCGCTTCATTTCGACGACAGAGAAAAAAACACTCCAACATATCGTATTTTTCATAATTTGAAAAGGGATTCATTTTGAAACACACAATTAATTACAAACACTTGACACTGACAATAAATTATACTTTGACAGTTACCTAGGTAATTAAAACAGACAACGAACGTCAGTATGGGGAAATTGAAGAGAAATATCAATGCCTACTACAATAAAATCTTAATTTTGTTAATTTTTATTATTTATCTTGACCGAACATAAACATGTTATACATGGTTGAAGAGGATATTTAAAGGGGAATTTAAAAATGCAGAAATTCAATATGGCGCCCATAAGAAAAACAAAAGTTGACTTCGGCCTCATTGAACATAAGTGGGCCTAGATTATTTTTTACTTTATTTTCAAATTCACGATCATTTATAACCCCCACCCTGAAAATTTCGTTATTGTATCTTTTATAATAAACACGACATAAAGGATTTTATAAAACGCACTTTTTTCTTTTTTTCCCTGTATATCCGTTGCTATTCCGAGTTCAAAGAAGTTGATGACAGATTATTTATAGGCACTTGATTGCGCAACTTTTTCCCCATTTGGTCCACCCTGTAACTCTAACGGTTTCCAATATCCCCATGTACATCATTTTATACTGGTCACACTGTATATTTTAGACAAACTGATGATGGTGGAGAAAGACACCGAAACGTATTTGTAACATTTTGAATAATAAACAATAAAATTGTACTGAAACCCAGGAATATATTGGAGTGAATTGAAGTACAGTCAGGAAAATATACGTAACGATTTGAGATATAATTGCGCACCTTATTCATATTTGTGGGATTTACACATTTACAAAAAAGTTAAAAACAGAAAATATTTGCAAATCTCAAATTCCGGAGCATCAAAACTTATCAGTGACATGATTCGGACTTGAATTGGTTTTAAATACTTCATGAGTATACCTGTAACTATCTTCTACCAGAGATTAGTAGTAATCTCTGCTTCTACAAGCTGAAAACTGCCGTTTCGTGAATTTTCCGGCCAATTAAAAGATATTTACTCAAATTCTGTTAATAAGGAATTGGACTTGTCTGGGAAATAAACATTTTCCAGACAAAGTTTAAGTGTCACATGCTATTTCTCTAACAATACATTTCATCATTTGAAAGAATAAGTATGGAAAATACCAAGGCCATTTCCACTTATAAAACAAAATGTATTTGGATATTCGATTTAAAAAAATATCTTCAATCAAAATTTTTACGTACATCGATTTTGTTCGAATAGTTTCACATAATTTACCTACCAAAAAACCCTGGCAAGAGTAATTGACTAGTTATAGCTCGATCGCATTCGAAGTTAAAAATAGTCTTATCTGGTAATAACGTAAAGGTCACTACAACGCAGTTCAGAAATTTGAGATTTGCTACTTTGGTGGAAATTTGGCAACCTGTTTCGAAATATTATATAATAATTTTTGATCGTGCAGCTTCGGTGTGGAGTGAGGTGTTAACAAATTGAACTAAAAGGACGAAGCCTGGTTTATCATGGGAAAATTGCCAACTTCATTGAGCGAAAAGTATTTAGAGAATTCGAAAAAGATGAACAATTTTAGATTCATTTACAGAACGTACAAAACGAGACAAAACACTGATTAACAAAACCAAAAGCTTACAACTGCTTTTCAACATCATGATGCCAAAAAAATTATAGACATCTGATGACATAATGATGCATTGTTTTTAATGCAACTCACTTTAGTTCTTCTGATGGCTAGAATACTTGTGCTTGTTACGTATCTCTAAAATTTATTTCAAGAAGTTGGTTTTTTAGTTTCAAAATTTGCCCAAACTTTTTCCTTTTTGCAAAAATTGTTGTATTTTGAATCATTGGTAACAAACCGAAACACTTTAATAAAATGACACACTGCAGGCAGTATTGATAAGTAGCAATTAATACCAAGTTTGGCTTGAAAGAAACAAGCACTAACACCAAGCATGGACATTCATTTATACATTTTGCGCAGATTTTCCTTGACCTTGAACGTAACTCGTACGAATCAAGTAATAGCTTAAAGAAGGAGAGAATAAAGATGTAGTTTTTGCCGTTCTACCAACAATTTTGAGCAGAAAGCATTCCTTTAACATTCAATCAAAAAGTCTCGTAAACAATGAAAACCCATGTTGTGAAGTGACGTTGAGCAGTTGTTCTGAGATTAAACTAATGTAATGAGAGCCTGCATTCAAATTGCTTTGGAAACTCAATTGAAAAACGACGTTTAGAAACATTGCATTTTACATCCATCTGGTGCATCCATTGGTCAAAAACTGATGTTGATTGATAAAGCGAGAAAAACAGCATATCTGAGACACACATTTCTTAAAGACAAACAGTTCCGCCAGTATGCAATCGTGCAGTAGAGAATAGAGGAAAAACGAAACTTTAGTGGATTAGAGCTTGAACTAACCTCAGTATGGAGAAATATTTCACGCTGCAAAAGATGTGATCGCTAACTTTTGTTAACAAATACAAGAAGAATCGAACACAAGCTCTTACATAGTTCAATATAATACGAAACGGACGCTATGAATAGAATAAAGGCAAGTATAAAATAACAGCAAAATTTTTACGCACTAGAAAAGCATTCACAACAGACCAATACTACAGGCCATTACTTAGTTTCTTACCTAAATCAGCCAAAGATAATTAAGGGGGTCAAATTCAGAATTAGAAGCAGGAGTCGATCGCTGTGGTACTTAGAGAAAAATGGACAAAAGTGATTACCAATGCCCTAAGAGCAGCAGACACACCAAGACGAGGATATACAGTGTGTCCAGTATAAAATGGTGTACATGGGGATATTGGAAACCGTTAAAGATACAGAGTGGACCAAATGGGGAAAAAGTTGCGCAATCAAGTGCCTATAAATAATCTGTCATCAATTTCTTTGAACTCGGAATAGCAACGGATATACAGGGAAAAAAAGAAAAAAGTGCGTTTTATAAAATCCTTTATATCGTGTTTATTATAAAAGATACAATAACGAAATTTTCAGGGTGGGGGTAACAAATGAGCGTGAAATTGAAAATAAAGTAAAAAATAATCTAGGCCCACTATGTTCAATGAGGCCGAAGTCAACTTTTGTTTTTCTTATGGGCACCATATTGAATTTCTGCATTTTTAATATTCCCTTTAAATATGCTCTTCAACCATGTATAACATGTCTATGTTCGGTCAAGATAAATAATTAAAATTAACAAAATTAAGATTTTATGGTAGTAGGCATTGATATTTCTCTCCAATTTCCTCATAGTGACGTTCTTTGTCTGTTTTAATTACCTAGGTAACTGTCAAAGTAGAATTTATTGTCAGTGTATATTCTTTTTCCTGACTGTACTTTAATTCATTCCAATGTATTCCTGGGTTTTCAGTCAATTTTATTGTCACTAATTATGGTGTTATGTGATGAGCCCTTCACACTCTCCTATCAGGGCGTTTTTCCTTAAAAGTCCTTTGGTCAGATGAGAGCCAATTTCCTAATTGTGGACTATTTAATCGTAAAAATACCATTTTTTGATCAGATGAAAATCTACGGCTAGTTCGTCAAGTTAGGCACCAAGAGGTTTGGATTTAACGTCTGGTTAAGTATTGTGGGTACCCACGTGATTGGACCATTTTTTTTATGAGAACTTAAATTCCAAGAGATTATTGAACCTCTTACAAAGTAACGTAGCGGAAGCACTTATGGATGTTCCAGTAGCTACCCTGCAAAACTTGTATTTCCAACAAGACGGCGCGCCGCCACATAATGGACGTATTATCACAGAATTTTTAAATCACGAATTTCCCAACAAGTGGATAGGCAACCTGGGACCAGTAAGATGGCCTGCGAGATCCCCTGACATAACACCGCTTGATTTTTTTGCATGGGGTTTCCTCAAAAATATGGTATACTGTAGGTCATACGAAACCGAAGAGGAGCTGAGACATGCTGTTATAGCAGCTGTTAACAGAATTACCCCAGAAATGATCAGAAAATCCTGTGAAGCAGTAATGAGACGATGTATGTTGTGCGTGCGAGAAAACGGTGGCTTATTTGAACACCTACTTTAATCCTAAAATGTTACTTGTTCTTTTGCAGTGTTCGATGTATGATCAATAATAATTTAAAGTAATAATTAATAGAAATATTATTTATCTTGACCGAACATAAACATGTTATACATGGTTGAAGAGCATATTTAAAGGGGAATTTAACAATGCAGAAATTCAATATGGCGCCCATAAGAAAAACAAAAGTTGACTTCGGCCTCATTGAACATAGTGGGCCTAGATTATTTTTTACTTTATTTTCAATTTCACGCTCATTTGTTACCCCCACCCTGAAAATTTCGTTATTGTATCTTTTATAATAAACACGATATAAAGGATTTTTTAAAACGCACTTTATTCTTTTTTTCCCTGTATATCCGTTGCTATTCCGAGTTCAAAGAAGTTGATGACAGATTGTTTATAGGCACTTGATTGCGCAACTTTTTCCCCATTTGGTCCACCCTGTAACTCTAACGGTTTCCAATATCCAAATGTACATTATTTTATACTGGACTGGTATATGCTTATAATTTTCGAGCACTCGAATAGTCAAAAATTATTTTGAAATATTGGCTTAGTTAAAGCAGAGATTAGTTGATTAGTCTACTAATCTCTGGTTAAAGTCAGTTAAAGTTTCCTGCCTTTCAAGAAATATTACACCAAATGGTGCATGTTGCATTATAAAAGAATCGCGCTGATATATCCGGGCGAAACCTCTGTCCGTGAATGCAGAATATAACAAATTTAATTTCGCTATTTTGATTTTTGCAGCAAATAAAACCAGATTCAAGTCGAAACTTGTCCTTGATAGTGTAACCACTAGTCTGATTATGTATGCATTAAATCATAATAAACCTTGTTTCACACAATGCCTGCTAAAATGTATTGCACGCGATATGGTACTGCTAATTGGAGAATATTACCCCTGGTTTCTGTTTAAAGATAATATAACGAATGTAATAAAATATATACTGGGACAAATAAAAATTTCTTTTGTTGAAATGTCCAACAGATGCCAATATAAATAAAAGGTTCTCAGGCGGAACTCTAATTTCAATCATCCGATTTGTGATAAGATTGCGACGATCCGATAAATTTCCTTAATTATTAAAATAAAAATAATATTAAAAAGATTAATCCTCATACATGTATTATAATTCGGAAAAGTAATCGTCGAATGTTCAAAAAATGTCTGTCCAAAAGTTGCTATGGTATTATTTCCTCTTATTAATTCTGAATCAGTTTAAGTAGCAATCCACTGCAGATTACAATCAGTCTAACTAGCAAAATTGAACTAAATGTTCTCTCCGCCCATGCTAGAATTTAATGTTTATATTGTAAATAAAAACCTTTGTTTTATTCGTAATCGCATCGTTTAGACTTTTATCTATATGTGTCAATATTATTTCAATTGAGTTGCGCTTTCGGAGAATGTCCAAGTCTCATCGTTAACATTTTATGTGAAGTGTTTGAGATTTTCAGAGAGAAATAATGTGTGTTCTGCCGATTGCAACCGAGCAATGAACACCAACGAAAAAAACTCCAAAGACACCTACTATCCGGATGGCGGTTACGGTTGGGTGATAGTTGGCGCAATTATATTAATCAATGTAAGAAGTGAATTTCGCTAGTGTTTTAAATATTGTGCATCTATTTTGTTTTTAGTTAAGTTTGCTCACTTTAGTGCCCTGTTTCGGTTTAATATTTGGAGATGAGTTCGAGGCATGGAGGGTCACATCGGCCCAGACATCCTTCTTACTACATTTGCACAGTTCCTTATATTGTTCCTTAGGTAAGAGATTGAAATTGCCATAAGTAAGGCGATGCTAAAACAGGACGTTTTCAGGTTTTTTTACGAGCCCCTTCTTGAAACTCTACGGAATGCGACCGGTGGCCATTGTTGGGGCTGGCATGATGTGTTTGGGGATACTTTTAAGCAGCTTTGCTACTTCGTATATTTATTTAATATTTTCTACGTCTATTTTAATAGGTAAGTACATAACTCGATTCTATATTGTTAATGCATGCATACATAATTGAATGAATGTGATTTTAAACTAATTTTTTGCTCAATTTCTTCTTACGATCAAGCGAATTAGTGTTAAGTAAACTACGAGTGACGTTGAATAATAAAAACTGAAAAATTCTATATAAAATTGCCCGCACACGATACCATCAAACGACATTACTAAAATCGAGACAAACATACTATTATTAACTCAATTGTGCAGTATGTAATAAACCAAACAATAAGCCTTGGTTCACTACAGAAGTCCAAAACATCACAAGGGAGAAAAATAAAATATAATTGCAAAACAGAGAATCTCCAACACCACAGAACCGATATAAGTAAGTATATAAAAAGGATCAATTTTAACAATAAAGTTCGAGAAATTAAATACGATTACTGGAAGAGATTTAAGTAGTAATGTAATAAAATATGGAAGGAAAAACGTATTTACGAAGAAGTATGAAACGAGAAACGAATGCAACACTACAACTAAGAGCAATCATAAAAGAAATGTGAAAGAAATAATTCAGAAATGTAGAAAAGCAGACACAGAAAACCCAGAGGAAGAACAAAAATAGGTTCTCTTCCGTAGAAGAGAACTACCCGGAAGAACAAGCCGGATAGGCAATAAGGAAAATTACAACCCAACCAATACCATGACAAACAAGCGAGTAAAAAAGGGCAACATTTGTAAACGATTACGAAAAAATGTTCAATATCATATTTCAATGTGGAGAAACACCGGAAGAATGAGAAACAGCATAACTGTACATATTATTTAAAAAAAGATACAAAAGCGTTACAGCAGACAATCGAACTAAAATATTACTAAGCACATCGCTAAAATTTGTAGCTAATATTTGTGCAGACTAACTAAATAACATCAATAAATCCAATAAGCGAAGAACTATAGGAATTTCGAAGAAACCGATTTACTACCGATGAATTTGAAGATCAATTGATGCAAAGATATATGGATATTTAGCCAAGGCTTTCGACAGAGTTGGAAAACAGAAATATACCGAAAAACTACATGATGCTTTTTAGGGACGTAAATTTAAAAAAAAGCAAATACGAACAAACTTGGAATGTACTCTATCACAGCAGCTCCGACAAAGATCAGGCAAATTATAATATTTAACTTTAGAGAAATGTCTGAAATATATTTCCCATAAAACATATGACGGTCCTTGATACCGTGATATAAGGCGATACCTTGAAACAGCTTTGACTTTAATTCGCTATTAAAGGTAGATTTTTTAGAGACGGCAGGCATGCAAACTATTAAATTAAATACATTAAATTTATAACATTCAAGGACATAAAATTGGAGATCAAACATGGCTAAAAATGATAATAATTATAAAAAATTATATGCGGGCCTTAAGCATCTAAAGCTTTGATTGTCTGTCAACAAATTTATTTTCAGCTTAAGGATAGTAAAAGAATATTGAAAACCGTAAATGATGCAAAACTATGGAACTGGAAATAAAATTGAACAATTAAAACCCTCTTAAAAGAGCGATTAAAAATCAGTTTATTCTGACAACTTTTACTCGGCTTATCAGTTTTTGCTTTCACGTTTTGATTTCAAAAAACCCATATCAACATCATTTATTTTCAATCAGGTTTGGTTATCGATATAAAATCTGCTTTAAATCAATTTAACCAACTTTGTTAGTTTTATCAAGGGCAAACCAATTTCAAAATTGCATCTCAAACTTTCTCTTTAGCTTTACAAAAAGGCTTTAACAAACCACCCCATCCAATCCAGAAAGAAAAAGATGTTCATCAAGAGCTAGTGGAAGTTTATAGTGCGCAATAAAATAATGCTCCGGATTAATAAAAGTTAGAATACTTTACGAAAATTAAGTAAAAATATACTTGAGTTGGAAAAAGCAGAATTATTAGGAATAAAGACAATATCGGATTATTCCACTTAGAATCCACTTAGATAAATTTGACGATCATGCTCTGCAAGCAAATTAAGCACTAATGAACTGAAATTCACGAAGGCTAACAAATTCAAATAAATATGCATTCACGTTGGAATCCATTATGTTTAATTCATTCCAATGTATTCCTGGGTTTCAGTCAATTTTATTGTTTATTATTTAAAATGTTACAAATACGTTTCGGTGTCTTTCTCCACCATCATCAGTTTGTATGTCTAGATGTTTCTACCTTTACATTTGGTTGGATGGTCAACCAAATGTCCAACCAAATGTAAAGGCAGAAACATCTAGACATACAAACTGATGATGGTGGATAAAGACACCGAAACGTATTTGTAACATTTTAAATAATAAACAATAAAATTGACTGAAACCCAGGAATACATTGGAATGAATTAAAGTACAGTCAGGAAAATATACGAAACGATTATGTTTAATCAAATTACAAACAAACAGTTTACAAACAAACAATTAAAACTCATTGTACTGTCGTTTTATATTGGGTACTATTTATACAGGGTGAGTTTTTTTCGATGACCAGTACAGGGATCTTCGGAACTAGAGCAGTTACGAAGAAGGTCAAATGGGCAAAGAATTGTAGTTTTGCATGCTCTACTCGAACCCGATTTTATTTTTCTAAAATTTGACAGCTGTCAAGAGATATTTGGGAAAAACTTATTTAAGGTAAATTTTTAAATTACTCCTAGTTCCGTTGATATTAATTTGACAGGAAAACATTAAATAGAAAACTTGTAGGAAATTGTATTCCAAAGAAAATGGCATAAGACATTTCTCCAAAATAACTGTCATTTCTGATATATGACACAAATTTGAGTTTTTTTAAATGGCAACCATACTTGATTATTATTTTACCGAATAGAGCATTTTATTACGATTTCTGTGATATATCACACGTTAGGTTTTTTTCGAAAATAAAGTGCCTGCGAACAATTTATACTTTTTCAATTTAGTTGATCGAAGTTAGCCATGGAAAATAGGTATAAGACATACAGCATTGTTTCCATAGTAACAAATAATAACAGTATGCTTCAGTATTTATTTTGACAACCACGTTAAAGTTTGCAATATCTTTATTATAATTAAGACGGCTGCTCATTTAAAGTGTTTATTATAAAAATCAATTGATACCAATAATAATTAAAATTTAACTCTAGAAACTTTAATTTTGATTGTAAAACATTTTCAAAAAGTCCTCCATTATTATCAATGCAAACATTGCAACGCTTTAAAACTGAATAAGTTGCTTTTCTTGAGGAGCGAGCATCAATATTTTCAAATGCTCTAATCAACAGCTTCTTTAAGTGCATTTAAATTGGAATATTTGTTTTTGTATACGGTATTTTTACGGCTCCCCACAAAAATAAATCCAAAGTTGAAAGATCCGGTGATCAAGGTGGCCATAAAACAGAGCCGTTTCGTCCAATCCAAGCCCCAGAAAATGTTACGTCCAGGTGATTCTGCACTTGTGAAAAATTATGCGGAGGAGCGCCATCATGTTGAAACCATTGCACATTACGCCATGTTTCTAAATCTAAGTTGTCCAACATAAAATCTAGGTTATTCGGAAGGAATTGAAGATACCGACTCCCATTTAACGTGCCTTCAAAAATAAATGGTCCAAGCATTGTTGAACCCACCATTCCGCTCCAAACGTTAAACCCAAATTTAATTTGTGGTCTCCTTTGCTCAACGTGATGGGGATTTGTTTGATTCCAAAGATGTTCATTGTGTCGATTAAACATACCACAATTTGTAAATCGAGTTTGATCGGTCCATAATATTTTATAAGGGAATTGGATGTCTCGTTGGCATTTGTTTCGGAACCATGTACAAAAATTCACACGCAGCTCCTCATCCCCTGGATGTACGGTTTGGGATACTGATAATTTATACGGATGGAATTTGTGTTTTTTTAAAACTCTCATCGAGGTGCTTTGGGAAGTCCTGGATTCTGCTGCGATCTCTCTGGTTGAAGTCTGTGGATTCTGGCTTACAATGGCCAAGACATTAACCTCCACAGCTTCATTTATTACTTTATCTTCATTTCTTGGCTGCGTAAAACTTCCATAAGTGTCCAAATTGTCGTATAATCGCTCTCAAAATAGTAATCAGAGGCTCGTCCAGCGTTTTTATCACATCTAATGTAGGTTTCAATCATGTCGCGCTTTTCTTGATTGGAATAATTAATTTTTCCAATAAAACTAAGATTTCTAAGTTGAATTTAAACTTGGATGTCAAAAATTGAAAGGTGATGTTATTATCTGTTGCTACGGAAACAATGCTATGTCTTATACTATTTTCCATGGCTAACTTCGATCAACTAAATTTGAAAAAGTATAAATTGTTCGCAGACACTTTATTTTCGAAAAAAACCTAACGATGTGATATATCACTGAAATCGTAATAAAATGCTCTATTCGGTAAAGTAATAATCAAGTATGGTTGCCATTTAAAAAAACTCAAATTTGTGTCATATATCAAAAATGACAGTTATTTTGGAGAAATGTCTTATGCCATTTTCTTTGGAATACAATTTCCTACAAATTTTCTATTTAATGTTTTCCTGTCAAATTAATATCAACGGAACTAGGAGTAATTTAAAAATTTAATATAAATAAGTTTTTTCCAAATATCTCTTGACAGCTGTCAAATTTTAGAAAAATAAAATTGGGTTCGAGTAGAGCATGCAAAACTACAATTCTTTGTCCATTTAACCTTCTTCGTAACTGCTCTAGTTCCGAAGATCCCTGTACTGGTCATCGAAAAAAACTCACCCTGTATATCATTCAAATTATTATTAGATATAATTGATGACTTGGAAACCATACCCAATCTTATGCCCAATACATCATGCATGACTCAATAATTTCTTTCGACAATATATTGCATTTTAGACCAGCTTAATCAAATATTATTACAAGGACGAAGAATGTCCACATATAATGTCAGTAAGGAGTCATGATTAATTATTTAATGGTGTTTCAAATGCGCACCAATTAGTAGCCAGCAAATAGAGCACAAATCATACAGCGAAAGTAAAATTATTCGGGGCATTTTAATAAAGAAAAATAATAGGAATACCAGAAGAAATAAACAGGAAAAGAAGGGAATGAAACCCTAATAACACATTTATTTTGGGTTGATTGGAGATTCATCGAAAGCTCTAAGAACAGGAATGAAAAAGGAAACACTTTAAACGTTAAACAGAAATATCGTATAATTTAAATTAACTGGACATGATGTGCTATCTAACGTAACTTTCACCGTCTCTTTAATTCCCTAAATTTCAACAAAAACTGAAAGCTAGAAGCCCACGTTTTGTTCTCCTCACGTTTGTTTCCATAGATATGGTTATAAGAATAAGTGGAAATATTTCTATCCTACTATTCCAGATAATTTATTAACCACGAAAACAATGAATAAAAGACACCAAAGCAATATCAAAAAAGTGCTTCAGGACAGGCCCACACCACTTACCTTAATGTGTTAAAGTAATTAATAATGAAGTTAAGGTTCACACGTTCACAAAAAAAAATTGAGAATGACCAAATTGACAAAAAAATGAGCTAAATGTTTTAATACAATTTCAAGGTAAATGATACCAGTTTCAATGCCACAATAAGCGTTTTTATGGCATCTGTTTAATTTTAGAATTATCATACATCAACACGAAATACAATTAATCATTTCCACTTATCAAGTATCAGAAACCGCACTTCTTTATGCAAAAGTTCCGGACGTACAAAGAACATTATTTGTCAAAGATAACAACAGCCAGCATGCAAGATGCATTGGGATGGTTCAAAGACTTTATGAGAATCTACTGATGAATTTATTAATAACTATGTTAAATGTTGTGCCATTTGGTATCTGTCGGTCTTTAATATTCTCTTATCGCCATTTGAAAGATCGATTTTTAAAAAAATACAACTTAGATTCGCCTCGCATTTACGACTTGGATGCAACGGGTAGCTTAAAAATTAGCTCCAATTATTTGATATTTTTTTAATGAAGGCTATTATTAAGTGCTGATATTAAGGCAGCACATGCTGTACATTAAATTGGAGAGCTTCCAGAACCAGAAAACCACACATTTACGTAATGCATAATGTTTGTCCATATTCAGAAAATTGAAGAATGATCACAAGCGTTTTTGCTTGTAATTCAAACATCTGCAGTTTTAAGGATTAAAAGATAAACATTAATTTTTTAAGAGAACAATGGAAAGTTTGGTAAACATATTTTCATAGACATGTGTCCTTTAGCTATTTATTATGTAAGTTACACGCGAGCCATTATTGTTTCGTGTAACGCACATACAATCATTGTTTTAGTGAGCCCATATGGATTTCCGAGTTTGTCTAATTTATCACATAATTATTGACAAAGTCGTATAATGACGATTTCAGTCGCGACTTAACACATTATTTTAATGGAGCACTAAATTTTATTATACGTTTCATTTACTTGATGTTTGATATGCGAAATAAATTTACATCGTTTGCAATAAGAGACTCGGCTAAATGAAGAAAACCACATTTACATTGTTTAAACAAGAAGTAGTTTTTGAGGAAGAATTATGAAATCCTTCTGCTTACGTACGAAATTTACTGAAAAAATTGAACAAGCTGGTGATGGGGGGGATCACTCAATGCATAAAAATCACCTTCTCATCTACTTAATGCTGTTTTTCTTTCACATGCTTCTGTTTCTAGGTTTAGGACAAGGTATTGTGATGCCAGCTACCTATCTTGGTACCTACATGTATTTTAAGAAAAGACTGACTATAGCCGTAAGTCTCACAGTTACCAGTGCCAGCTTATCCTCCATAGTTATACCGAAAATATGCGACGTTTTGCTCAATCAAGTTGGACGCCGGTACACCGTGATGCTGTTGTTTTTCATTTCCCTTCTGTCTTTCATCGGGTGCTTTTTACTGAAACCCGTCAAGCAGCGAAAAGGGCAAATGGTTGATCAGGATGTGGAAACACATTTAAAGAAAACGAGGCTGTGATAAATGGAGACGTTGATAATAATGTAACATAGTTGGTTGGTGTAAAGGGACTATGAGTCAATAACGTCGTTTTTTGCTTTTCTAGGAAGTTTCATGCGAGTTATTGGAGACGAAACGAAATCCCAAAGACATTTACCGGGATACTACAGTGCCTGCTACAAAGCCCGCATCAATTTGGTCGAAGTTATTCGACGTTTTTGACCTGCATCTGCTTCACGACGCTCCTCTGGTCATAATGATTATAGGCTTAGGTACTGTACTCACAGAAGCTATTTTTCCAATGCGAAGCTAACACGGTTTTTTTTCTTCAGGTGTTTCCTTCGCTGCAGAACTGAACATCATATTGATGATGCAATTTATGTTAAAAGACTTGTCGCTGTTTAGTAGAAGTGACGTAGCTACGGCGATTTTAATACAGAGTGTTGCTGACATTACAGGAAGACTCTTAATTCCCATTGGGGCGCATTATTGCAAAGTACCAGCCAAATCCATGTATGTGGGGGCTTTGGTTGTTGCAACGTTTGCCAGAACAGGTTGGATTTCATTCTTTCGATTACAACATCAAATGAATGTTTTGAGTTGAAGCAACTGCAAATCTTGCCTTGCTGGATGGTTATTTTGTGAAGTGACACTGAAACTTTGGATTTAAAATGGAGACACTAG
Organism: Dendroctonus valens; assembly: GCA_024550625.1. Taxonomy (NCBI): domain Eukaryota; kingdom Metazoa; phylum Arthropoda; class Insecta; order Coleoptera; family Curculionidae; genus Dendroctonus; species Dendroctonus valens. The sequence continues at coordinate 1,083,923 of JAJTJO010000051.1, forward strand.
GAAATGAAATGACATTTTTGAATCAAATGTGTTGGTTAACTACTTTTAAATCAATGCAAATGAGAGTTAACAACTTATAACTTCTAATACAAGGAGTAGGAATCAAAGCAAGCAATGTTTCCTTATTCCATGTTTAAAATTTAAGGGTCGATATTTTGTTTCCAAGAAACGTAGCGTTTGGTTGAAGAACTGAACTTAATTAAACCGTCGTTGATAGGAATTTGGTCTTAATTTTTCCCGAGCATGCATGGCAGATTTCTGCAGAGGTCTGTTTTCTTTGAGTGTTAAGCTTAGAGAGAGTACCCCTCTGAAGATGCCAGCGAAACTTTAGAGCCAAATTCCTATCTACGAACGAACGTAAGCTGCTCAGTACATATTTTACTATATCAAAATAATATTTTAGCGAAGTATGTGTAGTAGAAGAGAACAAAGTACTAAAGATGTTAATAGACAGCCAAAATATTCTAAAATATAGAGTTCTATCAGGTTCTATTAGGCAGATTGGACCGCATCTTCTTTTTTAAACCGGTTTTTACAGGTCTTACAGGTCATTTTTCTATTCTCAAAACTACGATTATTTTTGATACGAAGCAGCCGCTTTCCAAGGAAACTACTTCATCGAAAAATGTTGAAAGACCAGATTTTCCAGGCTAAAAATATAATTTCATTTTTTGATAAATTTTTGAAAAAAACTGCAAAAATTTGCCAGTTTTGAGCGGTTTTTTAAAAATGTCCGATTTTTATTTGCCTCTATCTGCTCTAATATGCTCTCAAACACCCTGTATTTTACCATCACAAAGCTTCTTTGGTCGAGAACTATCCATCGAACTTAAAAAGGAACATGTAAAAATTAGTCTTCGTAAAAATATTTTAAATTATACACTATTTGCATCGGAAGGAAGTGAGAAATGCAACCAGCACAAAGAAAAACCTGCTAGAGCAGACTAAAGAGTAAACTAAAATAACTTAAAAAATAGGCGGCTTTTGAGCGATTTTAAAAAAAATCCGATCTTCAATTGCGTTTATCTACTCTAAAATGGTCTCAAAAACCCTGTTAAAAAATGAACATGTAAAAATTCAATTTTTCGTTGAAAAAATAATAAATGTCTTAAAGTTATAAGCTTCAATCAGCCATGTGGATTGGAATCCTAAATCCAATCCACGTCCCAAAGTTACGCTTCTGATGACTAATAATTTTTATTCGAAAATCGCCAGTATAAAGTTTTTTTTGTGTGGGGAAAGCAGATATATTGTATCATTAAAGTCAGACTACAATTTTATTAGTTATTTGTCCATTTTCTAATGAGTTTAATTTTTTTTTCTAGTCTTATCCATATGGCCAACTGAAAAACACGTCGTCTTTGCAGTGATAACTCTAATAGGGCTTACCAAAGGCACAAGAGCAGTATTTCAATCAGTGGTCCTTCCACAATATGTACATTTGGATAAAATCGCGGCTGCCAATGGAATTAACATGTTTTTCACTGGATTTATTTCGCTTGTGATTGGACCTTTAATTGGTGAGTATTCAAAAAATCCTAAGTCAATATTATAGAACATTGCTCGCTTCTCAATGCATCTCTTTCAAATTAAACGTTTTTACTATTAAGAGAATACTTCTTTTAGGTGTGATACATGATAAAATGGGCTCAAGTATCTATGCTTTACATGCAGCATCAATTTTGTCCATATCATGTGTAATAATGTGGATTGTCGAGTATATATTTTGGGAAAGGCGAAAATCCGCAACCACTGAATCGTAATATTCAATGTGCTTTCGAATTTTAGATTTAGACTGCTCAAATATGTTCTAGTCTACACTAGAACACGGTCCTAAAAGTGATAACGTTTTTGTTCAATTCGAATTGCTCTGGTGGCTTATAATTGGGACAGTTTATTTGTACATAATAAGGCAAAATATATTTTTATAAAGCGTTTGAATTTATGTGAATAAACTATCAGGTGGTACCAAATATGTGGTACTATCCATGTAACATGTTGTTTCTAATACAGCACGTGTTGCCGTTTTCGACTTGTTTACACTGTTTATGTTCAAAAAACTTGAATAAATGACATTTGTTTGTGCAAATAATCAGCTTGTTATTTATTGAAATGTAACTTCCATGTAGGATAAGTGGCATGAGGCAAGAGCTTGATTGATGTGTGGACAATAATACAAACTCTAAATCATTCTATGCTATAACCAATTGCAGGAATTATATTCTGACATTTTTGGTTTTTTGCAAATTAAAAACGATTGTTCCGAGTTTCTAAAAGTACCTGTTCAATAGATAATACATTTATTTGTTTTTGTGTAATTTCTGTCTACATTAATTAATTACTCAGTAACAAAGTAGATAATGAGGATGGTTAGCGCCAGGTAATAATTATGGGTGTATTACACATTAGCCCTTGGTGAGCCAATGCAACTGATACACGTAATACTACATACATAATATATCACATGAGTATACGGTAATAACAATAGAATTTAAAATGGGAAGCGTCGAAAAACAATTAATCTTGAAGTTATTATTAATTATAAGTAAAGGCCCTAATGATGGTAAAATGTAAATATCCATTGCATATCTGTTCTATGGAATTTTTTATTATCCACTGGATAGCTGGAGGTATGTTTCCAACTGGTTCATTTCCACTATTCCGAGGAACATCACAGGTTTGTTAACGAGTAATTTTCTACTTAAATGTTGGGCAAAGTGAAATGCTATTAATGGCAATAAGAAAAGTTTACTTATTTTTCTCAGACTACATGAACGTTTTGTAGTTATTTATTGAGATAACGCCAGATTGTCTATTAATCTTACTAGTATTTAATAAACAAGTTTATATGAATGAAAATTAGGCTAGGATTTTACTAAGGCTAGAAACTGCAGCAAAATTGATCATGTTCGAATCGAAAAGATAACAGTACCTTAAAAAGCGAGTATTATTTGCAGTAGAACGCAATTTTTTAAGAAAATGGTGAACGAATGAAATGAGTCTTAAGCAAAAGACCAACCAAAGATAGCAAATAAACTGAAAATAGCAGTATAAATTAACAACATTGTACTGTATTGAACGCAGTATCAAGAATCTGGGTATACTATGTATACTCAAGGTTTTTGATGCAATTAACCATGTTGCTTAATAATCTGTTTTTACCTTGCAATGGACGGTCTGGTGTTGAACACTCAGAAAACAAAGTTTAATTAATGTTTACCTAAACCAGTTAGGAGAAATGTTTTTATTCGGCACAAATGGCCATTAAACTGTTGCCACATAATTCTAAACGACACACAAGTGTCTGTGGGTACAAGAAATATATGAAATAGTTCCTCGACTCTAATTGTTTTTACTTATGCAAGAAAGTTTGAGATTGTGCTACTTGTATATCTTTGTTTGTAACTTTCAGACTTGTGTTCTTGTTTTAGTTCTCTCTCTCTCCAGTCGTTGCTCGGTTTCGAGCGTCGTGACCATTCATGGTACAAGCCTTCGCCATGCTTCTCTATCCTCTACGGTTCTCATTACTTCTGTTATTGACATATTTGTAAGGTCCTTGATTTGGTCTATGAATCTTACAGAAGATCTGCCTCTCGTTCTTTTGCCGTCCATCTTCCCCTGGATCCCAATTTTCTCCATCCCATCCTTCCGTATCATATGACCGAAATATTTGAGTATGCGCCTATGGATTATTGGGAGGAGCCTTTCATGATCTCGGATATTTAGTTCCATGCGTATGGAGATATTTGTTCTATGAGCTGTCCTAGGGATCCTCAACATCCTGCGGTAGCATATCATTTCAAACGCTTCTATTATCTTGCGGCATGCCGCGTTTAACCTCCAAGATTCTGACCCATAGGTTGCGATGGAGAATATCAGCGCTTGAGAAGTCTCATCTTGGTCATTTTTCGGATATTGTGGTCTTTCCAGTTTTTAACTAGTCTGCCTAAAGCTTCTTTAGTCATTCCAATTCTTCTACTGATTTCTGCTTCAGAGCCTCCTTTGTTGGTTATTTTTGCACCGAGATAAATGACAGTGTCATTGGTTTCTATGTCGTGGATGAGTCGAAGTGGCATTGGGATTGTCTGAGGTCTGTTCACAATCAACAGACAGCATTTGGTCCTATTTAATCGTAGGACTGATTTCAACCTATCAGCTACTACACGTTGAAGTATTTCAAACATTTCTTGTTCGTTTTGTGCTAGAACTATCGTGTCATCCGCATATCGTAGGTTTGACACTTTTTTTCCGCCACTAAAGACTCCGCTCTTCCAGTTTTCTAGAGCCTTTCTAATAATCCATTATTTGTATATGTTGAAGAGAATTGGGGAGATAATGCAGCCTTGTCTAACGCCTTTTCCGACGCTGAAGGGAGTTGAGGGTTTTCCTTCTATTTGTATGTATGCTCTATTCTTGTTGTACAGGGCTTTTATGATACATATGAGATGTTTCGGGACCCCCATCTCACTCAGGATGCTCTATAGTCATCCCCATTGTACGGTGTCAAATGCTTTGGTGCAGTCAAGGAAACAAAACATAGACGGTACGTTGTACTCATATGCTTTTTATATCATTTGTCGTAAGTTCATTAGTTGGTCTCGCGTTCCACGCCCCGGCACAAACCCTGCTTGTTCTGGGGGGATCTGAGGTAGAAGGTAGTTCTTTAATCGTTCCTGTATGATTTGCAAGAGAACTTTACTGGCATGGCTAATCAAAGCGATGGTTCTGTAGTTGCCACATTCATCTTTAGCTCCCTTTTTTGTATAGGGATGTAGACTGATTCTGTCCACCTTTCGGGACATTTACCGTTTTCCCATACTTTTGTGCATATTTGATGTAGTAGATCTGTGCCTTTGTTGCCGCTGCTTTTCAGCATTTCAGCGACGATGTTGTCAGATCCAGGAGATTTGTGGTTGTTAAGCTTGCTCAGAGCGGCTTCTAGTTCGGATTTTAGTATAGGAGGTTCGTGTTGTTGGATGCTTTCTAGATCATCGTCGCTCTGCGCATTCTCTTCTTCTGAGGCTGATGAGATTCTCGCAGTATTGCCGCCGTATTGGAAGGTAATGAGGTTTGAAGGTTTTGGAAAGCATTTTAACTTTTTTAAAAAGATCTCGAGGTTGGTTTGAGTTAGCGTGCTTTTCGATGTCTTCGCATATTGATGCTATGTACAGATTTTTGTCGTTATTTATACTACTGTTGATCGTTTTGCCAAGTTCGCTATATTTTTGTTTATTGTTGCCATCATGAGTGCCCTTGATGTTAAGCTCTCTCCTCTCGGTTTTAAGATTCCATGTTGGTGAAGTTATCCATGGTTTTTTGGGATGGTCGTTCCTATCTGTATCAGTTAGCGCGGCCGCACATTTACAGGCTTGTTCCATCTCTGTCCAGAGGTCATTAGCATCCATACGCTCTGCTTTTTCTTGCTTTAGCTAGCAGTCGCTTTCATTCTTATACAAATAGATCGGTTGTAGGCCTGATCACAGGGTTTTTAATCACAATAATACATACACCCTGTGTATTATTACCATTCAGGCTAAAGCCTAAGTGAGGTTCTGCTAAGCAAAGTATAGAAAATGGTATATTAAATTTCTTCTTCGATGTTGGCCATGGTGTTGCAACTTGAACTAGTTTTATGTGATTCTTCATTTAACTGCGATACAATTTTTGTAGTTTGCTTAAGTTCGCTGCTTTGAGAAATATGCTTCTATATGAAACGAAGATTACTCAAAAACCTTCCATTAATGAGCAAACTCCAGCTTGGCCCGTATTAGTTTCTTGAAAACACCAAACCTGCGGTAAATCGTCTAGGTGAAATCGCCCTATTTAACACTTCTTCCCATTTTGATCTTTTCTCTGTTTTTGTGGATTTGGATCCAAAATGTTACACTCTTGTAGATGCACTTAATAATCCGTAAAAAATTCAGTCTTTCGTTGGAAACGATTGTTTTCGTTTTGCCATTTTCTTTCTACTTCTTATGAAAATCAAGTTGTGAGCACTGAGATACTTGAATTCTTTCACTTGATACTATTTGCACTTTGTATTGAGCAATGTTTTCATCCAAGCTACAGTTGTAATGTTTAAATATCCTACTTTAATTTTTGTGTATCAACAAAACTCATATTTCCGGTTAATTGTTCCTTAAATTGGTCTTTGCGTCGGTAAAATGGTCTTTGAGTTGGTCTTTGCGTCGGTTAATATCCATAATTGCTGTTTTATTTACTTATCGATCTTTCAACTCGTGTACTGATAACTACTTTTGTTCCAATAACAGAATAAAATTGAGCATGCACTCTCAATTCTACACCATTAGATAGAGAATTAAATTACTTACAAGCACATTTATCAGGTGAAAGATCGATTCTGATCGAATTAATAGTGACGGTTTTCACTCAAAAAGGGAAGTTTCAACAGATTTTTGGGTTTGCCTGGTTTTGGCAAAATTGAACCATTGGTTCAAGCTAACCTGACGCGGTCTTTTTGGACAGAACTCAAAAACCATTTGAGCTCCAACGCTCGTTTTCTTACCCTTAGATAAATAACAACTAAAAAGTTTTTTAACCAGCACGAGTCCATTTTCATTTGCTTGAACTTTTTCTGAAAATGAATTATTTTGCTTCATAATCGTATGCAGGATATGTAAAATTGCGCCTCATTAACGCTCGTGTTTCTGAGTCGTCCACTCGTTTTTCGAACTTTGCATTGAAATATCCGACAATCAACTGAAAGTATGCTAGATTTTATAGCATAATTTTTCAAATATCTCCATTAAAAATATCTTTATCATCGTGAGCTTGAAGACTACCTTTTATTCAGCTTAGAGCTTCTTCAATTCTAATTCACCATCGAGTTTAAAATCTGGAATACATAGAGTATTCCAGATTTTTTTGAGACTTGATTCACTTTCGATAGAACATAAGCTCTGGTTTATCGAGGAGTTTCGATGATTGTGAAATTATGTTGGTAAGTACATAAAAAGTCTATTAAATATATTTCTCTCTGTTTCTGTTTTTTTGGTCACAAATTGAACTTTAAGCCCGCAAATCATTTTTGAGTAGTAGTAGTAAACATCTTTTTCTACTATTTCTAAAAAAGGCTATCGACCTATCGGTCCTTCTGCCCTTGTTTAATACATGTAGTCTTAATCTAAATAAAAAATAAAGATGAAAATTCTCTTATTCTAGGTTAACAATCTTATTAAATAAACTTTCCAATTCTAATGATAAGAAAAAATTATTTTATTGTCCAGTAGCCAGTTGCGTTTGTAAGTGTTCGAGTAGCGTTGATGTAGGGAAACGGAAGCGGGATTGTCTGGTTGGTCTTGTAAGACAAAGGGGATTCAGTATGGTCCAATTGTAGGGGTTGTTTGTCCATTTTGTCTGTAGATGTATGAGTCTTTCCGAAATCTTTGTCATGTTTGTGCGTTCGTATAGTAGTTGGGTGGAGGGGTTGTGTAGTGGGTTTTGGGGGTGTCTTATTCGTGTTATTAGTCTTAGTGCAATTTGTACTGTTGTTTGTATATAACGTTTTGTCCTTTCTGTTCCGTTGGTCATGAGTATATGTCCATAGTCTAGCAAGGGTCTACAAATAGCTTTATATATTTTGGTGGCGGTGTTTGTGCTAATTCCTCTGTCTTTGTAGGTTAGTGATCGGAAGTGTTTTGTTCTCTTTATTGCTTCTGCCCTGATGTTTTGTATGTGTTTAGTGAATTTAAGTTTGTGGTCAATTGTGATTCCAAGGTATTTTAGGTCGTTTTTTGGTTGTGTCGTTTGGCCGTCTGCAGTTATTGTAGGGGAGTCAGCGTTGAGTCTGTGGTTTGTGAGCAGAAGTTGGTTTTTTGACGCGTTTGGTGTTAGTCTCCATTTATAAAACCATGTCATTGTGTTGTTTGTTAGTGTTTGGAGTCTTTGAGCTGCTCTCTCAATAGTTTTGTCATGTACAATAGGTGCCGTGTCGTCTGCGTATTGTAATATGTATGCCGATCTGTCGATTTGATTTTTGTCTGGTAAGTTGTAATTGTATATGTCATGGCATTATATATCGTAGAGAAACGGTGAGAGATGGGATCCTTGAGGAAGGCCTTGTTCAGGGGAAAAAGAAAATGACAGTGTTTTGTCAATTCGTACTTGTAGTTGTCTGTTTTCTAGTAAGTTCTGTATGTTGTGTAGTAGATATGTTGGTGTGTGTAGTTTGTATAGTTTGTATAGTAAGCCTCTATGCCAGACACTATCAAAAGCTTTGTTAATGTCCATAAACAAGCAAGCTGTCTTTCTGTCAGTTAGGTGGGTTGTTTGTATATTGTTAGTCAGAGTGAAGAGTGGGTGAATAGTCGAGTGCTGATGTTTGAATCCGAACTGATACGATGGTATGTACTTTCCGACCAGTTTTCCCAGTCGCTGCCTTATTATGTACTCAAAAACTCATTTTTGATTTGCGCGTTTATTAAAGCTTTCAACAGGTAAGACAGGGCACAATATATAATTTCACAATATTGAATGTGCAACTGCGATAGTTTGTTGAATACATTCCTAAGGACTGTTGTCGTGCGGAGTTCAGAAACGTGCCAAGATATGGTCTTGCATTTTTTTCTCGAAATCAAGCAAGTCAATCAAATCAATCAAATCAAAAAATGTACTATCATTAACGAGTTAATCTCAAAGCAAATATACATCGCAACATTTAAAAGCAAAAAATTTATTTTTCAAAAAACGGCTTTCTAACTCGTTGGGTTTGCTCTAAAACGTTCCAATCGCATTTCATTTGCTTCAGCCGATGTATCATAGTTGTTCTGATTAATCGTGAAAAATTCATTCAAATTGGCCCAAACGCCTTCTATTCTTCTTTCTATTCTATTCTATTAATTGAACATATTTCCATCTTTCCATATTTGGTCCAGCAGAATCCAAAGCATCGGTGTCTAATTTTATCAGAACCAAAATAATATTTTTTTATTTGTATTTGTCACCTTTTAGTCTCGAAACATTTTCTCCAATTTAACCGAATTTTTTACGGTTTTCCGGACCCACATTACAGACAAAATTACTTTGCACACACTGTGCGTATTTAATTATTTAGTGATTTGAGAGCCTAAAAATTTTACAATGGCTTTTAAGGGAAGACGGGCTAATTAACATGTAGACACTCTCTATTATTAATAATCGATATTTTGAACGATCAAATAAAACAAATTGAGTTATTGCCCCTTTTATCAACGCCGATAAACGTCCCAGGTAATTTTTATTGCCTTGGAACCATTCAGGCAGGTTCAAGTAGGTATTTATTATTGTTTTTGGAACTTTGGCATTTTATTGATAGTGCAACGTCATTAGTTTTATTTACTATACGACTGCATTTTACCTTTGCAACGTCCAAAGTTTGCTATTAAAACTAGGCAAGGTCAGTTGAATAGATGTTTTGCTGTTAGAGTCGATTTTCGAAATGAAAACATTGAAAAACTTTCCAAAAAATTGTTGATTAGACAATACCCGATCTCCACGTGCCGTTTCTGTGAGAATTTCTGATAATGCGTCTTAATTGCTAATATGCATTATCTCAAAGTAATGTTAATATGGAATTGCGGCAAATAATAAACGACTCCAATTATATACGATTATCAAACAAAGGAACCTGCAGCACAGCAGCCGATTTACTCGTGCTTGATCCTTTGATGTTCTCAAAATCAACCGTATTTTTTATTAGTTTTATCGTTACGGTTTCAATGTCCACTTTTCATATTTCTGAAGCATGATTCAACATATATTATTAGTACAGTGATTCAAAAACCGACTGATAATGTCATGAAGCTCACTGTCGGGCTTTTAAAACTTTCCAACTTTCTTGTGTCCTCTTAGACAATTTCAAATGTTATTGCGCAAATGGCTAATTAATAATTGCATAAATCAACTACAGAAATTATCCATGAAGTCATATCAACAATCCCTGAGTAGTAACTTGGTGTGTGACTCTCATTGTTTATAGAAAACTATATCAGTTACCTCCAAAACGGACAGAAGATTGACGCGATTATTTTCATATGCTTTGAAAACAGTTAGTTAATCAAAAAACCTCATTATTTGACCTTTTTAAATAAATTTCGTCACAAAAGTATTTAGAATTATTTTATTGTTAGGAAATTGTTGTGTATATTTTCCTGACTGTACTTCAATTTATTTCAAAACATTCCTGGGTTATTCTTGAATAACCAGTCAAATGTGAAGGTAGAAACAACTAGACACACAAACTGATGATGGTGGAGAAAGACACCGAAACGTATTTGTAACATTTTAAAAATATGCTGTTAATAAATATGTGCTGTTAATAAACAATAAAATTGGCTGAAACCCGGGAATATTTTGAAATTGTTAGGAAAGGCGTCTGAAGAACTGAAGAAAAGAAGTGATTTATGGTGCTCAAATGAAATCGATTTGAAGATTTAAATTTTTAGTGGGTGTGTGTATATGTAAAAGTGTTTTTTTTTGCTAAAAGCTGTGATTGAGTACGATTTTCAAAGAAACTAATTGACCGAATTGGAAATAATAATTGAAAAAAATAGATTTTCATCGCTTTTGGAATATAAAAGTGGATTTTCCAAAATGGACATCGTCGGTCTCCATTTGCAACTTCAATAAAGCGTCTCCGATTTTGTGAGTTCAGAAAAAATCTTAAAAAAAAAATTTTTTGATATGGCGGTTCGAAATAAAAATGCTGTCGCTTTGTGGGTAATTTTAACATTTGTGAAGTGTCCTAAGAAAGCGCAATTTACTGTGACCATAATTTTCGGCAAGCAAGTTGAAAAGGCCTTTTAAAAATCAATAGAGGAAGAGAGATCAGAAGAAATTACAAAAACATGCAAGCCATAGCAAAGTAACAATTCGAAAACTTTCAAGATTTGTAAATTCCAATTTGTAGAAATGAAAAAAAAATGTTTAGCGTATTTAAAAAGTCCAAGAAGAAATCTAAGGAAATCTTAACCTACTCTTAAGCTTTTGTTGAACGCATTTTCAAATATGTGAATATCAAAAGTAATTTAAACAATTTCGGCGAACAGATTCTTCCAAAAATTAATACTCTTAGTATGTATGTGGATTTTCAGTTTTATTCGTTTATGGGTTTTAGGAAAATGTATCAAAATAATTTAAAAACGTCGAATTTTACAGATTCCATCAAAACTGAATTCAAAAAATGTGCTGCTTAGTATCGACCCACTTCACATTTATTTGCTTGCATTGACAATGAGCAGATTTTATTAGAAGAATAAATAGAGACTAAAACTCGCTTAAACAATTCAATCGCACGAATTTCCTAATATTAGCGTAGACAAAGAACTTCAGCCGACCACCTTAGGTGGAATAGCTAAAAACTTCAAACACTTTCAGGGGAATTAACCATCAGAGCTCAACTCGGCGCGATCTTTTTCCTACTAAAACCGTCATCTGTTATTCTTCATAAAACATTGACAAAAATACATTTCCCAAAATTCGTTTTTTCATTTATGCAAGTCTTTCTTTCCAAGTTTTCCGTTCTAAAAACCCATTGACGTTCCGAATATTTAAACCGATTCAATTCATCTTTAAACCATCATCAACAAAATTCCTGTTATGGCGAACACCATTAGTTCAATGAAAAGCGATTATCGATGACGATACTAAACAGTCAAATTACTTAAAATTAACTCGGTTGGTTGTTAATTAATCATTTATCATCATAAATAATAACAGAATCAAAAAACATTTTAGTGCATTAAATATTTAGAGAAAATAGAATCTTGAGCAAAATTTCAAGTTTGAAAAAAATTAATACTAAGCAAATGTAACCATACAGGCAAATCTCCCACCACCAAATAGCGCTGTTTTCCACGACATCCTGTATAAATTTATTAACGTTATCGCTGTGGTACCATTAAGCGCAAAAACTCCTTAGCACAGGAGTCTGAACTCGATATATCAGGGTCCAATCGTAAACAAAGTATATAAATGACCAATACGAGATAATCTTTATTAGTAAGCAGTACCCGTTCGATCAGTACCGCGCTCATTGATCCAGTATCAGCGATATCTTAAATGAACCTTCCACTCGTTTGCATCGCACCAATTCTATAGTCAAAGCGGGTACTGCTCCAAGAGATTGCGATTTTAAAGATTGTACCTTTCGAGTTGGTACTGAAAAAATATGGAAACGGTACTGATGGAAGCCTCTACGGGCCATCAGCAGAAAAATGGACATCTCCAGGTGAATGGCGCGAGTGATAAAAATAGTGATTTAGTGAAGACTCACCAGCAAGAGCCGCAAGAAACCAAAGTACTGCTGGAAGACGATGGATCTGGAAAAAACGAAATTGTGTTTAATATGGCACCATCCACTTCACCCATCGATATCAAGTTTGAGAAAATCACCTTCACAGCTACAGAAGGCAGCATTATAAAAGGCAAAAGTTAGTATCTAAAATTTCAGCATTTGCTTCGAAAATTCACATGCCCCTGTTACTACTAATCGAAAGTTCCAATATCAATTTTGTTTTCATGATATTGTTGCAATTTGAAAAAAAAATTTAAGAGGAATCCAAAGGAGTTTTCCTTTATTTATAAATTCCTCTGCAACATTCGCTGTTCTCCTATAAAGTGTCAAAGCAAAACAAAGAAGAACTTACGCGAAAAAGCGACCCTTTTTAATCATCTCAAAACTCTTAAAGATAAAACAGTTTTTCTAATATTTATAAAGTGGTACTATTGTCCTCTGGTAATCTAAAAATTTTCTCTCAATCGAGCTTTTGAACCACAATGGATTAAAGTTTGTAATTTCAGATTTTTGAAACTCATTCAACGTTCGCAAAGTACTGAGAGAATCTCTTAAATCTTCAAAAGTTTACTGCACCTTAGAAATGCGCTAATTTGAATATAATTACAACAATGAATATGACGAAGAAGTTGATTGCTATAAGGCAAAGCCTGCAAAAATATTTAACTTGATTTCAACAGTGGAAAACTGAAAGAAATCAGTAAAATTTATTTAAGCAGAATTTTAAACCGATTACTTATAGCTTTTCACAAATTGACGACGCAATTTTGCATTCAAGTCAATTATCTCTGCCTGTAAATAAATGTAAATGTAAAAAAGTAATAAAGAAAAATTGGATATTTTTATGCATTTCGAAATAAGAAGCAAGTTCTTCCCGAAACACAAGTTGAAATTTATCCACAAAATCATTAGAGAGACAATTAATGGAAAAATTAACATAAGAGATTTACTAGAGACTAAAACATTTTTCTTCGTGGATGAATTTTTTGACTTAGTTGGAGGGAAAATTTGTTCCTTTTTAACTTTTTAATCATCACAACAGCAAGAAAATGCTTTCCAAAAAGAATAGTCAATGGAAGTGGACCTAGAAGGCCACAGATGATCAAGAACATATGCAAAGACATTCAAATATCCACATCGAACAGATTCGAAGCAACAAAAATTTCTAAAAAACAGTCGTCAAAACGTATCTCAGGAAAGAAGAGAGTACGTTTTTAGCCATTTTCCTTCGAATGAGTTAAAAAGAATACATGAAGTATCTAAAATAACTAAAGTAAAGAAGATTTTATTTTATAAGAAATTCTTTAAATTGGAGATGGCGATGTCAAATAATAAAGAGGAACCAAAACAACAAAGGAAGTAGATCTAAAGATTATCAAATAAATATTTAACCTTTTTGCAAGACCAGATGCGAAATGCTTATTTAATTTAGCCTTAATTTTTTAAATGTTTTAATTGACAGTAATTAGGCACCATTTTTCGTTTCAATTAATCATTTATTGTTATCGCATAAATGAAGGTATTTTAATCATGCCTGACATAGTTAAAGTCGATGTTGTTAATTAACACATTTGGTTTTAGAAAAAACGGGTGCAGCTGATAAACTTTCAATGAACTTGACAAATTCAATGTTATTATTTTGACCGTTTTATACTTAATTCTAATTAAGTGATTTGTAAATATTTAAAATAAAAAATTAACCACAATTGTAAACAAAGAGTTGGACCGTTTTGATAAAGAAAACTTTAAATAAGCGATTTTTGAACAAACATTTCACTGAATAAAGGTCATTGGGGAGAACGGCTATTACATAAAAGGATGATCTCTAAACCCAATTGTCCATACATTACCAGATAAGGTCATTTGCTTCCTACTTGACTAGCTATTTTGTGATTAAATTAATTTAAATCACTCGATTAATTAACACCAATGAGGAAAACGTCAAATGCGATTACCGCCTCATTATTTTGGCAATTTATTTCTGCAAAATGAGCAGCTTATTAAGCATAATTGTGAAATGGGGATATTTAAAAGCGGATGACAACATTGTGTTAAAAAAATGTATCCATCATTTTTAATCTGATGACCTTTTTTAAAGGCTTAGGTATATGGTATATAACACACATTACCAAAATTGTGGTTTGCGGCAGGTAATTAAAGCGACCGACAAATTCGACCAAGAATAGCAGGTCAACGAGGAGAACCACTTGCAGTTGCCTTGACACTGCTGCAAGAAGTCAAGATTTTTTACAAGGCTCTCGAAATGAACAATTATGAAAATTCGGGTTGTAAATTTTAATTTTATGATCTTTCGGACAGACAACAGGATTTATTTTTGTTACACTCAACATCGCAACATCATAAAAGTATTTGTAATAACATGGACATTTTTTTTGAAAGTCTCATTTACTCAAAAATTCCGTTATTTTCATTTTTGGAGAAGTCCTCAAATTTAATGGACTTTTTAACATCGAGTATCATACTTGAGTTTAGATTCTATAACTTCCACCAATTCTAATGATTTAATAATCTGATCGTACTTCTATTGTCTTAAAATGTGTGTCTTAAACACAACGTTTTGCTCGATAAGTATCTCCAACCATTTTCAAGTGAACAATAATCAATAACTGTTTGGGGCGTTCGTGCTTTGTCGCCTGCGAGGAAATTTTTGTCTGCCTGTCTGTCTCTTATTTACTCCTTAGTTAATGTGCTTAGGAAATTTTCTGTATCTTCCATTTCCATCAGTCCATTATTAGAAATTATTCTCCCCATGATACCCCAATATGGTCAGGAATGGGTTGGGAAAACTATATTCACAATCATTTAGAAACTATATTTAAGTAGGATCAAAAATGTGTTCTAAAAAATCGGATGTGCCATATATCTTTGTAAATATGAAAATGGTTCACTTTTTTGGAATCATCCTAAACTCCTCAATTTCCTTTCGAATGTCGTGCCTAAACATATCTCAGAGTTATCTGTTATCATGAAATGAATCCAGCCTGCTTCAAAACTTCTTCATTCTCGTGCTTATATTTTCAGGTTCTCATCTCATTATTTTCCTTTTTCGGCTTTATTGCTATTGTCCTGGACAATGTTTGCTTCATGTCTTTTTGATACATTTTTTCCTGGTATTTCGAATCATTTTTCAATGTGTTTCTTTTCTTCGCTAACTCTTCAGTATTGAGACACAGTATTTTTATAAAACATTAGTTGTTTGTCTTGGGAATCTTGACTTGGAGGTAGGCGCGGATCATTTCTAAGATTAATTTCTCTAGCATTACGGTGATATTTGAAAGTTTTTCAGGTTTCTAAGACATTTTTTCTCCAAATAATTTTCCTTGTTCAACACGCCTTATTTTTCCTTTACTGAAATGAATTGCATTTTTCATGTCGTCCTGATCAAAATCTTCTGATCAGCTTTTTGATGTATATAATATAGTTTTAAGTTCATTTGTAACCCGTTTGAGGTACTTTCGGCATGAAACGAATCCACTGAGCTCAGAAAATGTACAAGCACATTTTTTTAAAATTGCAGAAGCGAGGCTCAACCATCCTACGTGCATATTCAGATAGAGAGCTTGGATGAACCAAAGTAGCTCAACAACACAAAACAACAGCTCAACAATATGAAACAGTTCGAATCGTTTTGAAAGCATTTTAAAATGTTGGTAAAGTCTTTTTCTTCTTCGTCAGCCTTTATTTATCCACTGCTGGATATACGCCTCTCCAAATTTCTCTAAGTGTCCCTATCTAGGGCAAGTTGGTGCCAGTTCCGGTCCACCGACTGCTTGCTTGATGTCGTCTAGCTATCTCTTTTGGGGTCTGGCGATACTTCTTCTTGTTGATCGTGGCCGCCATTTTACTAAGCGTATTGTCCACTTATTGGTGTCCTGCCTTGCCACGTGTCCAGCCGATCGCCACTTAAGTTCAGCTACGCGCTCGATTATGTCTTTTACCTTCGTCTTCCTCCTTATTTCTGTGATGCGTATTTTGTCTCGTAGGATGGACCTTTCCTTGGCTCTCTGGGTTGTTCTGCCATTTTCTGCGTTAAGGTTTCATGCGTCATAGACCCTTCTTTTTAGACTTATAGAGATGTTTTGATTTTTGAGAATATACCTCAATTTCCCGTATGCCGCCCAGCTCAGTCGTATTCTTCTGGTTATCTCAGAAGTTTGATTTTCCTTATCCAATTTAATTAAATCACCTAGGTATACGTATTCTTCTACGGTATCGAACACGATGGTCTATTGTTATATGTAGGTCATCTCTACTCATGATCTTGGTTTTATTCAGGTCAATTTTCAGTCCCACCCGCAGGGACTCTTGATGGAGTTTTTTCATCATAATCTCTATTTCGTTGGGGTCGCTGCTTATTAACCCGATACCATCGGCGAAGCGTGGGTGGTTTCAGTATACTCCGTCGACCCTTACACCTCTTGTTTACCAGTGCAACTTCTTAAATACATCCTCCAGGGCCAATGTAAACAATTTGGGTGAGATAGCGTCCCCTTGACGAACGCCTCTGTTGATTGGGACTTGATCTGTTCTTAGATCCTCGTCTATTGCAACCTGCAATGTTGCATTTTCGTAGATGCATTTTATGAGGGTGGAGTATCTGGTATCTATTCTGGCTGTGTCAATTGCTGTTAGAAATGCCCATGTTTCCATCGAGTCAAAAGGTTTATGGTAATATATAAATGTCACAAGGAGAGGTATATTGTACTCAACACTCTTCTCGATTTGGTTGTGGATTGTTTGTAGGTGGTCTCTTGTGTTAAAACCCTTTCGGAAACCTGCCTGTTCAACCGGTTGGTACAAATCGAATTTCCTTTACAGGCGGTTTGTAATGATCTTTGTCAGAAGCTTGTAAAGGTGCGACCGGAGACTTATTGGTCGATAGTATTCTATATTTGCGGTTGGTAAAATAATGTTTATAAAAGATCCATAACAGCATGACATTTGAGATCAGTTTAAGTAGTTGACTTTGCATAACAAATAACCAGAAAATCTATTTGCTCGTTTGAACAAGCCACTCGACCTTTAAATAGCAACAATTATTGAGATGTGACGTAAAAACAATACAAACCACTTATTTTTCTCAAATCATCTGAAAGTGACCGACTTTTGCTTGAACACTACGCCCTATGAAGCTGACTGGTGTTTAAATGATGTCATTGAAGGGAAAATACGTCACGTTTTTTAAGTGGGTTTATGAAATTATTCAATTTTATTATCGGCTAATCTTCTCAAATATGGACTTTTACCTCACCGTGACCTTTGCTTTCGGTGTGAATTATCCGAATATATCACAGATAATCGTCAAAAATAGGTATCACTTAGAAAATCTACTTTTTTGAATTGCTTATCGATTTTGTACAAACGTTCAAGTAGGCGGTAATTAGTCACGTTATAAAACGTTTGCTAATTACTTCACAGTGCAAGTAATTGGGTAAATACACGTGTTTGATTATATTTAATAAAAAAACTTTACTGCGTTTCTTAATTTGTTTCGGCGAGAACTTATGGAGAACGTGTTTGAACTTCCATTTCAATCAACTATGTTTTAGAAATTCTTCCATGCTAACAATTGTAATTATTTCCAGAAAAGAAGCAGATTCTTCATGAAGTGTATGGAAGGTTTCCTTCTGGTCAGTTGATAGCCATTATGGGACCCTCTGGAGCGGGCAAAAGTACGTTGTTGAATGTTTTGAGTGGATACAGCATTCAAGGGGTAATTACATAATACTATGTATCCAATTATACTAATTATAATAATTTGATAATTATCAAAAGAGATAGACTTTCGAGGCCATTCCTTGAAACAAGTGGGTTTTTTTTTCTTTTATTTTTATTATTATTATATTATATTTAAGGGATTTCTTCTTAAGAAAGAAGAAATTCTACCGAACGACGGCCTAAAAACCCGAAAAACCCACTTGTTTCAATTTGATAATTTTCTACAATTGAAATTCGCTTTTAAACAACAAAGTGGTTTTGGGGTTTTACGAAAAATCTTTGACTTCAGGTAGGAGGAAAAGTACTCATCAATGGCAACCCGAGAAAACTGAAAGCATTCCGACGTTTATCTTGTTACATCACTCAGGACGACAGACTGCAGGCCCTTTTAACAGTCAGCGAAAACATGCACACTTCAGCTGATCTAAAGCTGCCATCCAGCACCAGCAAGGCAGAAAAACAGGCAATTGTAAGTATTCAACAGATATTGGCGACATTGATTTTGGCAATTTACAACGTCGGTTGGATTAGTAATAATTCATGGAAAGATTAAACTTTGAGATAAGTAAATGTACTTTGGACTTTGAATCTTAAATACTTAGTATAATGCTGAAAGATTCATCTTGGGACATTCATTTATATAACTGCAAAGCTATTGTAAGGGAAATGCCCTAGTTAGGCAGTTTTTTCTGTGATCTGAATTCTGTATTTTTCAACAAAAAAAATTGCATGTGCATTACAAGAATGTATTTCCAATTATTTGGGTAATACACAAAACAAATTTAATTGGATTACTCAGAATGCAGTTGCCAAACACGTCCATTAAAACAAATTACTAGTATAATTTATCAATGGAAAATTTGTAATTATTCGCCTGTCTATGTCTATCTGCAAAATATACGTATACTTTTTGATATAACTATATAAGTGTAAAAACAACACTCTGCGTCTTTGCTTCCTAATCAGAAAATTCTATTGCCTTGACCATCAGTTGGTAAACAGCTCAGCTCATTGTTCTTCAGTTGAAACAATATCCAACGTTATTGTCTTGTCGGGTATAAAATGGTTTTAAACTTTTTGGCTTTACAATTCCTTGGTCTTCATAAACAGCAACCAAAATGATACTTTTGATACATGATAAAACTCTTAAAATTGATGACGATTGATAAGACGTGATGATTGATATGAGACAAAGCCATAGATGATTGAAATTTAATTTTAAAACAAGGAAATCAATGCAAATAATGGCAGGGATTGTATGTACTACTATTGATGCGGTGACGTTTAATCTTATTTGTGGTTTAGGGTCATTTGCAAACGGTGCATCAACAACTAGCCACGCGTTATAAGTTTTATAAACACATCTCGTGAATTGCGTGGTATATATTAATGTCCTATTGATCTTTTACTATAACTTCAAAATATTGTTTAGATTTTTCTTGATATGCAACATATTGGCAAACCATCGCTCCTAGATAATATAACCAATCGTTATTTATTAATAGCGGAGAGGTTCATCGGTTTTCCAACATGTAATTAACATTGCACATCAGTTGCATCATCATTTACTGTACTTTGATCAATGTTCTTGTTTGTATACATTAAGGAATGTTTGTAAACTTTCTAGATGCGACAACTACGAGAAAGTGTTCAAAACATGCAGTATTCAACTAATGGGAATGTTCCCGGAAGTTTGAAGGCTCCAATAACTTAAATTGTACACTCTTTGTTCAGAAATTCCGAGCGATTACTTTGATGGGTCATTGCCAAAATGTTCTTATAGGAAAATCATTTGATGAGTCGCAATTCTGAATATCGCTATTTTAATTGTGTGCAATGCACTTTGGGAAGCTCACATTTCGAATAGCGCAACTCATTTAATAAATACCACATCAATTAAAAGTAGGTTATTTATTATGAATACGGTAACGTTAGGTATGGAGGCGAATCAAAGTCTAACATTGCACTTAAACGAGTCATTAGAAATAAATAATTTGCTGACTACAGTTAATAATAAAATTAATGTAAATAATTAAAGGAAGGCTATTTCGCTTTTCCGGTAATATGTGTAATTATTGTTCCCGCCTTCCACTGCTTCAGCTAATGATAAATACACGTTTCTTAAAAAATTCTCAATTTTTTTCAATAATTTAGTTAAATGAAATTGCAGTTTATATTGAGAGTCGGTTTTTTGCTCTCTATTGCCATACTTTCATGAATTGAATTGGCGTGTGAAAAAGACAGTCTGACAAATAAATTAGGTAGTAATAGTAAACATCTTTATTTCTAAAAAAAGGCTATCGACCTATCGGTCTTTCTGCCCTTGTTTAATACATGTAGTCTTAATCTAAATAAAAAACAAATATGAAAATTCTCTTATTCTAGGTTAACAATATTATTAAATAAAATTCCAATGACAAGAAAAAATTATTTTATTGTCCACTAGTCAGTTGCGTTTGTAAGTGTTCGAGTAGCGTTGATGTAGGGAAACGGAAGCGGGATTGTCTGGTTGGTCCTGTAAGACAAAGGGGATTCAGTATGGTCCAGTTGTAGGGGTTGTTTGTCCATTTTGTCTGTAGGTGTATGAGTCTTTCCGAAATCTTTGTCATGTTTGTGCGTTCGTATAGTAGTTGGGTGGAGGGGTTGTGTAGTGGGTTTTGGGGGTGTCTTATTCGTGTTATTAGTCTTAGTGCAATTTGTTCTGTTGGTATATAACGTTTTGTCATTTCTGTTCCGTTGGTCATGAGTATATGTCCATAGTATGGCAAGGGTCTACAAATAGCTTTATATATTTTGGTGGCGGTGTTTGTGCTAATTCCTCTGTCTTTGTAGGTTAGTGATCGGAAGTGTTTTGTTCTCTTTATTGTTTCTGCCCTGATGTTTCGTATGTGTTTAGTGAATTTAAGTTTATGGTCAATTGTGATTCCAAGGTATTTTACGTCGTTTTTTGGTTGTGTCGTTTGGCCGTCTGCAGTTATTGAAGGGGAGTCAGCGTTGAGTCTGTGGTTTGTGAGCAGAAGTTGGTTTTTTGACGGGTTTGGTGTTAGTCTCCATTTATAAAACCATGTCATTGTGTTGTTTGTTAGTGTTTGGAGTCTTTGAGCTGCTCTCTCAGTAGTTTTGTCATGTACAATAAGTGCCGTGTGTCAAGCTTGTATTATAATTACAAAACTACTATACGAATACATCGAAACTTTTAAAGAGATGAAAATGGAAAACGACAGCGATGTGTTATCTCACGCAGAATGACGATAAGAGAAAGTTCGCATTGCCTTAATAATCATCAACCCTCGTAATAAAAATGGCACTTGAAGAAGTTAATATCTAAACCCTTTTCTTGTGTTTTATGGGGCCGATGCACTGGACTAGAGTAATCGAAAGCGAATATAGTTTATATTCACTTTATAACAATACGTTGCATTGAAAGTTTAGACAAGAACTTTTCTAATCAGCAATTCAATTGCATATATTTTTCAGATAGACGAAATCCTTTCCACCTTGGGCTTGGGCAGTACAAAGGAGACACTTGTAGAACGATTATCTGGTGGTCAGAAAAAGCGACTTTCCATCGCGCTAGAACTAGTCAGCAACCCTTTGGTTTTATTCCTGGACGAGCCTACGACGTAAGTCAAACCAGAAGCAAATATTTATATTTTTCCTAAATTACGCGTAACATTATTATGAAATGTTAAATATTTTTTCACAATTTATTGATTCCAAAGTCCGCGTGTAATTTTTGATAAGTGATAATGCTGGCAAACATCAACAGTCATCTTCCTTTTGTCCCCATTTAATTAGTGATTCAAACAAACACTAGTATTATTGATATGTACTATGTAAATGCAAGCATTTCGGCTTTGTTTAAATTTTTGTAAAAGGTCAGCATCTCACGGCACAAAGAAATCAATTATCGCTTTTAAGTAGCACTTGCTCGTTTATTGTATAAATAATAGTTGGTGGTTATCAAAGAATGTAAACAACATTAATATTCAATGTGAGAAATATAAACAGAATATTTTCAGGGGTTTGGACAGCTCATCGTGCAGACAATGCTTGGAACTATTGAAAGTGCTAGCAAGTCAAGGAAGAACAATAGTATGCACAATTCATCAGCCATCGGCCTCACTCTTTCAAATGTTCGATCAAGTGTACGTTTTAGCAGGAGGCCGATGTCTCTATCAGGGTGGCACTGAGAACATGATACCCTTTTTCGAAGACGTTCAAAGTCCCTGCCCTAAATTCCACAATCCTGCTGATTATGGTGCGTAATTAATCTTTGAGCTGGTTTAATTGGCAATGGAGAATCACGAATTTGTTTATTGCAGTTATCGAGTTGGCATGCGAGGAATACGGCAAAGATAAGGTTGAGAAAATGGTACAGGTATCGAATAATGGGCAAAGCTTGAAGTACTTCAAAGAACCGGAAAAAATTCTGAAAACAGGTTTTACAGGTAATAAAATGTTTCATTCACAAGAAAACTTTTATCTTCAGCACTTTGCACAATATAAACTTGGAACGCTAGAGAAGCTAGAAATTATAAAAAAAAGACAAATAGCGTGTTATAAAAAAGTCACCCAAAATTGCAAATATTTACATTGGTATGATTTTATGGTGAAAAACTTGCGATACTTTTGAAATCCGTAATATTTTTCCTACATTTTTATTATGTTTTTATGAACAGATTGTCTTAAAAATTTTACGAAACTCAGTCTTTTGAAGTTGAAATCAGACATAATCTGATGAAGACTTGAAGATTTCTTGTAGCACTGTTCTATCTGTTCTATTCGTTCGACAATTTTTAAAATTTAATATAATTCGCGATATTTATAACAGTTTCAGTATTAAAAATTCTCTTAAAATCAAATAACGTCCCATTTTTTCCGAATATTTGTAATTTAAATCTAGAATCCTGTTGGTGCAGCAATTTGTAAGTTTTGTAATTTTTGAATACAAAACTGCAATGTCCTCCATACAGCAAATTAAAGAATATGTTTTTAAACAATTTGCCACGTAATTTTCAGATTGGATGAACAATTAATATTAACGCCAGTTAATTGACTAAATTTGGAAAACTAGAAAAACTAGTTCTTTTTTATTTTATTCTATCTTCACACTGTTTAGTCTCAGCACCTCTAAGCCCCTTTAAAAAGACTAACAGCGTTTAGTAAACAAATTTGTCATTTGAAATTGCAAATATTTGCATCCGAATTATTTTATTATTATAATTAAAAGGCTGTGACAATTTTCAAACTGTAATATTTTTCATATATTTTTAGCATTTTTTATACCAACCTGAATGTTGATCTCTTCATAACAGATTGTCTTAAAAGTCTGCAAGACTATATTGTCCTCCTTTTGAAGTTAGATGAAGATTTAATATTAACGTCCACTAATTGACAAAATCCCACGGTTTCAAATCCAAAAATGGTTAAAATTACCTCGTGATATCGTAATGTTTGTCGAACTGTTTTTACAAGAATATTGTCTGCTTTCAAAGCTAATTATGCCAGATGCTTGATAAAAATTCGAGGTTTACTCTTCTGGTGCGTCCAGACCTGACGAGCCGAGCCTGAACAGAGCCTGAGCCGCGGCAAAATTCCTTTGAGGTTTCGTCGAAACCTCGAGACGATTCATTTTCTGTCGGTGTTTTGACGAATCAATCAAAAGGAATTTGCCGCAGAACAGGCTCGGCTCGGGCTCGGCTTGTTAAGTCTGGACGCGGCATAAAAATTATGTAACGAGTGAGCATTAGTGTAATTTTTTTCGTATAAAACCGAGTCTTTTCTACATTATACAATATCATAATTTTGTTTAAAAATTGGTCCCAAATACACAAATTGATAGTGATTGATAAAACGTTTAAACCACTCCATTTAACATACAAAATTTCAGTTTTCTGGTGTAAGATTGTTGAAATTTGATACGAACTGATCAGTAAGGATTGATTTGTGTAGAAGAAATTCGGTTGAAAGTTGATATTAAAGGTGTTTAAAAAATACTTTTTTCTAGCAAACATTGTGAAATTTGTGGCATTGATCGCCTGACTACCTATTGTTTTCTTTGGTTGAAAATTTATCATGTTTTTACCAAAAAAAATCGTGACTTAAGTTGAAAGTAATCTATAAGTTGATATAACGTTATTTAACCGAAGAAATTTTTATTTATTAGTGCGTCAATTTGTATATTGAAAATTGCTGCCTATCATTTATTGCCTTTTTGTACCACAATCTTCAAAGCTGCCACACGTTTTTTCTCGATATACGTTGAAAGACACGCTATTTGTTGCCAACTTTCCAATTATTCGCGCACGGTATTAAGGATCAGCATGAAAACCAACTGCAATATTTTTCAATTTCTAGAAAGTACAATTTTTGAGGATGACAATGGCAACTTACAAGCTACCTCCAAGCTCAATCAACTCAAGGTTCTTCTAAAAAGAGGCTACATAAAAGCGAAACGAGATAAGGTAAGTTAATTTAATTTAATTCAGAAGCAAAGTTCGCCTAATTGATAGTTTCTGGTATTTCCGTTTTAGACTATGACATATTTGAGGATAGCAGTAAACGCACTAACAGCCTTGATGTTGGGCACTTTATATTTTAATGCTGGAATTGATGGCACAAAAGTTATCGACAATTATAACTTGCTGTTTTCCATTCTTATGCACCACACGTTTTCTACTATGATGTTGACCATTTTAACCTGTAAGTATTAACTTAACATTAAGGTGTTGATGTTTTAATGTCTCAAGCTCAGTTTTTCGCTAGAGTATTATTTATTCTGTGTTTTTTTCTAGTTCCCACCGAAATGAGTATATTAATTAAGGAGCATTTTAATCGATGGTACTCTTTGAAGATGTATTACACGTCGGTCACCCTTATCGACATTCCACTATCGGTAAGTTTGTTTTTGCCAATAAAACTCCACCGGCATATGAAAACTAGCAAGCAAAATCTGGAAAACGGGTTGAAAATTAACAAAACTCTCTGAATTTGATGGTGGATGCTCTTTGAAAGAGACGACACTCTAGTTAAGATCACGCGAGGGCAGCACATATTATAACTGAACCTATAGCAGATTATTTCAGGCTCCAAGTAAATGTGTAAAGATTGTAGAAGAAGAAAAGGTGATGAAACAAAAAAGCAATCATATTTTCAAAATTGTGGATATATATGAGATGTTAATTGATTTGCAATTACGATTTTTAATATAAAAAGCACAACCATTAACAGCAATAAAATGAATATTAATTACAAAAAAGTTATGACAAATATTGCTAATTCAACATTTCAGGTATTTTGTTGCTTTATCTTCACGAGCATCATCTACTACATGACAGCACAACCATTCGACAACATCCGATTCAACATGTTCTTCATCACAAGTTTACTAGTGGTGTTCGTAGCACAGAGCTTTGGACTGATGATTGGAGCCTACTTTAACGTTGTGGTAAGTTCAATCAACCCTTACAGAGTCTTGTTAAATACCAATGTTGCCTCTTTTGCAGGATGGCACATTTTTGGGTCCAACTCTAACAGTTCCTATGATGATGTTTGCCGGCTTCGGTGTTTCTTTGAGGGATCTGCCCTCGTACCTGTATTGGGGTAGTTACATATCGTATCTTAGATATGGTCTGGAAGGAGTGGTAGGAGCAATCTATGGGCTGAACCGGCCCACGATCGATTGTCCTGAAGATCAGTACTGCCACTACAGGTAAAATCCTATCGAAGATATGGAGAGCCAAGCTAATAAAGACCTTTGCAGGTACCCGAAGAAATTTTTGGAAGACATTGCAGTTAAGTCTGACCAGTTCAGCAACGACGTGATAGCGCTGGTTCTATTCTGGTTCATCCTCAGGACACTGTCATTTGTAGTGCTTAAGTACAAGCTACATGCTGTCAGATAATTGTTCTATGGATATACCAAACTCTCCCATGTAAAAGTTTCGCAATTTTTGCCTGATTTTCTCTGATATTACTTGACTAACCTCTAAGTAGAGAACAATAACAATGAAGTACACATACAGGGTGAAAGCCTTAAAACTGCAGAAAATATTGACGGAATACTCAAAATTTCTGTGAAAAAAGCTGCAAAGTGTCTGTTAGTTATATATCGGTAACTGATGGGGTTAATCGAACGCACAAAAACTCGTTTTGTTGCGGAGATTTCTTTTCAAATCTTCTTCAACAGTACGATCGAATTGGAAAAATCGGTGCACAGTGGGGTTCAAATTTCACACCGTTAGACGTTAGGTAACAACTCAGGCTTTGAAAGGCTTCTAACCGGTTCCGTTTTCCAGACATTACCTTCGGAAAACGTTCGTTAAATAATCTGAAACTAATTCGATCTATTTGTGTAAAATGAACAATTTGGAATAAGTTAATTAAAACTGAAACTCCAGATTTTTAAGATTCTAAAAAAACTGTATGTAATATGTAAAAACTGTATAACTCGTATGTTAATGTTTGATTCTGAAATCATACACTTGTTAAAGGCTTGTGCTGTATTTGTAAATTGTATATAAAAGCACTAATTTGGGAACGATTCGAGTGGTCAAAACACTCTCCAGTTAATTTCAAGCTCTTCAAATTATACTTGAGGCGGGTAAATAACTTTTTTCACGTGACATTTTCAGCAGGTGTTCAGTTTTTGCACACCCTGTATTAAACATTCCACTTTTTCTCTAAATATTACCACTAGTAGTTTTAGGCGTTAAGCAAGTGCGAAATTGTTCCTGTAAATTTAAGAGAAAATTGTCACTTAGGCTGTGTTTATATTATGACGTTGCCATTATATTTATTATTATGTTTTATTTATTTTTATACATTATAGTTAATAAATGAAGCGATTTTTTGTTACGCAAACTCGTTGTTATGTAATGCACTTGGCCAGTAATATAAAATGTTTTTTATATAAAGGAAGCAATAAATTTTTAGGATTATATTAATTTGCAGTCTAATTCAGTATAACCCAAGATGATTTATATACGGGGCGTTAATGTGAGTAGATCCATCTTTGCCGAGATGCATTAACCTGAACACATTTATTATACCGTCGGCTCAGCCTAGCGTTCTAGAAAAGGTATCAAGTCACTGAGAGCTAAAAACCATAAAGTTCACTCTCAATTGAAATGGAAGTAACCGTACTTTAAAACTTTCGAAATTAAAATGATAATTAAAAACATTTTTAACACCCTCGTAAATTAGAATGAAAATTCTAAGGTGTTTCGACAAGAATTTAAACCTTGTGAGATTTTCACGAGGAAATAGAAATTGTGTGTGAAATGTGTTTTTCTTAGTTCGATTGATGGTTTTCGTCCGAGATCGTCCTCCGAATGCATTACAGGGTATTTGACTTCAGAAACTTCAGAATAAGATAAATATTGTTGGTTAAATATCGAAACTGTTGAAAAACGGATCAACATAAGCCAAAATGTTTTGCTATTACGGGTCAGGGTGTGTGTATTCCTGAGCTTGTTGAATTCTTCGGCATGAAAATGGAATAGAATTTGATACATTTTGAGCTATTTAAATTGCTCGAAAAATCTGTGAACATTGTGATAATTTCGGTAAAAAATCTAGTGAGTTTTTGAAGCTTAAAAAAGAATTTTCCACTCAGAAATGGAAGGTTGTATTCAGGGTGATTCAGGTTTAGTCTTGATAGTTTCAGGAATCAAAAGAACAGGTTAGAATAATGTTCCTACATGATATAAAATGTTTCTCAAAATCGCGTGGGTTCGGATATAAATGGCGTTGAAATAAGATGCATTTTTGCGCTTTTTTCTCCGAATTTTTTTTCAACCGATTAAGGTGAAATTTGGAAAACAAATAGAGCTAATGAATAATACATATCCCATACAAAAGTAGAAATAAGATAAATGTAAAAAAAGCAAAAAAGAAAAAGTTTCAAATTGAATTAGTAAACAGCGCTGTGTAGGTGTTTTATTGAAAAGTCATTTAAAATAATTTAATTTTAATTCAACAAGAACTGAATAAAAATTTCACTTTTCCAAAATATTAAGCCTGCTGTGCTTAAAACACTGGCATATTATAAGTACTCACTTATTGCGCTTTCCTGGACAGGTGAAGGACTTCAGTATTAAAGTGTCCAATCAAAGTAAACTCCAAAAATGAACCTGCAAATGTTACGTCCTAATTTCCATAGTAGTACAAATATCCGCTTGAAATATGCGTTCCATATTATAATTAATTGTTTTGTATATTTTCCTGACTGTACTTCAATTTATTTCAAAATTTCCTGGGTTTCAGTCAATTTTATTGTTTATTATTTAAAATGTTACAAATACGTTTCGGTGTCTTTCTCCACCATCATCAGTTTGTCAGTTTTGCATGCAATCTCCCATATGTCCGTCTTAATTCTTCTCCATCCATCTGACTTATCTTGCTTTTGTTCCCAAGCATCCCATTCATTTTTGTGTACATTTTAAATAATTAACAATAAAATTGACTGAAACCCAGGAAATTTTGAAATAAATTGAAGTACAGTCAGGAAAATATACACAACAATGAATGGGATGCTTGGGAACAAAAGCAAGATAAGTCAGATGGATGGAGAAGAATTAAGACGGACATATGGGAGATTGCATGCAAAACTGACAAACTGATGATGGTGGAGAAAGACACCGAAACGTATTTGTAACATTTTAAATAATAAACAATAAAATTGACTGAAACCCAGGAAATTTTGAAATTATAATTAATTAAATTGAAAACCATTTTTTTTGGCAACAGACACTGTTGTCTTCAAATGAAAAAAAAACATTTACAGCGAATAAGTCCTAATGGTCTTGTGGCACATTACCTTTTATAGCGATCATAAAAACCGCAAAACCCTTGCATTTTTCTCATAAATTTGCGAATTGTTGCCTCCCTTAAGACAGCTCAATGCTTAATGTGGCTGTTCCCTGAATGTGGATAAGTTAAATAACATTTTCACGTCTTTTTCTTTAAGGGTTTCTGGTTACTTATAAATGTGATTTATTGAGGACACGTGTTCATTTAACACTTCTTCCCTTCAACAGCTGGCCTTTGCAAAGAAATCCCACTTTACTCAGAATCCCATATACCTACCCCTTAAAACATCGTTTTTCATAAAGCCAAATGTGTCCATTTCTTGTAAATACCTGCTTGGTTTAAATTTTTATTGCGCCTCTGTATATTCAATCTGAGGTCTTCCTTTTGTGCCCTTAAGCATACATTCCCGGTGATTGTATGCAGCACTTAATTTTACGATGTGAAAATATTTGAAATGTCACACGGAGGTTTTTTGGTAGCGGTGTTTGCATTCTCAACGGTGGCGTTAAACATAGGCTAAATGCGTTTTCAATACATAGACCAGATGATCCAAACAGTTGAACGGAAGTCTCCATAAAAACAACTTGAGTTGGCAATGCCATAAAACATTCCGATTCACATTCAGTTTCAAATGCAATAATGACGTGTGTATAATTTAATAAATTAATAAAAATGTTTTAGGCGTTTTATCAGATGCGGCATTATAAACAGCGTTATGTATTACGGGCATTAAGTGGACCCCGACTAAAATCGACATAAAACGACAAATTTTATTAGAAAATAAAATTTTATCTGAACCCCTTAATGCAGCGCTATAAACAATGTCCCGGGTGGTAAAAATACTCTCCGCTTAGTACTTCACACTGAGTGTTAATCGGCTCAAACCACCGTATCCTCGGCATGGAACACGCTACCAGGACCTTCTTAAAAGAACTAAATTTGTTATTGCTTGATATCAAATTTGTAGGAGCTTTAATTGAAGGCTCCGCTTTCCTTAGCAATAATTACCTAATAGGAAACATGCAGGCAAATGTAATCAGAGGTACTACAACTAAAATTTTTGAGCTACAAGGTCGCAAAACTTCCCACTGGAAAGGTTCTATGAGGAAGCCCCATAACCAGTTTGTTGGATCTGCACACATCATAGAACTAGCAATTTTGACATTTTGAAAGGTTGAGTTGGTATTTATGAACAGGCCCCTGTAAGCCAAAACCCTACCGCAGTAGTTGAGTTGTCCTTCCCAGATCCGGTCGTTCGAAAACACAAATCTCCTCTTATCTGAACCCGAAAAACTTAAAAAATGCCATTCCCCATCGCCTTATCGTGCGGTCCCATCTCGGACCTCTCAAGGCCCACTACGGCACACTGATAAACACATCGAAAACAATCGAATGTGCGCTGAGAAACAAAAGACGCCCGGCTCAAATTAGTCAGGACAACATGAATTCCTAATAATTCACACGGGTTTTTATCTGGCCTTTCTGATGGCCGGGACAGTCGTTAAATGTCACTAATGTCAGATCAGTGGATGGTTTCAGTAATGATACCACTTTTTGATGGCCGATAATGCCTTTTGACTAATTTACTCAGATGAATCAATAAGATTTATTTCCCTTTTGCATTTTTCATTAGCCAATTGAGACTGCAATTAATATTCATACCTTAGTTGGCTCATTAGCTGTTATAAATAATCATCTAAGAATAGAGTGTATAGAAAAATCATTATGAAAATGAAGAGCAATATGTTCCAGGTTAAGACAAAAAAACAGCGCCATTTACGTTAACTGCTACGCTGCTAGCTTACCTTCTTACTTCTAGCTTAATTTTTGAGCTAGATGGTGCAAGTTTGAAGCGATTCCCTAAGCTACAAAGGTTTCCGCAAAAAAAATGTATACTCTTTTTCCAGCCTTAGCACACTTTTCCTGCAGCCCCAAATATATACTGGTGCTTCTGCAGTATTTATACTATCCTGTGCCTGTGGAAGGGTGATGGGAATAAAGTGGTTCCACCCTCGTAACTTTGGCAAAGAAGTGATGTGTTTGGTTCAAACCATCTACTTCTTTGAAAACAATTTAGCTCCGCCACTGCAGATTCTTCTGTTTTTCCAAACCTGCAGGTTCTCTTGTGCTCCATAATCCTCAGGTTGGCGCTTTGATTGGTTGTACCAATGTAGATTGAACGCAGTTGCCTGAAAGCCTGTAGACCCCAAATGATGCCAGAGGAGATGTCGTTTGCCATGGCTCTGGCTCTTCTGTTCTTTTTAACACTTGTCAGTCACCTGATCAACAGTTTCATTAAGATCATTTAAGATGTTTAGGTCTGAGTATTCTTCTTATTTCCTGATTGGTATAGCCCTTAAAACCAAAGCAAATCATCGGCATATAGGAGCCATTATCTGCGGATTCCAGCGCTCTTTCCTCGAAGATCTCCATGAATTAATTGGAAACATCAGTTTTTTTCGTGGAAGTGGCGAGTGTCCAAAAAGTTTGGAAATGTCGTTAGGGAACCACCGTTGAATGTGTTCCACGGAGTCTTCCACTGGCACCAAGTGTACTGAATCCGTGATGAAACCCTGCGTGTGACCAATCTTTGGTTAAAATAGTTTGAGTTGTTTTGGGTTGGTTGGGGTTAGCCGTTTGACGAAATATCTAGCGACTTTTTAAGTGGGGCCTCCCATAGTGCTCACAATTGGTCTCGGTGGTATTCTTACTGATAAATCTTCGTTACGACCATACAGTCTCGATGCCAGATCCTCCGATTCTTTTTGACCATTTATGAAACGGGAGACAGTTTCTTAGGAAGCTTATTGGTATTTTTTAGAATGTTTTAGTTAGCCTTTGGTAAGATTGGGTTTTTGTCGGCTGGACAGATTTTTTCGTCTTCGTTCAGAGTAGTGATGAGCATAGCAAATCCCGGGTTAAAGACTTGCAGGTCTTTGTCTTATTCTTGCACACAGAGAATTGGTCTTGGTCTTGTTAACCAAAAAACGGTCTTGGTCATGCAACAACACTCTTGCAAGTCTTGTTTTTTACGGCGTAAAATTATTTCAATAATAACAATTATTGTGTATACTTTCCTGATTGTGTTTCAATTTAATTCAAAAGAAGTTCCTGGGTTCCAGTCAATATTATTGTTTATTAGTCAAAATATTTTACAAATACGTTTTGGTGTCTTTCTCCACCATCATCAGTTTGCATGTGTTATGTAATGTGTTAACAAATTTCAAAAATAGAATCTCAAATAAAAATATACCAATTCAAATCAATAAACTTATAAGTGAAACCAGAGCATTTCTAAATAAAAACACAAAAATCTGTGTGCTAACAGCGGATAAATGTAGCAAGACAGTTATTATGATGAAAACTGAGTATAGAACAAAAATGCTAGCCTTAATAAATGATATAAAAACATATAAACGGGAAAAAAATATCTTACTACAAATCTTCAAACAAACTAAATAAAATAATAAATTCATGACATAAAAATAAATTCATAACGGATAATTTGAAACGAACACTCTCTTGCAACAACGGCCGAGCACCATTTATATATGGCCTACCAAAGCTTCACAAAGCAAACTATCCATTGAGACCGATAGTGAGCAACATAAATGCCCCAACGTACCAATTATCTAAATATCTGTCAGCTGTGTTGAGTAATATATTGGGAAAGTCACAATATCGCGTTAGGGACTCATGGGGTTTTTGCGAATTTATAAAGAAGCAAAGAATACCTGAGAACCATCGCATATCACTTGATGTGGTATCGTTATACACAAACATCCCGGTAGATTACTCAATACAGTGCATAAGAAATAAATGGGATGAAATAAAAGAATATACATCATTACCCGAAAATGAATTTATTGGGGCGGTAGAGCTGTGCCTTAAGTCCACTTACTTCCAATACGAGGGCAATTTCTATTCACGAATATATGGAGTAGCTATGGGGTCTCCCATAGCAGCAACAATTGCAAATCTCGTGGTGGAAACTCTCGAAGAAAAAATAATACCTGAATTGAATTTTAAGTGGATTTTTTAAAAGATACGTAGACGATTGCATAATGTGCCTGCCAAACCATAAAATTCAATACACACTGGATAAATGTAATGCCTTCCATAACACCATCAAGTTCACCATTGAGGAGGACAAAAACAACTCAATAAACTTTTTGGATATCACGGTTATGTATGACAACAATGGGGAAATAAAAACAAACTGGTACACAAAGGATGTATGGTCTGGTAGATATTTGAATTACCAATCATATGCACCTCTACAATATAAAAAAAGTGTTGTAACAGCTCTTCCTGATAGAGCGATTAAATTGGCACATTATGAGTATAGAGCTAAAAATCTAGAAAAAAATAAAAAGATACTAATAATGAACAACTATCCCAAATCATTCTTCGAACCAATCATAAAACGAAGAATAAATAAAATCTATAATTCCAATAAATGGAACAACATAAATAATAACCATAATAAAAAAGAAGGTGAGATCAAGTATATATCATTACCGTATATTCCAGAAATCAACATAAAAATAAAAAATATTTTAAAACCGCATAATATTACGATAGCAGAAAAAACTAAAAACAACTTAGCAAAGGAATGTTTCACAAAATTTAAGCCTAAAAGTGATAAGTTAAACATACCTAAAGTAATCTACAAGATTGACTGTTTGAACTGTGACAACGCATACATAGGTCAAACAGGACAATATTTAAAGAAAATAATATACGAACATAAATATAGCTTAAGAAAGGTTAACGAAAATGGAACAGTATTAGCACAACGTGCACAACAAATGTGACATAGTTTTGATTTTGATAACACAAAAATATTAATCAATGAAGACAATTATAATAAGAGAAGAATCCATGAAATGATACAAATTACAAAACATCAGAATGCAATGAATTTTAGATCAGACACAGACAATCTTAGCTCTGTATATCATACACTAATTGAATAAACACCTACATACGCTGATTAAACCAACTGCATAAAATATAAACACCTGAAATTGAAGAAATGCAGAGCAAGTGATATCCTTAGAATGCAAAGAAAAATGCCAAATATTATAAACAGTTTTTTTATTCTCTCGCTCGATATTGAACAAAGTAAAGATTTTTCAATAGTTGGCCAAATGTGAAGGTAGAAACAGCCATACATGTAAGTAAAATTTAAATATCTAAACAATTAATTCCTTAAAAAACAATAAAAGTCTTTTCCCGAACATGATTGTCCTGACTCATCACGTGTGATCCTATGTTTTTAATATACTTTTTAATATGTTTGTAATTTGTATTTTAGTATGTATATTTTAGCAGAGCTTTTGTTTTAAATTAATGACGACTGTGAATGTGTATTTTAGACAAACTGATGATGGTGGAGGAAGACACCGAAACGTATTTGTAAAATATTTAAACTAATAAACAATAATATTGACTGGAACCCAAGAATTTCTTTTGAAATAATAACAATAATTATAATAAAATTAAAAGATAATAATAACCAAAACACAACAATCAAATAATCTCAGGATGAAAGCCATAATTAAATATCGAATTCTCCTGTAACTGTGCGACAAATTTCAAAACAGTTAAACGCATCACACACAATGATTGAAAATCATATAAAAAGTCTTGGACTTTTTCTATGATTTTCAACGTATATATTATATTTATATATGATTCAACGATTGAACTTGCAACGATTGAAAATCATATAAAACGTCTTGGACTTTTTCGTTTGGACGTCAATTTGGTCGGAGTACAAAGGTGTTGTGTATTTTGAGCTGCTTCCAAACCACCGAACAATCAACACAGATGTTTACCTCCAACAACTTGTGAAATTGGAGGAAGCAATCAAAGAGAAAAGACCAGAATTGACAAATAACAAGGGATTCGTATTCCACCATGACAATGCTACTCGCGAATTCAAAAGTCTAAACGCTCCCTGGGCGGCAAATTATAAACTACACTTAACGAGTACCATTTGGTTCACTTCCTTCGTTTACAGTTGGTATTGTGATTTGTCTTGTGCAAAGTACATTGTTTAGTAAGCTTCAAACACACATAGAAAGTATCGAATGAATTAAAAAGTGTAACTTTTTAAGTAACTCGGTTGGGTTGTTACCCAGACCGAATCCCCAAGAAGAAAAAACATCTTTCAATTGTCACTCTTTATCCTCCAGATTTGCTTACGTCTCCCATCGCTAATTGAAATCGCGAATTGGAGCTTAGTTGGGAAGTGATGTCGCATCATCCATTCAGACTCGACCTTGCACCATCCGATTATCATTTATTTCTTACAAAACTTCTTAAATGGTAAAAATTTTAGTAATAACGATGATTGCAAATCGCACTTGCTTGAGTTTTTGCTGTTAGACACCAAAAATTCTCTGTGCGCGGGATCATCAAGTTACCATTGCGGGATCATCAAGTTGCAATATGGCAAAATATCATCGAACAGAATTAAAGATATTTAAAAAAAAAGAGTTTCATTTAACACTAAACCTGAAATAACTTTCTTAGCAACCCAATAATCATTAGAACAAATGTTCGTACCAACTAATACCCGGTGAAGCTAATCAAGAAGAGGAGGAAAAATATCTGGAACAAATTACATCTGAAATATCTTAAGCCCTGTTATATTTATGTCCCACTTGTTCAAAGCTTTGGTTGAAGGCCAAATTCTCATCATTCGCGATTTTTTCACAAACTGGCGATAAACCCGCTCAAACTCATTACTTTCAGGTCATCTAAACTGCAACACGAAAATGATAAACATTAGCAATGAAAACCGACATAGTTGCAGTTACGATCTAGTTTGAAGAGATGGCAGGTTGACCGAGTGTCTTGATGAATACGAAGATATCCTAATGAAGACATTCTTCGAACGCCCATGTCGAATATCCGCAAGAAGCCCAACCGGTCACGTTATCAACGATCGTACCGTATCAAGTTTCTTCTGATTACGCGATCGATAAAAATAACCGAAAACGGTAAGTATCGACCAGGTGTTTGAAGGAAGGGTTGACCAGAAAAAGAAAAGCACCATCAACCAGACACCTGTTGGTCTGAGTCATGTGCTTGGCTGGCTAATTTCCATCTTGGTAGAAATTTGAATTTTTTATTGCTTAGCTCGCATCACGATTGAATTTAGCAAAAACACTTCCTTGTATTGTTAATTGATTAATTAATGATCAGCAACAATGGCACATTTTATTGGAGAATTTATCGGTTATTGTGTTAGAAGCGATAGAAACACTCAAATTGGTTGATTTGTAGATGGACGTAGCAAGCAGAGGTTTTGGTTTTAATTGGATATTTTAATGAAATAATGCTCAGATGTTTTGTAATTTTAACAAAGCGGCTTCACGGATTTCTCAGAACGACAACTAATATTAATCTACGTATATAAATAACCTCCCCTATGCTCGTCTGTCTCGTGGTGCTTTTTTGATTCTACATCCCTAAGCCAATGAACGATATTATATTGCTACCTTTCAAAGTACTAGATTTCGTTATTTATTCTCACATTGTCTTTTGCCTACAAACCAATGTAACCGTCACCTCCGGTTGTTTATTAAGAGCAAACCATGCCAATTAAACCAGTAGTCCCACTAAGGACTTCGGAATGCACCCTTAAAGGCCCTGTTAATGTCACCAAAGGGGCTCAAATTAGCTGAAAGTTCTGCACAACAAATCTACCCCTAATTTTGGTACAAATATTTTCGTATATAGACCTCGAACTCTTTTAGTGTTGGAGGACTTCGGGCTCTATAATGCCTCGTTTGTCGGCTTTACGAATACTCACTTATTGCAGGGCTGGGATCAGGTAACATTTTTAATCAGTTTAAAAGAACTAAACATTTTTTGTCAGTTAAGTCTGGGTTCTTGGTAGTTAGTAAGAACTAAAATAAAATCGATTGAACGTTCGTCAAAGCCGGTAAAATGTATTAATTACAAGAATTTTCCATATAAGATAAAACGAATGAATAGCAAATAAATAGATTAATAAAATTAAATTATCAAGAATTGGAGTCATGCCATTTAGGGAGCAGAGTTTACTTGGACGTTACTTGGAGACTGCGACGAACATATCGCAACTTTATCAGAGTTACGTTGGTTTGGGTTGGTCATCAGGTTGTTCATTGCATCAAATTAAATATGTTTGGTGTCTTTGAGAATTGAGAACCAGGAACAAGCACTAACACGGTCATAGAGAATAATATTCGAGTTTTAGGGAATATTTTCGCTGATCCGAGACGAAGAGCAGGTGTTTTGTTTCCAATTGGAAAATATTACGTTCCTAGTTGCTATAACTTGATGGATGTTTACCTAAAATATGAATACTTATAAGCTAAACAATCAAGACTGATTGATATGTCATGAGAAATGCCTAGAAATACAAGTTAGTTATGGAAAACCATGAGTGAAATGCATGTAATTATATAATTGTTATGGGAATATTTAAACATTAAACTCTTCTAAACTTGCAAAAGTGTTAAATTCACAAGTGAGCAATGCATGTATTAAACAAGGGCAGAAAGACCGATAGGTCGATAGCCTTTTTTTAAAATAAAGATGTTTACTACTACTACTACTCACAAGTGAGCTGACACTTTTTCCAACTTTACTATTCAGCTTTACGTGCTACTTTTGCCTATTTACACATCAAGCAATATGTGTTTATGTAATGCTCAGGAGGAAACATAGTTTGCAGGTACCACTTGCTTAATTTAAGATTCAAATTTTTGCATATAGCTCGGTTTTTAGTGGGCATTTTGCCTTTTTACCGTAACGCTATACTCTTATACTAACACCTTCAGCATAAGTTTGTACCATCCTGTATAATACAGTATATTAAAACTCAAGTGTTTTTACTCTCTTTTACTCAACTTTATTTACGTATTGACAAAATTTATTGACAGACTACAGGGCCCAAATTTGTAAGTTTTTCGAATTTGAAACAAAATACCTATATGCAAGATAAAAAGTATAAAAAGTCCAGTCATAATTTTAATTAAACAGAAATTGCAGCAACAAAAAGGGTAACAATTCAGGCCAAAGACAAATGAAATAAAAGAAGACTGAAAACGCTCATAGTAAACCTATAGAAGAAGTGGGCAAACCAAAAAATTACAACCTCAAATAGAAGTCTTTTTCCACCTGGTTGATGAATCACAACTACTAATTTGAAGAAAATCCATAAACCCCATAAGTCGAAAAGTGTCTTAATCCAGCTCTGCGGTTCCTACCAACCTGCGTACAGGTACTTCAAAGAAGGTACAATAAACTTAAGTGCAAAATCATGCTAACCCTCGATGAACAATAGGGATCTTCCGGTGTTTATAGCTGCTCTATTCAACGCCTGTCAAATGAGAATAGATAACAGTTTGTAAAAATATTTTCATCATCCCTTTTCGTGCCGCCTTCCCCTTCACTCACAGCAATGACGGATTTTT
This sequence comes from Dendroctonus valens, assembly GCA_024550625.1. NCBI lineage: Eukaryota > Metazoa > Arthropoda > Insecta > Coleoptera > Curculionidae > Dendroctonus > Dendroctonus valens. The sequence goes on from JAJTJO010000051.1 coordinate 1,122,248, forward strand.
CTTCTATCTATCAGTTTTTATAGGTTATTAACATTCTTGAGGACCACCTCAGTAGTACGAATAACACATTCCTCAACAGCGGTAGTCTAATAAGTGTGTGTGTCCTTGCCGAAACACACTGATAAGATCGGGAATTTATTATCTAGTCAAATTTACACAATAGTAACCGCTATTGTACGAATTTGTTTTTTTGTAGAAATGCCGTCCACCCACTTCTAACTGATGCATTCCTTTAGGTGAGTAATGCATTCTTTTAGGTGAGTAATGCATTCCAATCAATGTCACACTCTCAAATTTCGCGGAAGATGAAAGTGGGATTCAGGAAGACTGTCAAGCCGCTTTTATGTCTAACATTGGGCGGAACAGAATACAAAATGAGTCGCGTACAACAAAAAGGTCTTTAAATTATAAGGCGATTTTACAAATTGGTCCTTTGTAAAATTTTCACGCTACTTAAGGGTGACTTTCGTCAAGGTGAGCTAATGCTCGAAATATTTCTTGGATGTGCCAGGTCACTCTGACAGTTAGGATTGGGGCTAATTATTAAAGTATTTTTAGATTATCCCTTTTAATAAATAGTAGAAGAAGTGAGAAACGAAGTACAAGACAAATAGAGGAGCTTTGGTTAGCCTCTGCTGCATTCCTCTTCTCCGACACAAAATTTGTTAGGTAGATCCAAATAAATGTTGCAGTTTATGAGTTGGAGTATTTCTGAATACCAAATGTTACAGATAAATAACGAGTTACAAAGTTTCAAAACCAACAGAGTAAGACAATAAGCTCTCTTAAGACATCTAAATTTTACGTAACAAGATACTTGAGAAAAGCCATGCCAAAGGATGTTTGATGATGGCTTTTCAAAGTACGTTTAGTTGATTCTCTTGGATTTTCAACAGCCGACAGAACAATTCAAGCATGTTAATCTTCATTCCTCCAAAATAGGAGCACGACACACAAGCATTTAATCAAGATTTTTGGCTTCTCAGTTGAGATTGGGTAATTTAGCCTTGTAAACGGCGTCTCTTAGGGCGGTTTGATTCTTCAGTAAAATAAAAAATATATTTTTAAAAAGGCTTGCCCCAAGAGATGACACGTGGTGTAAAATAACCAATTGGTCTTAGGAAAATAGACCTTCAATTGTTGCGGAGCAATTCTTTTGTGCATTTTATGGAAATGCAAAGGCCTGGTGAACTACGAGCTTCTCAATCTGAAACGATCAATTCTGCCAAACGCTGCAAAGAACTCAATCAATAAAAAGGATCTCTGTGGTAAGGGCATCAAATCCGTAAGCGTAATCTGATCAATATTTTGCGAACAAAATTAATAAACTTAGAAGCAAAAAGATAATGAGACTTCGTGAAAGCTTGGAGATTGTAGAGGAGCAGTACCGGCCACAAATATCACAATGCATTTCATTTAAACAACAGATATCGTATATCCAATTCGCATAAGAAAATAGGAAGAAACTAGCAAGACAAGCCTAATATTTAAGAAAATGTAATTAGTCCGATGAAAAAATATGCTGATCTATCAAAAATTGTAGAGAACTTTAGAAGTATATTATGAATTCGATAAGCCGTTTCTTTTAAGAATTATGTGATTTTATATGAAATGATATGAAAACTTTATTTTTAAATAATAAACGAAGATAGCCACTAAGCGATAAATAGAGAGTTTAGTGTAAAGAACATGAAAACCTGGTGTTCACAATGAACAAAGAGAATCACATCATTCAAGAAAAGTTCTTTTGTGCAAATAGCAGTAAATAGCAGCAAATAAGCAAATAGATGAAAATTCTCTCCGTGATAAAAGCTTCAAGTTCGTAAGCGCAATAAACACGCACCTTGAACAATATTCTGGGAATCAATTTAATCATTTTTGGAAAGGTTGCACAATGAGGCTTCGTGAAGAACCGCCCATAAATATTTTAGTAAATTTATGTAAATAACAAATACTGTTTATTCAATTCGCATAAGAAAATTCGGAGAAACTTAGGAACTTAACTAAAATAGGAAGAAACTTAAATAGGACAAACCTAGTAATTGATAAAATTGATATGAAATGAAAAAATATGTTGATCTAACAACAAAAATTTTACTAGGAATCAGTAAATTAAGATGGCCTAAATCAGGAACCTGCAAAAAAGACAACACAGTGCTATATTATTCCGGCAATGGCTTGGAAGATACACATCTCAGAAATGGAGTAGGTATCCTGGTAACAGCTGAACTGAATAAACACGTGACCAACTTTATACCAATCTCGGACAGAGCAATCTTAATCCAGATAAACACTCAACCATTTAAAACGAATGTACTACAAATCTACGCCCCGACTGCAGATAGGAAATATGACGATGAAATAGAGAATTTTTACGATCAAATTTTTGACAACTTACAGAAATTTAAGTAACACGAAATTACATATATTATGGGCGACTTCAACGCAAAGGTTGGAGAAGGTCCAAGAGGAGCAGCGGTGGGTCCATATGGTCGTGGAAACCCTAATGAACGAGGACAACGAATGTTCGAGTTCTGCGAAGACAACGAAATCATAATTACAGACACCTGGTATAAACTACCCAAGAGAAGTTTATACCGAAGAGAAGTTTATACACTTGGAGGCCCTCTTTGAGGATGACAATAACGCTGAGACCTCAAAAAATCACATAGATTATATACTCGTGCACAAACGTTTTAGGAATGCTGTCAAAAGAGTCACTACATATCCGGAAGCAGATATTGGATTGCAGACCAGCAACCTCTTGTTAAAAAAGCATCAGCGACAAAAAATAAAAACAAATACTTTTAGCTTCGTAAATATAGAAATGAAAAATCAAATTATCAAACAAGATTTTAATAACAAAATAAAGCTTATCGACAAACAGCGAGAAGACCCAGAAGAACCGTGGTGCGAAATTAAGATCAAAGTCAAAGAAATCTGCACAAATAATGACTATAAAAAGGACTCAATCACAAAAAATAAATGGATGACGGAAGACATCTTAAAATTAATGGAACAGCGAAGACTAGCAAAAACAAATGACGTAAAGTACAGGTATCTACAGAAAAAATTAAAAAGGGGATCGAGATGGCCAAGGAGAGATGGATGAATGAAAGGTGCGAAGAAATGGAAAACATAATGTCCAAACATGATCTATTCAAGGTACATAAAAAGGTGAAAGAAATAAGCGGCATATTTAAAAAAGGAGTTCCCCCTGTACTAGTGGACAATAACAACAAAATCATCGTTGATGAAGAAGACATCAAAACAGAATGGCAAACATACATATCAGAGCTGTTTAATGATGATAGAGATAATGATATGGTACTGTATCAACACTGCACAGAAGGTCCAGAAATCATGAGATCCGAAGTAGAACATGCTATAAAAGATGCAAAAACCAGAAAAGCTCTAGGACCGGATGAAACACCCACTGAGTTAATAAAACTGATAGATGAAGAAAATATAAAAATAATAGTTAAACTCTTCAATACAATATATAACACCGGTGGTTGAGTGATCCCTTCAGGCTGGCCAAATCCACATTTATTGCAATTCCTAAAAAACATAAAGAAAATGCTCAGAATCCCGACCTATTAGTCTAATGATCCACACCCTCAAAATTTTCCTAACAATAATACACAGCAGAATTAGTAACTCAAATGCGAAGAAAACATGGAAGAAACTTAGTTCGGTTTTAGGAATGCACTCGGAACTAGGGAGGCGCTTTTTGCGCTGAACGTACTACTACAGCAGTGCTGCTTCGTGGATTTTGGAAAGGCATTGGATAAAGTGCAACATACCAAATTAATAGAGATGAGGATCAACCACATGGAATAAAAATAAAAGGTGAATTACTTAATGTAATTAGATATGCGGGTGACACAGTAATGTTGGCGGACAGCATCGAGGGTCTTTAAATACTGCTGGATCGGATCCACGAGGCAGGAGAAAGAATGGGCATCAAGATAAATGAAAATAAAACCTAGTTTTTGATCTGTAGTCGTAACCGTCACCCAGATGCGAAACTGAAGTTGAGTAGCGTTGAGGTTGAAAGGGTCCACAAATTTACATACTTGGGAATTAGTATAATAGACCAACTAGATCCAGACAAAGAAATAAAACGCAGATTTGCAATGGCCAAAACAACCTTTCTAAAGATGAAATCATTTCTTTGCAACCACCATCTAAATTTAGAAATTAGACAAAGGACAAGTGCTATGTTTGGCCTGTACTGTTGTGTGGAGTGGAGGCGTTGGAAATGTGGATACATAGGCGAGTGTTAAAAATACCGTGGATGGCACATATTACAAACGATGAAGTGCTGAGGAAAGTCAACAAAGGCAGGGAACTATTCAAGACAATCAAACGTGGAAAAATTGCTTACTTGGGTCATATATTGAGAGATGATAGATACAGTATTTTACAACTCATCATCAAGGGAAAAATAGAAGGTCGACGGGGAATAGGCCGAAAACAGATGACTTGGATGAGAAACATCCGAGCCTGGACAGACATACGAAATGCTGGTCAACTTTTCCACATGACAGAAAATCGAAAAGCCATGGCTATGATGATCGCCAAAGTCGGATAACTCTGATATGGCACATAACGAAGAAGAACAACAAAAATGCAGGGAACCTTAAGAAGAAGAATTATAAAATTGATCAGCAGTTTCTTTTAAGAATTGTATCATGCTGAAGAACTTTAATTTTAATTAATAAATGAAGAGAATCACTATGCGATAAAGAGACCGTTACGAGTAACGAATGCGAAAACCGTACATAGAAACCTAAAGACAATGAATTACTTCTATTTCTATTCTTTCTAGCTGCTTCTAGAAACAAACAAATGCATATGGATCGATTTACTAAAGTATTACTTTTACCAATCTAAAGCAAGACTCGTCATTAAATGACACCAATATTAAGCATGTCAATTGCATCATATTTATGTATTGCCGCGTATATATGATTTTTTATGATTTTTCCCGTTTTATTAAATTTTCCACTAACATAAAACTGACAAAATTCAAAATGCGATTACTTAAAAAAGATCCTCCAGCTTGAATGTGTGAAATGAGCACTGAACTTAAAAATAGATAATTTAGAAACTATATTTAGCGAAAGTTTAGTTTTGAGCTGTCTAAATAATTGCAAAAAATACATTTTTACTTATGGCTTATGAATCATACTTAATATCGATTATGCAGGGTAATTCATTGAAAGTGAGCAATCCGAAAGCAGAAAATACAACACCAACCCACACAACTTTTATCCGAATGATAATAATTTCGGAAATAAAGGGTGTTGAAAATTAGGTATTCATACAATTTTTTGCCATCATTATTCTAGTTATTCTAAAAAGATGTAGTGCTATGAAATTGGATAAAGTTGTGCTTTATAGATGACGAAAACGAAGCTTACAGTTAAAATTAAACTTTTACCGCTTCATATCTAAGATAAAACTTAATACGCCGGTTAATTTCATGTTGAATGTGCCCTTCTTTCCCATCATGTGGATATTCAAAGTTCCACAAATGATCATTTGGACCGAAAAGCGTGCCAGGAGTAAATCAAATGCCGCCGCTTCAGACATAATTTTTGCAAAAAAGTATATTCATTCGTTTATGCTTCTTGTCCAAGGGTAGCGTTTTTCTTGCTTTAAAACTCTCCAACTGTGTCTTGCAATAGTTAAAAGACGAGTTCTTATACCTGAATTTTCGGTCAGTCTATCTAACTTCTCTTGCTGCTCAACCGAAATCCATTTAAAGACGTGGTTTTGACAATTCAGACGCAAAATTCCTGTTTCATCGTCATTATTGAGTAGCTTGTGTATTTAAAATATTTTTTATGGCTTTAAAAACATTTTCATTTATTCGATTTTTCTTGAAAATGGAGTACAATCTTCAAATGATTAGTGAAAGTACAAAATTACGTGAAAAAGTATTGGTTTAGTCAAGTAGTTAGTCAATTTTCATGTAAAACATTCGGACTAAGAGTTATTGACTATAAATCCCATATATCACCCAGAAAAACACAACCCGTTACAACTTACCAGTTTCATACCCGACATCGTTTCAGAACAATAACATTAAAATAAATAAAACAAATATTAAAATGTTAACTTGCCCACCTATTTTACCAAAACCATCCACATCTTTCGTGTTAAATATTTTTAGATCAATGTTCTTCATTCTTCTTGTTCATAAATCGCTCTGCATAAACTTGCCAAATTACGACCGTTTGTTAAATTCGTGTCTCAATAGTAAACAACGTTTTACATCAAGATCTTCGTCGCATTCCTTAGTATAGTAATTTGTGCTTGTTTCCATTAAATTTATTGAACATAGCGATGTCTCAGTAAATCAACAGAAAACCAGGTACATTTCCATGCAAAGCGCTTAATAAACAATTCCAGCATGCATGATTACTCGATGGAAAAATGATATTTACAGCATTGAAACAGACGTTTTTGTTTAATTTCGCCATAATTCAAAACTATTTATCGCTTTCAAACACCTGCCAGCTGATACCCTCTCTCGATGCTTTTTGAATTCAATATTATTTAAAATTTTTATAATTCGACGATTTCTAGGAGCTTATGGAATATTTAATTATTTCTGCAAATTCCGTATAATCGTTTAATTTATTATTTGTTCTTGCCTATTAATTGTTGTCTGTTGCGTTAAGTGTGAAACCGTGCAATCAGATTTTATTCAGTATGAGAATTTGATGTATTATTTGGCATTAACGAATCTACAGGGTGATCCAAAATGTGAATTTGAAGAATTAGGGATAAATGTAAAAAATTGAGTTCTTTTCTCGAAAATATGAGCTCTTTTAAAGTAGTTCATTCGTCTGTTAGAGCACTATCACTTAGTATAGCTAAAATTTGCAATACTTGTTTAAACTTCCGAAAATTTTCACAATTTTTTTTAAGCAAAATTTTATTTAAACGCTCGCTTTTGTGGTAAGTTATTCAATTGTGCTCTTCAAAACTTGAAATCTATAAGAATGTCAAACATGTAAACGGTACGGAAAAAGTTGAGAAGTTCAGTGATAAATTGTACTTGGATTAATTGACAATGAACAAGTACTAATAAATAAATATAAATATTTATCATTAACAAAGCTGTAGATCTCACATAAAAAAGCTGATAAAAGAAATTGAAAGCTCATGAATTTAGAAAACAATTTAGAAGAGACCTGGCCCTTCCAAAATATGTTTTAACTTATTTGTAACGGGTAGCTTAAACTAGAAAATTGCCCAGAAGAAGCATAATCGTGATCAGCTCCAAAAACAAGCCTTACAAGCTTTCACCAATGCCATTTAGCACATGAATGGCATTTAGGCATCAAACTTAATACCAACAAATAATACATTCGGAACTAGCGCCTTCAGCAAACTGAAAAAGTTAATACAAGTGGCAAACAACTAATGAAAAAGTGAAGAATTTAGCAAAGAAATATTCAACAAATGACACGAGAAACAGCACAAATACACTCTGAAAGTTGGGTTAATCGAGTAAATCAAATTTATGAAAGGAATCAGTGCAGAGTGACCAAATTTTCAATGTTGGATGGAAACAAACCGAACTCAGCCAATGAGCGATAATAAAAGTACGCTTTAAGGCAAACTTCAAGAGTTTGCTATCAAATGACTAGAACGACCAACGCAAGTTGAAAATATTTCAATTAACCCTTTTAAGTAAGTAATATAAAATGTATCTAATACTCGCAACTTTGAGGTGATAATGCAGCCCAAAAAAATCGACTGCACCAATCACCTACCTTCGCCTTATGTGAGTTCAATGGTAGGTCACAAACTGACACTGACGAACCGAAGATGTTTAAGAACGGTTAACAATCATTGAAAAAAGAATACTAACGCAATAACACTCTCTCTCGATCAAATCTTGGACGAGCCAATATTTGCAGAAATCCTTCACAGACAGTATGGCTTCATGTATGTGTGCCGCGTCATATTTTAAAATAAATACGACAGACTGGCTGGATCCACCTGTTTCACTTGCCCATCCCATCAGGTCTTCTTTTATTTATTGATCTGGCTTTGACGTGGATTATTTGCATTGAAGAATAGTCAGATCTGCTCAGAAATCTCGATAGAACCGCCCCAGGGTCTTTAGGTTGGTTTCCGGCCTCTTAATGGAACAATGAGGCAATTACTACCTCAAACTCTTTATCGAATCGATCAATGTTTGCTGGCAACGAAAGTATTCTCAATTAAATTAAAGGTCAATTACCGAATTCCAGTAGCGTCCCCCTTTTCTCCTACTGCCCCCTGGTCGGGATGAGCAAACAACGCATGTTTCGCGAAGAATGCAGGCCCTCGGGCACTGCACCTGGCCGCTTCGGCCCCACCCGGGCCCCCTTAGTTCAATCAGCTAAAACTGCGCAGTATTTGCATTGGCATGTTATAAATATTGCCGCTTTCTGAGTGCAACGTAATTGATTTCTAACCCTCCGAAAGTAGCGTTGACTCTATTCCAGTGAGCTTAAGCAAGCAACGCCTTTGAAAACGACCGCACGCAAGTCATTCTCTAACTCATTAAAAAGGCACTAAAAGGCAAACGGTTCAGGAACGATCATTTCTTGGCTTATTGACTGAAAGAAAAAAACCTGCCAGTGATGTCCTCCCGAGATGATTATGGGCCAATTATCACTTCCTGTCCATTTGGACACTGTTTGATTTTCCGCTCTAATGTATTTGTGCTTGCTCAATTTATTTGAAACATGATCATTCTAGCACCTTATTTACTGGCATTAGACCCTGTTTGTTTAAGCATAAAAAATGAAAGCATTAGCGCTACCAAAATGTCGGACGTGTTTAACGACAGATGCATTTTTTTTACAACTACTTTGTATACGTTTGGCTTCCGCAAATAGGAACTTTCAAGAATTGATTTAAATTACCAGCAAAGCACTTTGATCTCATTAATCTGAAAGCTCTTTGATATAGAGCGATAATTTACGTTTGGGTCCTCTATCATTTGAGCCGCTTTACATGAGATTTGGACGGCTCTGCCTCTAGTTTGTAACTAATGTTTGTATATTTTCTTTTATTTTTGAAAAGACGAATTGAAATCAATTTTGAAATGAGCTTTTCTTTTTGCACTTTTTGAAAGTAATAGTGAGAGTAGCAATAACATTGAAAATGAAGACATGATAGCAACTCGTGAATATTAAAAACAGTGTCCAGATTTCGAGAATTTGTCGGATTATTCTTAGGAGCGTTTAATAACTTTTGGAAAGTGAGAAAAGCTTCTGAATTGAAAATAGCTTATTGTGTTTTACATATGATTTGCAACAAATGGGCGATTAAACGAGACATATTCAATTCGCTGAATACCCCATTGCAGAAAAGGAGATATTATCAAGATTACTACCAGAAAGGTAGAAACCTAATATTCTAATAAGATCAATCCAAAGCAGGATCACCAAAATTGATAATAAACAAAAATGTTAAAGCTTCAATTTTGCGGCTTATAATTCTTTTCATTTCTTCTTATTTATACTTTCTGTATCTGCTTTTCTATTGAAACGACGTAAGATATTTACTAATAAGTATGGATGAGAATTTCCTCTTTCAGCGGCAAAAACACGGAAACCTTTTGTGTATTTTAAATTCAACTAAACTGTGTGTAGATATTTGTAGAATTTAAATTGAAAACATTTTCTTGTTCCAATGTATTAGGGGATTGATTAAAGGTAGCTACATTGGACTCTTATTTAAGTATCAATAGACCATCATCGGGCAATAAGGTCCAATGTAAATAATTTCTTCCAAATATTCTCATATTATTACTATTTTTGCATTTGCCACCGAGCAAAACAAGCCCCAACAATATAGATATATAAAAATTAAATATACAATCTCAAGCCTGAGCTTATTCCAACTATGGACAAATGACTCATAAGACTTACACTAAGTTTTTATGAAAAATTTTCCAATACTTTAGTACTGTTGTTTTGTGTTGGTAAAGATGTGTAGATCGTAGCACATGACCCAAATGCCAAATTCTTTGCTTATGCCTCCAAAGAATCGACTAATATTATTTACTAACTTGCTAAACTTATTGCATACAACACAGATTTTCAGCATCTAAAACACAATAAAAAAAAATAAATGAACCGCTAATTCCTCGTCCTTGCACATCGTCATCCTTAGCGTCATTGCACAGTTAGCAAACAACAAATCACCCCAAATATTCCCAAATTTTTTTCGCATTCCGCAATAATTTCCAACACGCTCTAAGTCCGCAATAAATTGTACGATTTATCGATCGCAGCCCGATTCCGGTTTAAATAATTGATCCAATTTATTGGCCAATAAAACGGGGAAAAGTGCGTAGTGTAATACCGGGATAAGGGACGTAAGCCAAGAGAATGCGGATATTGATAAATTGGATTATTGACACCTAGAAATATTCGATCGGAAGGAAACCGCTTAATTGTAAGTTGGAACTACTATAAAGTTTTGGATAGAATGACATCCAGAAGTTCAATTGCATGTTTCCTTAAAACGACCAACATCCCTGCCAAATAAACCGTCGCCTTGCGATGTGAAGCTTATGAAAAAAAAGTAATTTTCAACAAGAAGCTGACTGTTGAGCAACAATTCAACTTGCAATTGAGCCTTCAACTAGAGTTCCGCATACAGAAATACCTTTTAAAACCTTTTGGCTTTTTCTTCTTGATTAGGAGCTCAATTATTTGTACAATAATGTTAAGGAGCTTATTTTACCGCTGAGTATGCAAAATATACTGCCAAAAACAACAACCAGATCCTAAAAAGGCGCTTCATAAATTAATGAGAATGGTGGAAATAAACCATTTGATCTTCTTACATAATAAACCTCGTTTTCAATAGCGGTCCATAAATTTCTAGCAATCACAACTGAAATAGCAATGTTTCATCCAATAAAGCGTTTTATTAAGAAGTTGAGGTGGTTAACGACTGATCGTTTTAGGGCTGTGAAACAAAATATACACAACTACTTTGTAAGAGGTAGAATGTATAAGAAATTAGTTGAGATAACTAAAAAAGGATCATTTTATTTCAGTTTATCTCGGATATCTTCTGCACCAATAGATTACTAATTTGTTAAGTAATTTAAGTCTATTTACGCTTTCCCAAATAAAAATTCTCTTTTACTTCAGTTTATCGCCTAGAGTCGTTGAGTCGTAAGGGTTAACTCTCATTTTCGTGCATGCACTTTCCAATTACTAAAAATGAAGTTCTTCACTTGTTCAAATCACTTGCCATATCAAAATCGCAAACTTGAAGTTACGTCCGAAGTACATGAAGTTAACTTTCACATGTTGCTTTCACTGTACTGTTTCATACTTTGCTCACGTGCAAGACTCTTGCTGCAAGACCAAGACCAAGACTTAACATGCAAGACCAAGACCAAGACTATGTATGCAAGAACAAGACCATGCAATTCTTGGTCTTGGTCTTGCTTCTTCAATTCGATTTTTCTAATAGCGTAGTCTTTCTGATCAGTCTTGCTAGTTCTGCTTTTCCTCTGCTTTAGACCTTTGACTTTTCACTGCCAGGTTTCATTTTTCGCTCTCATCCCAGAGAACCCTTTTTGAGCTTGACATTTACCAACTGAATTCATAATTTTGAATAAAATTTGGTCGCACGGGTTAAACCTTGAATAAATGGCAGGCCAGCTGGCTGGAAGATGCCGCACAAAAAATCGCAGGTGTTCTTCTTCCGGGTTGCCATCTTCATTACAATAATCAGCCTTTTCGGTGTGATGTAAGTGACTAATAAATACTAACACGTATTGTAATAACTGTGGTTTTTTTGGTTAATCTGTCATAATAAGAGTTGCGTGACCGACAGTGACCATCTCGGCCAGAAAACCGCCTTTACATAATTGTAAATCCCTGTTTCTGTGCAGGCAAATAAATGGCGGCCCGGACGATGTGTCAAAAATGACGAGGGGCCCCGATCGAAAGCCACCTGAGGCTCTTCGGCTTTTGTTTTTACCGCTCAGGCTTGTTGGGACCTGCCGGGGGGGCCCATGACATTCCTTAATGGTTTTTTCTCAGGCCCCTTTGCGCTTATGATTAATTTATTTTATCTGATCACTGCATCTTTATGGGATAATTTAATTTTATGGATATTATATTAAATAAACAAAACGTCCCTAGAATATTAATTTGGATAAATAATGAATCGTTGGTCTTTTTGGTCAATTCCAATTACAAACTCTCGGTTGATTTTGCTTCAACATTCATCCCCTATATTGACTAAGTCGCTTTTCATCACGGACATAAAGCGGCAAAAACGCACAGTTTAATTCCGATAATCAATGGAAAAAGTGGCCAACACGACAACATCGGCGAAGACCTGGCAGTTGCAATTAACATTCCTGAAGACCTGCCATCAAGCAGCAGGCGTAGAACAAAGATATCCGTGAATGCTCTGTTGTGTCTTCCCCGATCTTCATTTTTGTTCCCACCGATCTGGCCCCGGTATAGTGGATGTTGGAAATCGGTCTTGTCATTCAGTTATTAAAATGCCGAAAATTTCATTTCGTTGACCTGCCGATCCGATAGTAATTAGGGAAAAGTAGGCGGATTTGTTGTAAAATTGATACGAAACAAACATGATTCTGAGGATTTTGTAATGCCAATCAATGGCTATCCTGGAACGAATTGAGATCATTTATGCGTCCTGAAAGTTGGCTGGCATTGATTCAACAGTACCATTGATTGGACGTTTGTTGGACGATTTATAAGAGCAAAGAATCCAGCAGAGTTTGGAAAAAAGGCCGGAAAATTTAAGAAAATACGAAAAAACAGAGGTAGTTTACTATCGATTGTCTCTAAGAAGCGCGAAAAAATGCCCCTACATTTACAGGCTAAAATATGACATTTTAATTTAATCCAAAAGTGGGTGATTTTAAAGAGCCAAATGTTCGATTTGGTTTTAGGTTTTCACTAATATTTTCTTTAAAAACTGCTGTATCGGCACAACATTCGGCTAGAGGTTCGTTTTTGGGTAAAAATTAAAATCTGCTTTCACTTTTATTATAAAATGTGGTGGTCGCAATACCGTCGTGGTAAAATAACGTAATTGTCTTTTTGACCTACTTTGTACTTTACTTTTCAATAAAAATTCTTCCTTCCCCAAAGGTTTTAACCTAATTAAGTTTCTGTTCTTTATCACAAAATAATTTATTTAAATCCACATATCACAAAAAAGTTCTGCTTATTATTTATTATTAAATATTATTTATTTATTATTATTATATATTACTCGAAAAATTAATTATATAAAACCAAAATCGAACTCAACTTTTGGCACTTTTTAGCCTCGGGAATTTGTGGCTTTTTTCTTTTTTTTTGTGAATATTTCTAAGAAACATCAAATTTAATCTAATGATGGGTTGAAGTATTAGATTCAAATAGATTGAAAACTTCGAATGCAAAAACAAATGTTTCCGAAGGACGACAACAAGTGAAATTTTTCTTATGATGCTCTGTAACTAATTTTTTTTCAGAAGTACCCACTCACAATGGGGCAATGTGAATCTGATACAAATGCCATTGATCTTAATAATCTCAAACAAAAAATTATTGGAAGAATGTGCAAAACATGCAAAGGCTTGAGAGGTATGGTAGCAAAATCTTAATACCAATAAAAGTAACATTTTTCAAAAAAAAATCAAACCAGACGTCACCACAATGTTACGAGTGGTTTTCGGAAAGTAGTAGATGGATTTCTTCAACTTGGCTAATTCAAAATGGCGTTGATGATTGTCACCATCAGCCATCGTTGTGCAGCCAATAAAATCTCGAATAGCCACCGTCATATGCAAATATTCACCGATTATGAAAAAGCAAAAACAGGTATTCTCGTGTCTCACCTGTTCGACTTAAGTTTTACCTTCAAGAATACCATCAGTTGGTAAGGAGAACGCTCGTTGAACATACCATACCAGATAATATCGTGCGAGAGTGTCTATATGTGAGTGTGTGTGTCGAAGAAAAGAAAATTTCTGTTGTGTCGTTTCGCCGATAAATATCGCACTAAAAAAAACACCGACTTGTCTAGTGTCGCAGCTGAACAAGTCGACGGATAGTCTACAGTGCCTTGAACGCAACGGGGCTCATTAAGAAATTAAAATATCTTGGTAAAACAGTGACTAAATGTAATAAAACTAATCCCGTGTGGGCGTCAATTTCCTAATTTTCGTAGCCGACCCGAGTGCTGTTAAATTGCCATCAAAAGAATTTCAGTGTTTCTGGAGATCTATCGGACTCAAATCTGTCTAATATGGTGTCGCTTTTGCTTGCAGTGCCTTAGTGTCTGTGCATTTCATTTCATTTCTCAATAGCAGTGATTTTCAACCATTCGCAGCTTAATTTAATATAGGAAACGCGGTTTGTAGCCAATCAAGGATTTCGTGTCGACATGTAGTCTGCCGCGATCTAGGTGTGTGTCTTTAACGAGGAGGTGTTAGCTACAAGCTGTATTCTGGCCTGGATTTTTCCTTGCAGGTATGTCTTAATTACACCCATAAGAAACCCATAATATGTTGACGACTTGTTTTATTATGAAGATATTGAATTAAACTGGTCACTAAATGGATCTAAAACGTCAAGGCCCCTAGTATAAGGAAAATATTAATAATCATTAAGACAAAAAGCGCATAGAAAACTGAAATCTTAAGAAGTCGGATTATGAGCCTACTAATAGATAGCATTAGCATACAGATTTCTAAGCCTGAATGATGCCTTAATTGGTCAACAATATGACTGCTAAGTGGAATTAAGCTTTTGCGGCAGATACAAAAATCGCTCTCTTGAAACCACTAAAAAAGCTTATTTTAATTTTGATTACCTCCATAAAAGACTGTTGTGTATCATAAAGCACCAGAAATGCGAGATGCTTTCGGAAGATTAATTTGAAACTTTCGAGTTGCAACTACTTTTTCAGAAAGGTCGTTATTACCGAAACACAATAAATCAAATAGAATTCGTAAAGAGAAAGAAACTTGTAAACAGTCTATAAGTTTAAGAAAACGGGAAAAAAGAGATTTCTTAATATGGCAAATGCAGACGAGATGAGTTGAAATGTGAATTAATATTTCCTGTATTTTATATGTTCTTTTGTCGATGAAAATCCTTGAAAACTAACAACGGATCACCATTAACGAATTTAACGGTGATTCTCTGAAAGTCTTTTGAGATTCATTATGAATTTTCAAAAATATATATTCAGTGTGGTCAAACTGATATCTACCTGCTTGTCTGAGTAGGTTGAGAATTACAAGAGATCGGAAAATAATCAATAGACGAAAATGTGGAGCATTTATTGGACAGTTTAATGCAACATGGAAAACTATTTGAGGATTGAGGAAAAAAATATCGTAATCACTAAAATTCTGAATACTGTCCAGGGATGATTGGAATGTTTTTAACTATCCACTCTCTACTGTTTCCTATAGTTTACTTTTGGACCAAATCTTTCGTTTTCATAACATAAAATGACCAAGAACAAAGAGCCGGCTTCGCATCATCAAATTTTTTTTAAATAGAAAATGAGAACTAGTCACAGTGTAACTAATACTTTGTGTAACAGTGTACTAATTAATAGTTTAGTTCAATAGCCGAAATGTATCAATGGGAGTGAGCCTTCAAACCATTTTTAAATTTATTCAATTCTTTTAATTCATTACCTATTGAATAAAAAATATAGTTGGAAAATGTATAGCTGCGTAAGTAAAAATCAGCATACATAGTTTTAACACGAATGGCTAGAAAAATCAATGTTAAACAAAACAAACGTTAAAAAATGGTACGCAAAAATCGAAAGTATCTGCTCTGAGATCATCTTCGGATTGTTCTAAGACACAAAATTATGCATCAGAATATCGGTTTTATGATACTTAAAATTCCAAGAATAAGTAGCATCGAACAGTGGAAAGTTTTGAATGTGTTAAAACGACATTACATAATTAGTGGCTTCTTTTTCGTTTTTATAATAATGAAATTCACATCTGCATTGTCTTTCAACAGTACATGTACTGTTGTTCAATAAGTGGAACAATTAACACTTGATAATTGTTGTATTGTTGGAACTAACAAAGTTTGATAATAACAATGATAAACAATGAGGCAAAGTCGAATTAAAATGCAGAAATATTGTTGGGTAGCTTTAACCGACAGCAGCAAAAGTCCTAGTCAGGCAGCATGGAAATGGGAAAATTGCAACAACGGGACATAAAAATTGCGGTTGCTAGTTTATTAAAAAACAACTAAGTCACCGTCATTTGCAATTACCCTTATTAGCACTCAAAAGTAGAAAAAAACTAGCCTTTTATTAACATCAGAACTCTGTTTCAGTAGTCATTGTGTTTTCACGGTTTCACGAAAATCCTTTGAAAGCTTTCTTGAGAATATTAAATACCAAATCGCTCATAGTTCAAACAACATATGTTTGTCCTGTTATTTCTGTGAAATAGTTCATTGGGCACCAGTTATGTAATTTTATTTGCCCATACTGTATCCACGCTAAAATGAACAATGCATTAAATGTTAAATATTTGCTTTTCCAATTTAGAGCCATTGGTAGGCGAACTTGCAACTTATTTCCTATGAAACAATATTTGCAGACCTGGTTACTGTAAATTGTGAACAAGTGCTAAATGGAAGAGGTCGTCTATAACAAATTATCACATTCAGTTTCGCACATTTGGCAGGTCCAAAGTTTCGTATTTTTATTTCATTCATACTTTAAACAAGAATTAAGTTGTCTTCAATTCCCATGATTCTTTTAAAATGGGCTCGAAAAACGAACAGCAATTAAGTTCCAGAACGAAAAACTCATCTAAAGAATACCCGAAAGAAAGAGCTGTTGGGCCACAACAGCGATAACCGAAAACCAGTCGAATATTTGTGTAATCTTTAATAATATGTAACCTTTCTGATTAAGATTTATCTGTCGAGAGTATTGGTTTGGACGTAATTAATACCAAACCAAGTTAATTAGAATTTTTGAATTTTCGACCAGTTTGACCAGGTAACAGCGAAACGTTAGAACAGTGTTAATTTCTATCTTGGTTTATGACATAAATATTTTTTATAGGTTTCTTTGAAACCGTCATTTTAAAGTGTTTAATGTCAAAAGAATAATTGATGCGGATTCGCGACTAATCTGAAAATATTTGACAATATCCAGATTGAGTGTCTGATTGCACAAAATTATAAACTATATAATTGTTTAAGTAAGTGCAATTTTAATTAGTATTAATATGCTGATCTTGTTTCCAATTATAAACTCGAAAAATGTTGGCAATCTGATCTATTCCGAGCGTTTATTTCATCATTAAATAGAATTTGGACTTTTGAATGAGGCAGTATTGTAAACAATTATTTTTCCGATGACGCTGCAGCTGACTAGTTATTTTAAACATTTTTCTGCATACAATTGACGACTTCAGAGTTCTGAGAGAACGTAAAATAAAAATTTCCTGGCAGCATCATTGATGTGCGAGTTTGGGTCTCTATTAAAAGAGTTTATTAGCCCGATTCCCGCAAATTAATACAGACATTTAAAAATTTGCTTTAAAAGTTGAACATTTGAAGCAACTTGCATTTTAAAGAAAGCAATCGGTTTTAGGGCCCTAATAAGTTTAGAGCCCAAAGCAACTCAAGTAAAGTGCAGTTAAGTTTGGAATGACATACTGTTTGTTTTAGAAAAATAGACTGATTTGTTCCACAAAAAAATATTTGGAAGTGGTTTGGATTAATATAAGTTCGAACAAACTACAAATAAATATAAAATGGAAATATCTACCCGGAAAGCACAATCACTCACTATATCCAAAGAGCCCCGAAGATGCATACTCGCCGTTTACAATCAAAGTGTAGAACAGGTGATGACCTTTAAATATCTTGGAGCAAACATCACGAGTAACAGGAATCTAAAGGAGGAAGTAAGGAATCAAACATCAAAAGCCGCTCTAATATCGGGGTACTTACGAGACATCATATGGAGAAACAAGCACATGAGTATAGGGAGTAAAGTCAGAATCTACAAAACGTGCGTGAGACCAGTGATGACATACGCCGCAGAAACAACAGCGGAAAACACAACAACCAAACGCTTGCTAAGAACAACAGAAATGCGAGTCCTAAGATCCATAACAGGACACACACTATACGATATGAAAAGGAGTGAGGAAATTAGAGATACCTGTAAGGTTTCGGATGTTGTAAGATGGACCAGAGCAAGGAGAAGAGCGTGGAGAGACCATGTAGAGAGAATGACCGACGACCGAATGGCAAAAATCGCCAAAGACCAAAAACCTAACAGCTCAAGACTCCCAGGAAGACCACCGAAGCGATGGTACGAAAGCTGGACATCAGCATCCCAGGACTAGGAAGTTGAAGAAAAACACAGGACTCTGAGTCCTAACGTACGAGGAAGAAGAAGAAGAGGTTTGGATTAAAAAATATTTAAAGTGTTTAGATCTCAATTAAGCAAATCTTAGCAACTATTTTGGACAGGACAATATAGTGGTTTCACTTCATTGCAACTTAATTGACTTTATTCCAGGACTAGAGAGATTGTTAGTCTTCCATTTGATTCAGAAGAGTTTAAAGACTTGAATTGTAAATCAGAATTGAGTCCTTTCAGAACCTCGTAGCAGTTTTTCTAGTTTAAGTGCAGTATTTTTCTAGTAGTAGTAGTAAACATCTTTATTTCTAAAAAAGGCTATCGACCTATCGGTCTTTCTGCCCTTGTTTAATACATGTAGTCTTAATCTAAATAAAAAACAAAAATGAAAATTCTCTTATTCTAGGTTAATAATCTTATTAAAAAAACTTTCCAATTCTAATGACAAGAAAAAATTATTTTATTGTCCAGTAGTCAGTTGCGTTTGTAAGTGTTCGAGTAGCGTTGATGTAGGGAAACGGAAGCGGGATTGTCTGGTTGATCTTGTAAGACAAAGGGGATTCAGTATGGTCCAGTTGTAGGGGTTGTTTGTCCACTTTGTCTGTAGATGTATGAGTCTTTCCGAAATCTTTGTCATGTTTGTGGGTTCGTATAGTAGTTGGGTGGAGGGGTTGTGTAGTGGGTTTTGGGGGTGTCTTATTCGTGTTATTAGTCTTAGTGCAATTTGTTCTGTTGTTTGTGTATAACGTTTGTCCTTTCTGTTCCGTTGGTCATGAGTATATGTCCATAGTCTAGCAAGGGTCTACAAATAGCTTTATATATTTTGGTGGCGGTGTTTGTGCTAATTCCTCTGTCTTTGTATGTTAGTGATCGGAAGTGTTTTGTTCTCTTTATTGTTTCTGCCCTGATGTTTCGTATGTGTTTAGTGAATTTAAGTTTGTGGTCATTTGTGATTCCCAGTTATTTTACGTCGTTTTTTGGTTGTGTCGTTTGGCCGTCTGCAGTTATTGTAGGGGAGTCAGCGTTGAATCTGTGGTTTGTGAGCAGAGTCTTTTTCTATTATACTAATTTTTCCGGAACCAACAGGGATTGAATTGTCAAAAAATGATTTTACCTTCGATCTCACCAGCTTAGGAAAGTTCTAAGGCAAAAACTTACTTAAGGCAAAAACTGTAAAGGATTCCATCCGTGATATTTATACCAACACTGTTTTTCTAAGCCTTAGTATCTTCGTTTCAGTTCTACATTATTTGCTTTTTGTGATGTACAAAAATTAAAAATTATTCATGCTTTTGTATAATTTTTTTCATTTCAATTTGCAGCATCAGTAATTGATAATTAATTATTACAATTGATAATAATGAATATTTTGAAACCTGAAAAATATTGGAGATAGGTCTGCTGTCACGGGTGTCCTCCGAGTCAATTACCAAGCTTTCGGAAAATATATTTCTTTGTTCAGTATTAAACTATAGGATAAATAACGACCAGCGAACTAAGAAAATTAAAGATAAAGCACACACAAAACACGAGTTGAAGTGACTACTGCTGGTGCATGCAATAATTTACAAATGTGCTTCTCTCAATATTTCTGTTGCGTACTATTTTATCTTGAACTCAACACTGATAATTCTATTAAAAGGAAATGTACTTTTACAACTTGAATCTTTTGGTGCATGTGTTCATTTTAATGCATTTTTTCTTACTGTTATGGATCCAGTACTTTACTCCTGAAAAGGAAAATAACATTTCCGAAAGCTTAGCAATCGACTCAGGTTTTCCTCTGAAGACCGCAACAGATCGACCCTCAATATCTTCCCGTTTTTAACATGTCACATTCCGTTTCTATCTTCAAGAATAAACCTGAGAAACATTTCCTCTACAACACTATTTTAAATCTAGCTCGCATAGTGCGCAGTCCATCATCAGTATCACCAAAGAAAAAATCTTTCACTAACAGTTCATAATAAATCATACATGCAAGCCAAGTAGAAAGATGATAATCAGACAAGGAACTATTTGCCTTATATTGAACGAAAAATTTAGAAAGCAGTTAGATTAGTAGGCAGTGCTGCTTCAGTAATTTAAAGGTTTAAAGCAAGCAACTTCTCGGTGAATAAAAGCAGAAAATTTGATTTGATAAGTGAAGTCTTCTGCTCCATTGCAGCTCTCTAGCGCTGAATTTGTGACTCTATTAACCGGAAAAAACTTGCAACTTGCAAAATATTGCAAGACCGCCATTCAGATCGCCATGTCGTCAAATACCGGAATGCGTGGCATTGAAACATAGCGAATAATTCTCATATTCCCTCGCCCCGGCTTTTTTCGAACGAGAAAAATGTTCAAAGATTGCCATTTGCCAGGCTGTTGTCCCTTTTTTTCTCCATGAACTATGGCTGTGAAGCTGAAGAACTTTAATTGCGAGTCACTGTGACATAGGTCGACGTGTGGAAACAACGCAGAACGCACATAAAAATGTAAAAGGTCCCGCGAGGCGTTTTCTAAGAAGACTTTTTTGTAATTTTTCCGATGAGCGCAATCACTCTTCGTCGACCCATCCACTTCATTGTCTTTTTTCCGATGCGTACCTAATCAATACGTGGTTTGCGCTTTATAGCTGCCATTTAAAACGTATGAATACAAATGACACCTCGAATGCCGCAGGTCAGCAAAAAGATGCAATGATTATTGTTTTCGATGCTTCAGTAAAATGTGTTTCATTGGGGAGTTTTATTGTGGAAAATTGCAAAAATATTCAAGTTTAAAACTTCAGTTTTCCACGAGGGTGCTTTAAAATTTTGTCTGTTCTCGTATTTTTCAATTTCAACATTACAACTGTATATTTTTCAGATATTGGCTCATACTTAAAATTACCTAACATCCAACGCAAATGATTTAAAAGTTCCTTCAAATATGTCAATTTCATATCCAATTTCAATTTGGATTTTACAAATTTACTGATCCAGGTTAATGAGCGCATTTGTTTGAAGACAAGCGTACAGCAGAAAAACGTTTGAAATCCTACAGCTGAACAGCTATATTAATAATAATAAATTAAATACTAAACCAATATATGCCGACGACACAGTCTTCCTGGCAGAAAATATAAAGGACGCGGATTCTACCAACGAGAACTATGAGGAAAGCAGGTATTTAGAGACTCGAAAACGTCTCATGCTGAGGATTGAGGATAATTGAAAAATATACAAAAGTTAGAGTCAGAATAAAGAAAGCATCGCAGGCTTCAGATCTTGCCGTTGGTACACTTGCTCCATTTCACTCCATTCATTCCATCTTCCGTTTCACAAATTGTCAGCTTTCGGAACAAAGATGGCAAACGAAGAAGAAGGTCTGATCGCCGTTTTGCAATAATTTTACAAATTTACGAATGTAACCCTTCAGCACAGTAACGGTCTGCAAAATACTTCTCTAGAAAGTAGAAGACCTGTATGATTGAGAGTAGAGAGTGCAATTGACAGGAAGAAAAGGTAACTGAAAAAAATGCAAATATGCACACCATCAAGCTATTCACCTTTCAAAACGAGTGATTTGAGTTTGTTAAATCGAATCTATTAAACCCATGAGAATTAGATAATCGGTAGTGCTATTGTGTAAACTAAAAGCAGTCTTATAAATCAGAGAACTTGAACTGAATGTCATAACGAGACTCTTTGCAATGAATTTGCGATTTTAATGCACTTGTTCCACTTTGAACGTTTTACACTTCGGTGTAACACTTCTTGCATACAGGGTTATTCAGATTATACGACTGGGAAGATCGCGGCTAAACTATTTAATTTACTACTTTAAAATGTGTTATTTTATGGAGAAACGGAGGACCGCTGGGGGTAAATTTTAAAATTATTTTCTAATGTACAGGGTGTCCCAATTACCAGATTCGAGTGCCCAAAGTTGCATGTTTTAAATCGAATTCCCTGTATATTATTATGTTATTAGTGTCTACGATCGAAATAAATGTGAGTTTTATTATACTTTATCTTACTCAAAGCTTGCGGTTTCAGAGATATTTAGAGTTTTTTTAGATCTTTTTTAGTTTTAAATTCTCAACACCCCAATTTCGAGTCGAATTTCGACACCAAATTCTACCTTGCTGCTACTAATAGATGCCCCTTTTGTGACAAATTAATGAAAATTAGAGATACAGGGTGTTCCAAAATGTATGATAGGAACTGATGAAAAATGAATACTATAAAGATTTCCTATACTTAATTGCTCAGGTTTTCATGGAAATAGCATACTTTCAAGAATCATACGTTTAAATATGACCTATTATTTAAAATAATAGTAAAAAATGAGAATTATAATTTCTCAAAATAGTGTTCAAGCAATTAAGGCACTTTTCCACAGTGAAAACGTGCTTAATATAAGCGGAGCACTCTGTATTTTATGCCAAGAGCAGATATAAAATTGTCAGTGTATCTTATTTAGTATAGTAACAGACACCATAACAATACACGGGGTATCATTTAAAAGTGAGATTTTTGAGGTTGAAAATACGTTAATTTGTACGATTATTATGACCGCCCTGTAGTTGCACAGACAAATATTTTGCAAATTAAAATATCAATATAGTATGGTTCCCTTCTCCAAATTTCAAAATTTTGTGTCTAAAGGCGACGAAAAAACTTTTGATTTATCAACACCACCAAAATGCGCATTTTCACCGTTAAAGCCGAATAACTAAAAAAACTATAAAATTCTCGTTCAGATTTTATATAGGTAACAAAAAGAAATATACATAAGAACACAAAAATTACATAAAATATATAAAATAAGCCCGACAGTTAGCATTTGTAATAGTTTGTGCAAAAAAAGTTGAAATTTGAAGCAGTTTACTCCTAAATTATCTTTTTATCATTATTATTATTATTTGAAGAATTAGACATCAACCGTACACTATTAACATTGTATGCAAAACCATACTATTTTGAACAGAGTGAAAATAATGTCTAAAGACTTATAATAAAATAAAACGTTTCATTGATGGTTTTTACCGCTCTAGTGCTTTTTTGTGTATTAAAATGCTCCTCATTCAGTGGAACCATCAAGAAGCATTAATGTTCTTTTTCTGTTCTATATCGGCTAATTTTCATACAAGAAATCGAACTCGCGGCGGCTGGTAGAACATTTATTTGCAGATTTACGGGCTTTTTAAGAATATTCTATATTAAAGACATTAGATTGAACTATATATTCTTACACATTCTACTAATAAATATACCGATCTCGTTTTGGTGGTGATTTAATTAAGCGTAGTTAAAATGCAGTTAAAAATTGCTCTAATTTTTTGCATTAGATCTTACCGAGTTCTCAGGATTTCATTACATCAGTTGTATCAGATTATCCGGTTTTAATTCGTCAAATCCTTGAGAAAATTATTTGTGTTGTTGGGGTGGCGATAATAAAAACGAACTGGGGACAAATCCTGATAATCTACTGGCCAAGAGAAATAATGTATTCGCATGAAAATACTTCCGGGCCTAGCAGTTATTGTGATTCAAAGCAAAGTATCACAAACCGTCCCTGAAATTGTTTTCAGATATTCCCGACGCCACTAAATTACTCTAAACGCGTAAAACTTTAATTTTGACATATTGTGCAACCGACCAAATCCATTCGAGCCTCACTTCAAATTGTTTGTTCAGTGGTTATTACATGGAAAGATCCGTGCACTAAAAAAATGTTATTTTTAGGAACCAATCTAAATTCAAGTGTTGCAATGTAGCATGTTATGCATAAAAATATATTTTTATAACCCCATGACATTTACCTAATATTAAGCGCATGTTGTATAATGCAAGTCATCTGGATCGCACGAACCAGCGCTACATCCAACAGCTCGTTGATATTATATCATTTAAACTTATGCTGGAAATATAAACGCAAAACCTTTCATATAAACGACCAATATTGATTATTTGAATTTCCCGGAATACGGTGTATATAGGATGAATATGTCCGCGACAAATAAACTGCTAAGTTCGAGCTGGAAAACACATGTTCTCCATCTTGAGAAAATAAACACAATTAGCCGATCGAGTAAATGTTGTGAAAACCATGTTGTTTTTTGGTAATTTTTCAAGGTCGAGAGGAAATATCGAAAGTTATTTATGACCCAATTTATGGTGATTTTAGCGTCGATAACAATAACTTAGTCGAAAGTGTTAGTGTAAACGATGCCTAAATTTTGCAACAATGCCTTCATAACAGACATGCTTTGAATGTGCAGCGTCATTTTTAAAATCCACTCAATCATCTACCTAAACATTGCCTCAATAAGTCTTTTTTCAAAAATAACCATTTGTCCTTATTACGCAACATCTTACGCGCATTTTCCAAAACCTGCCTTAGTTTCAAAAACTTAACTTGGGCCAGACATGCAGAAGAATACGTAAATTTATGGGTATTTGGCTCCGTTTAAAGCATTTAAAGTGATGCTTTTTGAAATTACATTTTGTCGATAAAAACAATTACAGAAAATGCATTTTAAGTGACTTACCTTACATGCTGCAACTCGCCTTCACGTCCTCCGTAAGGATAGCAGGATCTGAAAGAATATAAAATTTCAGACGTTTATAATTGGCTGACTTATTTTTTTAATTACTGTGTATATTTTCTTGACTATATTTCAATTAAATCCAAAAAAAAATTCCTGGGTTCCAGTCAATTTTATTGTTTATTATTCAAAATGTCACAAATACGTTTCGGTGTCTTTCCACTGTCTTCTTCTGTCTGTCTTCTGTTTCCACCTTCACATCTGACTCAGTGTGATCTCATCTGACTCAGTCAGATGTGAAGGTGGAAACAGCCATACACACAAACTGATGATGGTGGAGAAAGACAACGAAACGTATTTGTGACATTTTGAATAATAAACAATAAAATTGACTGGAACCCAGGAATTTTTTTTTGGATTTATTTTTTTAAGTTAAGGATAGATTTTTTTACAAAATATGCGTTTTTTAGTGTAAAGGTCCACCTTTTGTTTCCAACTTCTCTAGTAAAAGGAAGCAAACATTCAGACTCGTATTATAGAAAGCGCAGTGTTTGGATTCAGTAAATGGTTTCAGCGTCCAAAAGTCACAATTGAACTGAAGATATGAGTATATGTATTTATAGTAGGGATTAACTCCCCAAGGAAAACTTTACACAAAATAATCAACTATTCAATAAATGTATATGAAATATTTATTTTTCAGATAGAGATTAAACATTGTTTTAATTTTTTTTGAAAAGAAAGACAGTTCAAACACGTGGCGTTAGACTTTTAATCAATTTCCTCCAAACTGACTGCATTAGACAAACTGAAAGTGATAATTAAAGCAAATTAAATGTTTTTTTTTTCTGCACGCAGCACTCAGTAATAAAGCCCTAATGACCATTCGCTACTGTAGTGCAGCTAATTAAATTTACGGACAAAATCCCATTGTGCGGAAATTTTCTCATTGCCAATAAGCAAGAAAGAAGTTCCAGGAACGTCGTTACACACGCACTTTTTCTGCCTTTTTCATTCCTGCATGCCATATTAATATTTAACAATGTATCTTCAAGTGGGGGTACTTTATTTTATGAACCGTTGCGTCGTTACTCAGGAATCAATCTAGGTAGGAATGTGCTTGCTATCGATGACCAAGAAGTTATACAAAAGTGAAATCCATATAATAGGTTTTTTAGTGTTCTAATGTTGTCTATAAATTTGCTAAATCACTTTATGTGTTTAATTAGTAAAATTGATCTTATTCTCACTTGTCACAGGGTTCTTAGTGAAACTATTCAATATTCTAATGAACTGAATAGATCACATGAGAAATATTAACAAATTCATCTAAAATTCTATTTTCAAGCTTCACACATTCAGATTGCAATAAAGAAATCCAAAATAATCAATGTATCAGGTAAATGGGTAACGGACTTAAAGCAAGCATAACATTAATGGATAAAAATAACCACTCGGACTACCCGATTTAAGACCATTAAGTTCTCCTTAAAATAAGACAACTCTCTTCATTGTTTTAAACAGTCAATTTTTAACAAGTATCTAGGTCATGTAATGTACATTTTTCTTCGAATTAATATATGATGTCTTCCTGTAAAAGTATCCATTTTTATTGGTTTTACTGTTGTCTCTACTTAGTGTTTAAGTATGTTCTAGTCAGTTCCTACTTCTAAGTTAAAGTAAGTGTGTTCATTATTCATCTATTCAAGTTCTATCATTATTCATTCATTTAACATTTTCATCTTGGAACAGCGCTTTATGTGTAAAAAGTCATTTATTTATTAGATTGTTTTAATCAAATAATAACTTCTCATCTGTGTTAGTTCATTAAAGGCTTCTTCGCTTATAAATGTTTCTGTCTCTTCTTTCACTTTGTTCCGACACCAAAACTCTCATTTCTAGATTGCAGAGTTTCCATTTGCTCATTGCAAATAAATTTCCAATTTATCATTTTAATTAGCACTTTGGCACAAGTGGCAGCCTCTCCACAATGATCTGACATAACCAATATTTACCTATCTCACAACAAAAGTGTGATATCAGATCTGTCGAATTTCCACTCGAAAGGATTCACTTGAATTCAGAAACGACTTATAAAATGCAAGAAAAGTACAGGGAAGTCATTGGACAAAATATATGAACCAACCAGCACATCTGTAACAATACCAACCCACATATTAACTGAAAATATTGACTGAAGCCCACGTTTGCAAATGTTGTGTGTTTTTCACCAGTGCCTTCATGATTAAAGCGGGAATAACAGAATCTTTCCCTTAAATCTGAAAAAACACACATTTTGAAAAATCACTTTCAATTAGTTTGGATTGCCTACAACATCAAGATGCAGCATCGGCTCCTTCAAAGATGAGATGTTTTATTCCATTTTTCACAAGTAGAAAGATGTGATATATTGTATCTGGTGGTGCTCCTGCATGTTCTTCTTCAGTAGAAACATTCTTAATCCAAAGTTAGGACTGACCAATCAAGTTTGCTTCAGCTCCGCAATGGTTGCAATGTTCATTCCACCCCCGACTGATCCTCATAGGAGCTTCTCTCCATTTTCGGTGATTTGAGTCGAATGGAGCATTTCGATGTAACTCATTCCTAAGCACAGAATCAAGTTCAGGACAGTTGAGCAGCTCGTTGTTCGCTTGCGAAGAGGTTGTCTTGAAACGCTGCACCTGTTGCATTAATGCGGCGACCGCAAGAGACACGAAGGCACCGTTTATATTGAAATCAAAATTCCACAGCTTTTCACACACACTCACACCGGGTCTTTGGTCATGGCTTGTTTTCATTTTATTTATTTGCCAGAAGAGCCCGTTCCTTCGGGTGCCCCCTTGTCTGATTGTGTCTTTCAATAAATTAACTGCCTTTGGGCTTTCAGCCTTTCATTACCGCTTTTGTGACTTACAATATGTGGATTTGGCTGCCCAGTCCCCCAATCGCAATGCTTATTTTTCTCTCTCATTATTGGGACCAAACACCTGTTTGGTAACGCGTAAATGAAAGTACGGTTCACGTATGTAATAGCCTAATTTATTCCGTTTAATTTTATACAAGGTGTTGGCAGCGAATTTATGAGCATAATTGACATATTTATCATTGGAAATTTATTCGGCTCGTTAGGCATATGAACTCACACCTTAATTAAGGCCTTGCGATGGGAAATTTTCAAAGCTCATTCAGAGAATCGTTGTTTGTGTTTTGCAGTTGGAAAAGTGGCAGGCTAGAAATACAGGACATATATGACCTACCAAACTGGTTACATCGCAGTTGCTGCTGCGGAGAAGAATACCCATGCCGGAATCGCCATTGGCGTTCAAATGGGTGCAGCAAGGCTGGAATTTGAACCTTCAAAAATGCGCTATCCAGCTTTTGTCAACTTATGTAAAACCCATCGAAATAACATGACAAACCTTAATGCAAAGGCTCCTGAAATGAGAAGCCCCTTTATTCGTAACACAAACGACATGTAATTTTCACCGAAATTCATGCGCTTTACATTAAAATTCACCCCAAAATAAAGAGGGTTTAAACTAGGGGACAGCCTGAGCCAATTGGGTCACTTGAATTCACCATTCCTGGTTCTGGGGACCAATAGTGTGCATGCCATTAAAAATGCCCTGGAAATCCTTGCAAATTAGTAATTTCCACAAATTCCTTTAAAAGCGTTTCTCGGCTTACGAGTAATGATGTTAATGGCCCGTATCTGAACTTGCTAAATGATAAACTCATCAAAGAAATATTTATAATGTAAATGGCTTCAACAATTTTACTTTTTTAAGTATGATTTCATTCAGGCTTTCGAGTATAATGAAGTCACCGGGTACAAAGTAACGTTTGTGGTTACTTTTACGATTAAAGCGTGGATTATTTTAAAGCTCAGCTAATATTCATTGATTGAAAGTTATTATTTAATAACTTTTTAACAACGGTGTCAAGAAGTGTCATAAAAAATGAACTATCGAAATCCCAGTGAGTGAGTGTTTGGCTGAGTTTTGCTTTGAGGGTTGTGTTGAGGTTGAGTTTCGTCTGTGTGTGCCTTATATAGGGTATTTCGTTACCAGGCCTGTTTGGAAAGTAAATTTAGTGTTTAAAATAAAAAAAAGTATATTTAAACACTTTGGAAACAAGGAAGAGCACCTTTTTTGCCATTTTGGAAATCGATTAATTGCACAAGAAAAGGTCTAACCAAAAGAGTATTTCTTTTTAGAAAGATTCATTTTCTGGCGGATCTTACTTTTCTTGGGGAGACTGTAAATCGGTCATATATTTTTCATAATAGACGCACAGAATTTACGGTGTGCATTTTATCACAAGCAAATTGAATATCCTGAGAAAGAGGAACTTTTGAAGAAAGTGAAAGTGGCCGCAATCGAAAAGCTGAAGTCATCTTCTCGTGGAAAATCCTTTAAGGCTTTCGCGCAGATTTTCGTCAATATGTCATCAAATAATAGTGAATTTAAGAGACATTGTATTTAAACACCCTGAATTTGCGGACCATTGTTCATATGAGACAAAGCACTCTTTGGACTAGAAGGAAATATGCAGTTGCAAACAAATAAGAAAACATTGGTGAGATTGGCACGCTGAAAAAGAGCTTTTGGTAAACCACTTGGCATTATAGGGTTTCAGCGAGAAGTATTTGAAGGTTCCTGCCCAGTAAAGCTAGTCTTAATTGAAACTTTATTGCATTGTTTTGTTAATGGGGTTAAGTCCAAAGATTAATGTCCAAGGAATCCGAGTCCGGAACTGGCAAGAGATTGAAATGCTCTGCTGATTTCCGCAACAACTGATTAAATAAAATTAAAATACGAAATTAGACTAAAAGTGCTCTAGTGATACAGTCGTTATTACAACTACGCAACACACACACCAACAATAAATTGGCTCAAACATGCAATCGAAAACAAGGCAATTTTCGAAATACTAGTCGGTTTCTTGGAATGGACGTGGGTTGACTAAATTACAAACTAGTAAACAAGCCACAACAAAATAAGACGTAAAAATTGAACCGATTAGCATTTGTATTCTATTACTGTTATAAATAGTTCTCATATTAATGAAACACGTAATCCTGTGAGATGTTGAGGTGCAGAAGGTCGGCGATAAAGTGCAACAAAAGCGGTGTTTCATTTTTGGATTTGGGGGGATTTTCCGAAAATATTATGATGGCAACGATGGAGCGGGCACAGGTGTGCCCCAAAGTCACGTGTGGCCTCGTGTGTGTGAATTCGGACAGACAGACCGGTGGATCGGGCCCCCCAGTGGGTGGCCTATCTCAGGATTGTTACTTTATATGTGCCCCATTGTTCGGCGGACAGATGCAGTGAAAAACCCACAATGGCCTATCTGTTTATCGTCCCGAGTGGATTATAGGTTAATAAATAATCGACGAGCTTTTTTTCGGGGCTTTGAGTATCTGGTTACGTTATTATTTACGTATTCGGGGGCATTAATAACTCTCTCGGAACGGCTATGGGAAAGGCAAATATGATGGGTTGGACCAAAATGACTTTCTCGGAAAGCTCTCTATGAATTTAATCCTAAATTCATAGGTTTTAATTAATTTGCAATGGTCCATTCAGTCTTTTTTGTCTTCAACAGTGATTCCTTTTAAGGGATTATAGGGGTTCACTTGGAGAGTGAAGTGAGTTTTTTTTCCAAAATTTCTACAAGATATTAACAGGTGAAAATTGAATTTCAACTTTGTTAATAAATATTATTTTGAAATTATCCCACCTTTGATTTGTAGCCTATTGGAATACTTAAGCATCCGAAAAAAAAATTCTAACTTTACTTCACATTATAAAAATTTTTTGATGAAAATTCAAATAGGCTACAATGTTTTTGGTCATTATCAGCAAGTAGATTAGCTTTTGTCAAGAATAACAAACGTTTGCCAAATTTTGACTTAGTTTGAAGCTTCTATCAAGTTGAAAAGAAGTAAAGAAAGTTGTAAAAGTAGATCATTGATCCATTTACACGAGGTTTTTGTTGATTTCCGCCACCCTAACCTATTTCATGGCATTTCAATGTCACTTTCTGTGCTTATTTATGGTTACTTGAGCCTTTGATATTTAAGAAGCAACAGATATTTACGTAATGTTAATGAGGCGGATTGCCTTGAAAAACATTGTTGCCGTCCTTCTTATCTAGTTTTTTGCAAATATCTCAGTTTTTGATGAGACTTAATTTTTTTCACTTCTTTTCCTATACCTTTGATTTGAATCACCTTGTATTAGTCTAATCACTGAGACATACAGGGAAATCCAAACTATTTTCGGATTGGATAATTTTAACTGCATATTCTACGAGTAAGAATAATGCAAAACGTTTATGTGAACAAGTAATAAAATAAGACCGCAAACGCTCCGTTTAGGAGCCTAATTTTTTCAGTTTTTTTTTCAGCTACTAGCGCTTATGATATTGAAAGGTAAATATTTGTTTGAGGAATTCTTTTTGAACCTGAAAATGCAGGTTTCTTATCATAGTGCTGATGCCACCTTTCGCAAATTTACTGAAACGGGACACCCTGTATCATATTGGAATCCACTACAAACGTTCAATCACTCACCACGAAATTTCTTTAAATATTGACAAATAAAAATCCAACTTTGCGCAAACTTCATAAGATGCTTTTTAGTGAATTACTGAAACTTTGGAACGATAACAGCAACATTGGATATTAATACGCTATCATTAGTTTTACGTCTGTATCTAGAACAAATAAGTTTCAATTGAACCGTATGATAAAGCTAAATTTGCTCGTGGTAACAGAGTATGGAACTAGCTGAAGATCATTTCGAAAACTTCTTTAATGAAACATTTTCTCAGCGAGCTCGTCTTTCACCTCCTCTAAAACAAAGTCAAAAACTGACTATCTGCAATGAAACTTCAGAGAGATGCAAAGATGCATCAAAAAGAAGTTTTTTTTTCGATTTTTTAGATCCAGGGGACCTGAAGTAGTTCATTTTCTAATAGAGATGTTTGTTGACCAGAGGGTAGGAAGAAGAGAACATATTGATTGAACACTTAGATCACTAGATATTGTTTGAGAGACTTTTCAACTGTTAAAACTTCGTAAATGACAATGTAATAACGTACCAAACAAACTTGTTCCTTGATTGTTGTTATTGAAGTTTGACTTATGTGTCTCCTAACCAATTACAGCGCGAGAAGGATTTGAAAACAAATACACTGAATGTGACCTGGTGAAAGCCAAAACACCTGCATCAAAAGATCGTGGTGCTTCGATGCTCGAAACTGTCAAGATTGTCAAGTATTCGAATGGGACGTTTAGCTTCCACTTTACATGACTAATGTTTGTGATGTTGCCCATTGTGCCATTGTTGGCTTTGTGTATTCACTATTTAAACCTTTTCTTATCTCGCGGATATTCCAAATGTTAGGATTTATTTTCTCATTTAGGGACGGTTTTCTGATATCGCTATCTTTCGTGGTTATTACTTAAAGCTTAACAGATTATATTTAACTGACAATTATCACACCGAAATGTTTGACAAAAAGAGTTTCGAAACGGAAGAGCAATTAGATAAGTAATTACCTACTACGTTCTGAGCAGATTTTCCTAATTACCTTTCCAGCTCAACACAAAATAATGCGCTTCAAAATACCATTATCACACCTTGGATGCAAATTTTCATCAATACTTGTCTAACGCAAATTACAGGAAACTGTTCCCAATCATGTTCAAAAATATTCCAGCATTGATCTTTATCGATTTTACCGGAACATTTTCGACACAACAACATGATTACATGAGTTCAACAAGAATTTCTTAGTACTTAAATAAGAACAAATTATCGAGAGCCAAAAGTCAAGCCATGCAAATAAGCCGTTATGTCGTAAATTAGACGAATGTATGATGAGCAGTGGGTTGTTTGATAAACTGGTTCGTTTGTTCTGGAGAATTTTGAATGCGATGTTTTTTTTTCCAAGTATTGACAGTCATAACGGTAATAAACACTAATTGACTGAAATGGGCATTGACATTATTTTTAGAACAACCTGCAGGAAGATCTGTTACAGTCATAAATAACCACCTTTTTTAAATTTGAAGACAAGAGAAAACGAGAGTGCAGGCCCAAATATGTAATTCCCAAATTTAAAAGTAGGTACTTGTAAAGTACTTTTGGCTTAGTGGGCAGGCATTGAAGAAAATCAGTTCTGATTGTGCAAATGTGTACAAAAAAATTATGAGCCTTTTTAAAAAAAGTCGATTGATGCCACATCAGAGTTACGAGACACTCCATATACACAAGGGATAAATAGTCAAGCTACACACGCCGTTTCTCTAAAAACGTGTTTAAAGTGGGGGACTATGCGTTCTAGTGCGCGATTATAAAACTATTTTTTCTACGAAAGAACAAAAACGAACTTTTATGGGAACATAGGACTTTAACACTAAAGCGGAAGTGCATATCTCAGTTGCGAGTAAAGTTTCACTTGGTAAACATCCTTAGCAGCATTTCCTTTCCATCCCTAACAAATTGCCCTCTAAGGGCCAAAAGCCCCCGTGTTTACTTTTGAATAACTCATTTTATATAAAAGTTGAGCGTTTGCATCGTTTATATATATTTTTTAGATGGCGTTTCAAATTTTTTTAAATGTCTATGTAATAAAAATATATATGTAACAAAAAGAAAAAAATTGTATGCCAATTTTGATATTGTAGCGAGGATTCCTGGTTGAAATCAATTAATTCAAAGCTGATGTTTTTGGTTTTCGGAAAAACACTGAGAAGCGGTTTTTCTGATTACTAATTAATTTTTGTACGGCGGTCCAAGAAACCACACAAAGATCAACTTTCATTTTTCCAAATGGAAACACCAGTTTTGTTCTTTATTTTTTAATTCTGCATTAAATCTACTACAACCAACAACAAGAATAGAACCATAGAACATTTCTGTGATCCAATTTTTTAATAAACCTAACAACAAATTCAATTCAAGAAAAAAGGTGTTATGATTGTTGATAATTAACTGCCTAACAATGGAGGTTTTTTCAAATCAGTATATGTTTTTTTTCAAAATGTTCAATCAATTTCCATCTAACCAGACGGTGGTAGAATACAACACAACCAAGGTAGCCTATAACAAAAATTTTCAGTGAAAACTGGATTTGTGAAAAAAAAATCCAAAAAACAAATCGAGTTAATGGTTTAGAAGTTCAACATTTATTTTATTTTTCTCTTCCAGTAGTATATCGGTTCGATTAAACACCACGAATCATTGGGCTTACTTATTGATATGGTCAATCCAAAATTTCTCGATAACTAGTCTCATTTTGATATAGGAAAAACATGTATAAAATGCTACACCGAAATACCACAATTGCAATATAATATAATAAAATGATATTTGTTTCCTGTTTTGAGTCACGCTTTTTATATACATTTTTATACATAATTTACCAGTTACCAACAGTAAAAATTGAAGTGTCTGAGCGTTTTTCCGAAAACAAACTCCTGATGTTTAAATGCATTGGTCCCACCGCTACTTGCACGCAAATTGTAGATGTATTCATGAAAATATTTTCGTTTCATTAAAAATGCTGTGAGCTTTTCGTTTTCCTGTTTTCGAGTGCAACATAAAAGTCGACAATTTTGCGACAAAACCCTTTTAGATTGGTGATTACTCCAAAAATGTGGTATAATTGCAGATTATATTCCCTGAATAGTATTGTTTTTAAACTTAGCTGAAGATTCTTTTTTTTTGGCAACTGGATTGTATTGAAAAATATGATAATAAATCTAATTATGTTTAGTAAATATACATTCTGCTACGCAAATGGGTTCATAAGAATTTGTAAATGCAGATTTTGGTAGTACTTCGGAATGAATCACATAACTGTATTCTCTGCTGAATATTATAATCTGGAAGAGTTTAATTACACCTTTAAACATTCCTTGAAAACTTCAAGGTGAGAACTTTAGGAGCGTACCGAAGTAGTTTTACCGAAGGAAATCTATTTTAGATCAGTTGATGGTGAAAAAACTCAAAAACATTCAAACAGATTTTCCAAAGTTTCAGAGTATTCAATCAGAGTAAGAAAAAACTAACATTAATAATGCAAGAAAGTTACACATTTTTATCATTTTTGTACAGTAATTAACGTTACTCCAGAATATAAGTGACTGCTTAGAAATCGGGCATGATTAACCTGGGACTGGTTAGAAACTGCTTACTTAACTTATTAAGTTGAATTCTACCCAACTTAAAATTTTATTATTGAACTGTACTATATCTTTTTCATCTTAAAAAGTGATGTTTTTGACTAACAAACAATAGTTTGAATGCACTTGGTGTCATACCTTATACAGGTTCTAGTATGAAGGTATTCCACAAAAGCGACTCAAACGAACGAAAAATTCAAGCAATCATTTACAATGATAATATTGTGACCCAGGCAGCGAATTATTGAAAGAAAAAACATGACCATTTTCTGTAATCGACTAAAATATACCATTAAATCGACACTCTTAATTTTCCAAACCCTTGGAATATTTAATAAAAGTAAAAGCTCGGTTTCTAATGAGAAATTGAACAATAATCCGCAATTTCCATGATATTTAAATCGGACACACCCCAGTACAGTTGAAATACACTCTCGTAAATCGGACCTAAAATTAATGACCACCAAACGCCATGTTCTACAATGCTTGAATGAATTTGTTGCAAACGCATAAGGGCAAATAGAAAAGAAGAAGTTCAGGCTTGAGGCGTTTCAGATCGATGAAAAAGAAAAAAAGCCTATCGGCCAAGTTAGTAACCATCTTGAACCACCCGAATGGTGGGGAAGTTGAGAAAAATAAGAAGAAAAAAAAAAGAAAATCATCCATCCAATAACGCCTTCTGTTCGTCCGGTGTGGGTGGTACCCTTCGGGAATCCAAACCCACCCAATTAGTACTGCATATAAAACCAAATCTCGACTGCATATCTGAAGCAGTGCACAGTAAAAAGCACAACAATAAAATACAATAGTAAACTGAAAATCGAGTGGAAGCTTTTGTGTGCGAGCACGTGTCAAAAGCTGGTACTGCCGTACCATTGGTTCGGAAGTCCCCACGACGTCGACTGGAACACCTGAGCACAGGTAGAGGGTGGTCAGCAAGTCTACGATCTTCAAATGCTTCAGTCTGTTCGGCTAGTAGCAATCAAGCCACTGGATCGATCCTGAGCGAGCTTTTGCAAATTTCAGCGCCGGTCAGTTTTTTGAAATGTGCGTGCAGTGTCTTGGTGTGTTTCAAATTTCGGATTATCGTTTTTGAGTGGCTCAATTCTACTATTGGATGTACTGTCTACCCTACCTATTGACTATAACGGTGAGTTGTTTTGCTCGATTTTCTATTTGGGATCTTGTCCGAAATGGATTGTTAAATTATACCAAATTAACAAGCATACAGGTAGATTTTTGAATAGAATAATTTATGCATGGTAAAGGGCTAACAAAGCCAACAAACCAGTGAACAAAATTTATCGAGTTGGTTGAAAGCTAAAAGTTTCATGTTATTTATTTTACCATTTAAAAACTGTTTGTTTAAAATTACCGATAAAAGGACTTGGAAGTGATTCAGGGTTCTAGTGTTATTGGTACCAACTTTATAAAGCTTTTTATGAAATCTTCCACCCTAATTAAATTTTCACTTCACCCTAACATTATTAATTTCATAAAAGGGAAATTTTGTCTGTCTGCATGACCCTACATTTA
This sequence comes from Dendroctonus valens, assembly GCA_024550625.1. Lineage (NCBI taxonomy): Eukaryota > Metazoa > Arthropoda > Insecta > Coleoptera > Curculionidae > Dendroctonus > Dendroctonus valens. Next base: position 1,158,952 of record JAJTJO010000051.1, read on the forward strand.
ACTCTTCCATAATCGTATTTAGTCCATAATGTAGTATGGTGTTCACTTAGAACAATTTTCTTTACTCCCGAAAAAATAGTAACCGTTTTGTCGACAAAATCAGAAATTTAGAAAATTCGTTTAAAATACATCTTTGACGAAAAACCCACATGTCTTTCAACCAAGTATCATTATAGTTGATCACGTTATTTGAACCATTTTCTACTGAAATCAAACATTAAAATGCTGAATTTTAATAAAAAATGCAAATTTTCTAATAAATTCCTGTCTAGCAACAGAATTAGTAAGTAGATCAATCTTAGGTAGGAAGACTAACACAAACGAACCAAAACGCTAACCTTTCGAGAAAACGGCCATAAGCATATAATTAGGAAACTTTAAATGCCCAAATAGGTCCAGATAGAACTTGCAGATGTTACACCTAGTTGACTTTCATAAACGCAATGTGGATTTATCAATTTTTCCACTGTTCTGGATGGCTTCACTTGATTTTTTAGCTCATTTAATCATTTAAACGTCGATATTTTAATCCCCGAATCTTCTTGAAGCCACAATTGAAACCAGAAAAGGATCAGTTCTAAAAACTCATTCGAAGGTAAAAAACCCGGGCCTAAATTAAGTTAAAGGAAATTTACAAAGTATTACTTTTTATTTCAAGATCAATTTTGTCATCTACAGTTCCTCTCATAGTAAAATCAATCAAATCATTGTAGAGAGTTTAAACTCTTTTAAAATAATCTCTTGTCGAATCTCCATTATTTAGAGACCATAAATTTTCAAAAAGTGTAACCTTCCAAACAGACGCATTTAGAAGAACCGAACTCCTTTGAGAAATCCTGATTTGTGACATGTGGGGTGCCCAGTTTAACAATTCTGTTAAACTGTTGACCATGCAATAAACTTTCAGGATTTTACACGGAACTATTCTCCAATGCCATAAGTCACTACGACCCAACTTTTATAGCATTTCAATTCATTGCGAAATCCACAGAAAGGTGAAACAAGTGGAACCAGGCAGTCTGCCGGTTCGGACCTCCTGGATCTAGAAAAACTACCCCTAATAACACACGTGTTCAAATTGGCTGTGAAAGCAGTGCGAAAGTCGCACCCCGTCATATTGATGGCAATTTAACAATGAAAATATATGGCGTGAGACCTGTCGACACCTGCTAAAATTTAGCACTTCCCTATACATTTAGAGAAACTGCGTCAAATCTTGCGGGCAAAAGATTGTTCCAAGAAACGGGCTTTGATAAAGTGCAATTTCATCGATATTGCCGGTTGTATATTTGCTAATCAAATTGGGCTATTTCGCCGATCGGGCAAACATCACGTACACCGAATATTTTTAGAACTTTCCCAGAAAATTAGCTTTTGTAACGGCCTATTCGGTGAAATGTGTTATGTCTGATATCGAGTTTATTATTCCACTGAAAAAATCTGGAGCTTATTGGATTTTCCCATCTCCCCAAACACCTGTAAACTTCGAAATAATCGCCCATACTGGCAAATTTTCGCGCACTCATCCATCGCATTTAATGTACATTCTTTGCCCAAAAGAAACGCTTGGGCTGGCAATAAACATTTCTTCGAAAGCGAATCGTTAAGGCAATAAACATTTTTCAAACTTTAATCTATCAATATCTATGCATGACATTCCGGTATAAAAATTTTAATTGTAAGAATGAATATTAAAATTATTACTGAATACATTAGAGCTGGCACTAAGCATTGCATATTTTAGTGTCATTCAAACACCTTTTTTTATTACAAATTGATGTCGGTCTATTAATAACCAAGCTTTCATGCATTAAAAAATTGTATTTTATACTGGTGTGCTTTTAAACAGCAAACTTATTGGTGTAGTTCAGTTATAGATGGATTTTGCTTGCTTGGAATGGCCCAGTTTTGCACTTTTTGCATGTATCTCAAACTAAAGTAACCGTAGCAAATTTCATTCAATCAAAGTCCTTAATTTCTGATAATTTCAAGTATTTCTCAAAGGGTTTTCAATCAATGTGGATCTAGAATCTTTAGATAATCTCCAAGTCTTCATACAAGAGTGATAAAAACTCAACCTCCACTGCTTCTTAGTTACAAAAAAATTGACAACCCCTACAATATCGGCTTAGGACTGAAGTTAAAAACAAGCCTTTAGCTTCGGAGAAATATATTGTAAAGTTTTCTTTAATTTCAACGAAATTCTTCACTTGTTCTTCTAATGCTTAAGAATTTTCGAAAGCTGTTTGCAAATTTGAATGCATAATCATACCGGCTCAAGGCAAACACTTTAAATATTTCGTGGTTTTTGAAAAAAAATTATAACTGAAAAGTTTCAAGAAACACTTCTAAGAAAGCTCAATCAGGAAACAATCATACTTCATTAAATTTTTACTTCTTCGCAACTTCATAGGCAATTTCAACAACAAAGAAATCACTTCCTAAATTAAATTGAACAAAGTCACCAGTAAAGCATATAAATTCGACAACTTTTTTTTAATCAGAGCTAAATCAAATGGAGCAGATATAGATGAAGCAGATGAACATGAAGAAAGAAGATATAATAATGATAATTTTCCTATTCAATGCAGACCGAAAAAATGATAAAAACAAAATCCAGTTGGTTAAATCTGGACGGCGCGGAGGCTATGGGAGGTTTTTATCAAGTTAAGCGTTTTTTTGCCATATTTGCGAATTCCAGTAGCTATTGGTGTTCTTTGATGGCAAAAAGAGCTCTTTAGCCTGTCAATACCATACCCAATCAGGCCATCAAGCAGAATATTTATTAAGTGCCATATACGTTTCGCGGGTACTGTAGACTGCTCGGCACCACATCGTGTTCTATAATCGGAGATCAAGTTGCCTTATACAGCTGGACGTACTCAATTGTTTTACTTCGTAGCTGAAACAATTGCGTTGCCATAACGACGCTAATTGTTGCTCGATCGTTTGTTTTGACGCGCTTTTGACAAATAAGGCGCGATCCGAAAATAGACAAAGTTACAGCAGGTTGTTAGCACTTTGCTTTTCTTTTTTCGTATCTTTCTTCTAACAGGTGTTTCACTGCACTGTCGGGATGTTGTAAGATGTGATTCCAGCCAAGACAAATATGGAGAATGGATTTTTCAGCGACTTGTTTGGTTTATTAACCAGTTATAGTTTACAAAGGCTCGAAAATGGAGGATTAATTGGCTCTCGGGGACTAGCTTAACGACTCATTGAAAAACTGATTAGTATCAGAGCAAATAAACGTATTTTCGTGTACTCAGTTCACTGGAGCACCAATATGCACTTTTGAACATCCGCTCCAAGTTTTGCGCGCTTCGTCACTAAGTGTATTTACCGTTGTTATAAAATAAGTTGTTTTTCCCGGCAACGTTTTCTTGTAGGCAATCGAAGGAGTGCTCCATAAAGTCCTTAGCACACGGTTTTTCATTCAAAACGAGCTGCCTAATTTTTTTTTCTGAGAAACCATCCTCACAAGAGGGTTTTCAAGACTTGTATCAATATAAGCTTCATTATTCTCAATTTTTCAAGCTTTCAAAGTGACTTTCATCGAATTTACAGAAATTCTTCATCCCTGACTGAGTCTTCGACCCATGAAAAACATCAGCAACAGAAGCTGCACCTTTACTAAAGCATCGCATATTTTCCACCTGAGTTGCACACAAGCTTTAAATTCAAAAGTTATCGGCAAGTAATAAGTTACTTAACTCTGTGTCTATTTCCTCTTGGGTTTTTCCAACATCTACGTAAATCTTAATAACCAACTATTTCTTTCGCTATCCTAATGTTTATTAATGCTTAAATATTGCAAATCAATGCGAGATTCAAGGAATTGCACTTGTGCTGGCCAATTAATACGTTTTTACGTTGGCGTTCTATGGAATTTCTCAGTGACGTGTACTTATTAATTTATTTATTTGTTGTCATTTCAATGTATCTGGTTAATAAGTCGCCAATAACAAGTAGTGTCCATGTTGGGCGAGCCTGCACTAAATGATCCCAATAAAACCCGAGGCTACTGTGATATCGGTTAATCATAGCAATGTTAATAATAAATTTACTATTATTACATCTAAGTGGGAACAGTTCAATTGGGCTCCAAACAATCAATAAGTATAAGTTGGCTGCCGCTCGCACAATGAAAGAAACTCGATCCTTTTCATAGTAAATAGTAAACTTTAATAACCAAAAACTCATTTATTGCCACTAAAAGTAACGACTTTGGTCATTTTTCTATTCTAAAATTATAATCGCACAAGGTCGCACGCTTCTACAACACCAGCCAGTCTTTTCAGTCGGTAATTTCAAGAAATATCCTTTGTATTCTTGATGATTGAAACAGAAATAGAAACTTCTGAATGGATAGATATTTAAAAGGTTGAAGCTCGCATATGGAAAGTGTAGACATTTATCAGCGATGGTTGATGTGAAATTGCACAACACAAGTGCCAATATTATCGATGCATATTGATAAAGCGTCAGTTGTTTGTTTTTTCAACACTTTTACAGATAACTTGACATTTGTTTGGATAACGTCTTCTTTAAGAAGTAAGAGTAAATAATATATGAACTCGGCAAAAAGTAGTCGCGAGCAAATAAACCATAGAGCCAAGTGAAAGGCAGAGTCAAATTTTAAAAAAAGTTAAAATTATAATTAGGTATTGTTTAAAAACAAAATTATAAGTTTATTTAAAATCGATAAAAATATTTTTATACATTTACAGGGTTTAGCGACAAGTGTTTAGTAGATAAATGGATTTTTTTATTCTCTAACCTTCGAAGTTTTCGTATATTTTATAAACCTAATTTCTTCAAGTAATTCTTAACCATTTTGTTGATACCGAACATACCGAACAATTATGAATTAATTTGTAATTGGGTATGACAATTCGCGCTTACGTAAGTTTAAAAATTAATTACTTTTGACAAAGATGAACAATTTCCTTCAGAATTTACAGTGTATGCAAATACTACCACAAAAATCGGCTTTTACATAGCAAATATAATCAATTTCAAACAACACAAAGCAAACTTAAGTTGTTACTTTTACCAATAATTAATCAATAAGACTTGGATAAAATTAGTGAATTAGCAAAGTTAGAAGTATCGTGTAATAATGCACAATAATGCAAAAACGTTTCCCAAATTACAGCCTAAAACAGCTTGAAATCAATATGAAAAAAAAAAAAAATTTAAACTTGCGGATGTAATAATTGAAACTTTTCCCATTAAATTGAATATGCAAAAAATGGACTTTCAGAAAACCTGCGGTTTTGATGCCAACATTTTTTACAATTATTTTCTTAGTTATTTAGTTTAATTTACAAAAGCTGATTCTTTCCTAACTTTAACTACCAAAGCAACTTTTTTAATGTTCAAAATCCTGTCCTAGAAAGCTGCCGTAAAATGAGAAAAATTGCTTTAAGTTTAAGTTGTTACTAAATATTTATTAATAGGTTATACAGCAAGTAAGTGAAAATTATGCATTAACATGAGCAAAAAAAAAAACAAAAACCAAATTACGTGAAAAAATAGGAATATTCATGAAGAAGTTTCTGTTTAACACAAATCGGATGAATCAATTTAAAAAAACTGTGGTAGGAAATGAAATACCATGTTTTTACTTATTCTTCTGAAAATGCTGTTGAATTGATTGCTTTAGCTATATAATTTCCACCTAAATTTAGATTGGGTCCTTCGAACGGCGAATTTCCAAAAAAACTGTTTATGAAATACTCAAAACTCAAGCCGAATTAAATGGGCCTGGCCTGGCCAAAAAGACAATCGGAACTTCAGTTTCTTTCAGTTTTTCATTTTTCATGTTCTATACTTCCAGATGTAAAGCTATAACTTTCCAGCGCATTTAGAGGGTGCAATTTCTTTGCGACTTTTACTGCTTTTGTGGTACAATCCTTGGTATCGAGGTATCTACAGATCTTCAGATACAGGCAAATTTGTCTGTAGAACAGTTGCGAAGAGCCCTCAGCAAAAATAATCGGATTAATTCTCGGTTTTAATCTGTTACTGTTACCTGTGTATTGTCATTCATTTGTTTTAAATCCTTAACATGGTCGAAAAATCTTCAATTTTATTGGAACCAGTGTATCTTACTATTTTATTTAGGGGATTTTTGTTATCCTATGTATTAGGGTCTTTAGTGGCATACTTTACCATAACATTTCTGGAAACGAAGCGGGACCTCTAAATCCCGCTTTATCTCTTTAATGGCACTCAGAATATGTGGTAGTCTTAACTCTAGTATTCTGCATCTATCACAAATCAAAAATAGTAGACATTTTTATAGTGGGATACATTTGACCTCGAAAGCTCAGAAAAGTTCATCCTTTATGCCTTTCATGCATTTTGTTGCAGGTTTCTTTAAATCCTTCCATTTAATTTTCAATAAATGCCGTGCAATCACAATTTTACTTGCGCAGTAAACATTCGTTCAGTTCGACAGACCGAAATAGATTTACTCCATAAAATAGAAAACTTAAAATATAAACTCACATATAAAATTCATAAAATTTTTAGATATAAGCAAATGTATAAACTTTTCAGCTGTTAAACATTCACATTTCAATGTTGATATTTTCGTTTTTTGCTCTGTAACATTCAGTTTCTCTTTCGTTATTAAAGTTTCACATCACTTTTGTTCCAAGCAATCTGCTATTCGCCGTTATCTATATCATTGGATCTATCAGCATCACAAAAACCCATTTACTTCCTAATTACTTTACTACTTTTTTAAATTCATTGATCTTTTTTGATCATATTTTATATATTATACATATAATATTTATGAAATATTTTTATTCAATTGGATTTATCCAATTGAATACTCCCAACTGCCTTTTGATAAGTAAATCTCAACATTAAGTTCCAGCTTCCAGCAAATACCTAAAGCATGTTGAAAAAGCTAATCTTGCTTTGCATCAGATTTCTGTTGGTTATTTAAAGCACAGAAAGGCAGTCGATAAATGCGATATATCTTGGAAAGTCAAATATACACTTACACTAATTAAATTAGAATGCTTTGAAGGCACGACGTGGCTTAAATTTCAATAGTAAACATTGTTTTTAATGGTAGTAAATTGCAAATCAGATAATTCATTATTACATAGGTCAAGCAAGAAACAACTCTAGTCATTAAGAATGCGGCCGAAAAAATGGAAGGTGCGAAAGCGCTATTAAAATTTTATTGCTGAAAAAATTAGCGGTCGTCCTTGTCTGGAATTACAAAACAGTGTCATCAACCTGTTTTTTTTTTCGTGTTGGTCAGAGGAATTTTATGATTTCGATTCGACGAAAAATATTTACAGCACATTGAGACAAATAGCGTATTGAAAACGACTGAGTTACGCATTTTTGAAAGTATAATAAGGGAAACTATAACACCCATAATCTAGGTCATGGAAAAATGACTAAATGCGAATCTTTGTTCAGAAAGGCAACTCTTCCATTTATTTTTAAATCGAAAAATTCCCACTTTATCTGCCAGCATATTCTTCTTCATGTTTATCATCGAAGCACTTGCGGAGAAAGCTGACAATCGTATTTTCTTTGTTTCTACATCGTGGCCTGCTGGAAGTGGCGTTTCTGCCTCTTTCGCGCAGCCACACTGTCTGGTGAGTCCTCTCTGCACTTAAAGTGAGTACTAGCGCAGTACTAATAATAACGTTTATCGTAAAAGGTGCATTCAGTCCGTTTTACTGTTAATATCCTCCAGATCAGTCTTATGATGCCCAATTACAATACATTTTTAAAGTAACTGCCAAGGTGTTTGTTACTATGCTTGCATGAAAAGATCACTTTGAGTGAATAGGAACGATGACAAAACTCGCCTCATCTGCTAAAAACTCAAGTAGAATATTTATCGAGGCCAACAGAGTTTGAACATTTAAACATCTGGTCAAACTTAAACGGGCCGCTGTTTATTTTTTCAAGATATTTAAGCAGCGCTAACTGATACTGCTTTACAGCGAGCAATAAGGTTACAGAACAACTTTTTAAGTTTCTGATTACTTTAAACAAATAACTTTTATTTTCGGGCTATTTCGGGCTTATAACAGACGATTTTTTCCAACAAGATTTATTAATGTTTACTCGCCTTTAATTGGGTAATCCTGATTCTGTTAGGAAATGTGGCCAATCTTGACCTCTGCTTAACCTCCTTGGAATAATAAAAAAGCACTTTAATCCAGGTGTTGCAGAGAATTAATATAGTTTGATGTTATGGGTTGACAATGAACAACCGTGAAGGATGGCAATTTAATTTTCGTTCGATTCTGAACAACCAGTTCAGATTTACACACAGAACAGAACATTAAGGTTTAAATAGTTTTAGCTCTTTAGGTAGTGAAATATTGTCTTTAAGGTTCAATTGAAGAATCAACTGAAGAAGGGTTTCTAATATTAGTCGGCAACACTCAGAATAATGAAGAACCTTCCAGCATGTTTAGTTAAGAAAATGTTTAGAGGTTTAGTTTTAGATTAGCGTTATTGGACAAGTATCTGAGGACTAAACAAGGCTTAATTATTCAAATTGATAATAATCAAGAGAAATTAGCAAAGTGAAATAATTGTACTCGTTAACTTATTGAAATATTACGCGCTTTAAAAATACATTAATAATAACAAAAATAGAGGTCGAGTAGCACTTAAAAATATTTTAATGGTTCATTGACAATTCTAGCAAATTTGGCGCTAATTGTAACTGCACGAAAAAGTTTTTCGAGTTATGTAGTGAAATAAAGTGCCTTTTTGCCACTGGTCAGATATTTTCAACTCTTCGAGATTTGGAATATTTTAGAGCAAATTAAAGATTTTGGATATTTTATCACCATATACTTTTAAAACGGTCAATGTGACTCGAGTCATTTAATTATTTAAAATGTGTAAAAATGTTTCAACTTTTTTTCAACATATACTTGTCATGGCGTTCTTTTAAAAAGTCCCTAGAACCAGCTTGCTAGTTAGATTTGCATAAATAGAAAATTAAGAAAATATACCCTTCGAACGTGACTTTTGTTGAATTGCCAATACAAGAAAGTAAAAAAAGATTTTGCAATTTTAGCTTCGCTGTATATCACGTTAGTGAAGTGCCAATCCAGCTTTTGCAGTTTTAAGGAAACTAACCAGAGACATAAAACGTATATTGGACAGAGGCCATTTTATAATTTTTCAACCTTTATATAAATAAAGTCTTTCAAATTTTGGTGTTCTTTGGCTCCAAGAATCCTAGTGCTGCTCATGATGCGCAATTCACAAATATATACTAAGAAAACACCGAAATATGATCAAGAAAACGAGATAAATTAGGTTTACTGAAAATGACAATCGAAGAAATGAAGATTGCAAAATTCCTTCACCAAATGTATCAACTTTAAGATAATTTTTAAAAACTTCATGGCTCTGCTTGAAAACGTATTAAACAAAAATTAAAATTGGGCATTAGAAAATGACTAAATAAGCATTAGTTGGAAGATGTTTGGTTAGTTTCAACCACTTCAGACACAACACAGAAACACTTCAGAAAACATCTTACTTGAAGATTTATGCTTGAAAGCAGTCCGCCTGCATGTTAGTTTAGTGTTAAAGCCGAGAACCTGCGATAATAGTCTTAGGAAAGGGTTCCAGATTATGTTGTGGTGTAATTAGCGTTTGAGAGATAGCGAAAAAGTTTGCAATAACATAATCGTGTGCGACTCTCAAAATGTGTTAAAAAATGTCTTTAAAGTTTAGCAATTTGTTTGCGCCTCCCATTAGCTGTATCAACCAAAAACAAACAAGCTTGCATAACACACGGCAAGCGTTAATAATTCAACAATTACAACCAATACTTTTAAGTAGGCAAAGGAAATTTACTGAGAGCATTCCGATACTTTCTCTGAAATGATCGAATTCTTGTTGAACTTAAAATCTACACGGATTTGTCGTGCCTTGAATACCTGGTGCAAAGAAATTGTGTGGTTTGGGTGAAGTGGTGAACCGATCGGAGCTAAGTAATAGAGCTTTCAGAAAACGATTCTTTGGTGATGTTGGTGTTCTTGTGCTATTGGTGGATATGTGATCTTCATTGACGAAGAATGTAAACCTGCAAGTTCTCCTGTAACGACCACTATCTACGTCGTTTGATACAGAAAGGCCATAAATAAATCAGGTGACGTAGTATCTACACGAGATACAAACATAATAATGTTGAAATTGAAATATACAGCTAAGCGAAGACCGGTTCGCCCGGTATCCTTTTCAGCCTAGTCGCCTGGTGTACACGCAGCACCTCGTTTTAATGAACACGCTTGGTATTTGGTATTCAGATTTGATGCAAATACAGCATTCTTCGGATCCGTTTTTATTGCCCTGCGTTTTTCATTATACCAGATACGTTTCGAAACCTCTGAATTGTTTAATCATCTCAGAATATTCATTCGGTCCTTCGGACAACATCTGCCAACCCTGAACATTCACCACTCAGCTTTGTGGTGTTTCAGAGCGCAACAATGCAGACCGTATGCCAACGAAATTAATTCCAATATCAATTTGCTAATTACCGGTTGATGAAGATATGAAGAGGATTCTTCGAAGTTCCTTATTACTAAGGCCATGAAGGTGCATAGAAGAAGAAAAAGTATTTCAGTAAGGCCTTATTATGTACAAAATCAATTGCTCCAAAACAAGTAAAGCTTATTTGCATATAAGGCCGATATTCCATGAAATCCTAGGACGATTTCAAAGCGGTTAATTTTAGTTAGGAGCCTCCAGAAACTACCTACACAAGTCAAGTAGCAAAAAAATTATATAGCAGTAAGTTCTTAAATAATTTTAGCAGACAATCTAAAATTATTCAGTGAATTAGACAGGTTCCTTTTATTGGCCGCTCAAAGATTGTATAAATATTTATCAATCCCAGTTCTTTAAATAGCACGTTGGATAAATTTGGATAAATTATACAATGTATTACAATCAGTAAACACATAATAGGTTACTGGGATCGAAACCTTTTGCGCTCTACACGCCCTGTAATTTGCCGCTCCGATATCGTTGCAATAATAGGATAATAACAATTAACACCAGAATTCAAAAAGTTTATGATTTCCATTTATTTACCGGTAATTAATAATGCTCAGATTTAATGCCTTGAACTTTACTCCGTAAGAAGGCAGGCGGGCAGTCGTTTATAAACAATGACAACAAACATTTAAACTGCGGCATATTGTTAGTTTTATTGCTCAATATCGTTTCCTCATGTGAATATTTTACCTGCCGCTATTGTTGACAAGGAAATATAAATGCATTTCTATATTTTAGCGTCGCAGACTACTATTTGAGAGTCAATATACAATTTGGATAAATTGATCTCAATGTTTTCTAACCCGGGTTTGGGGAAATCGCATTATGAACATTGAGAACAGTAGTAAATGAGTATGTTCGATCAAGTCTTGAAATACACGCAGCTTGAATGCAATTTGTTACAACATAGTCCAGTTCCGATTAGCAATAAACACAACAATTTCCGTTCCGAAACTTTCCAAACCTGATCCCAATATTAATAAATCAGATTGTTATTAAGTACTCATCCGCTGAAACTGTATTGTAAATGAAATGTATGCAATTAACGCACTGATATGGGCATAGTCATTCAAGTGGTTCTGTAGACTATTATTTTAAACAATGAATAAATTAAAAGAAAAAAATGTGGCAAAATTAATCCAGGAAACATCAGCAGAGCAACAGAAAGCTATAGACGAAGCCTTCCCAAATAATTTTTATTTTGTTAGAGCCCTAATTGTCGGTTTTATGATATAATAAATAAAAAATCAAGTCAGATAGTTATATGTAAATGTATTATCGCGTTTGTACATTTCAGTGTTAAATTTGTTGCACTAAATTAAATTACATGCAATAGATTTGCTTGAAATAAAATGATTGAAAAAATAGAATGATTGTTCTTCATGTAAAATAGACCGTTTGAATATTCAGTTCATGGAGTAAAGAAAGAGTGATTTCATTTCATTTGCAACGTTTTTAATTTTATTGATTCAATTTCTCTGTTTACCGTGAAAGCAACAAACCGAAAAAACCGCTCGCTAAATATGCAATTTAAACCCTTTTAAAATTACGGTCTGCTTGACCGAGACCGTAGAGGAATCATATTTGACCCATTTCAGTTCTCCAGCCACCAATCAGGTATGCTACTTCGAGATCAATAAAAAGAAGAAACACATTAATTTAAAACTTCTTGGTAAACGATGAAATCATCAACTAATTGAATGTGTTACTCAATCAGCTGAATCATTGATTGGAAGCTTTTTCGCTAATTGTGCGGTTTTGTTTCAGAGTGTCCGATAATGAATTTCAGCAACAGCTGTTGGCTGCTGGTCTTGGTGACCATTTTAGAGTGTTGCTGCTCAGAGACAGCTATTCCCGATAGTTACCCAAAACACATCATCGAACAAGTCGAAACATCGCTTCTGTCGCTCTTTGGACATAGACGACGACCCCAGAAGGTATTTTAATTAGCACTGTTAATTTTATGTATCGTTTTAAGGCAAAATCAAAACTCCGATTCGAAATCTAGAGGAAATTTACAGCACAGGCTTTATCTTTCTGAATGTGAATAAATGGTAATAAATTTGGATTGGTGCCCGTGTAGCAACTACCTGCTCTTTACCCAACTAAACTACATCATTATGTCGACGTCGAAGGACAGTCTTATCTATCACCGACGAATTTTTGCGAAAAGATTTAAAACTCTGAGGGTGATGTGATGCGCCTTTACTATACAGTGTGTCCAGCTAGGCACAACAATGTAATATTTCAATTTGGTTCTATGAAAAATATCATTTAAGTACCTGCATAGGCCATATTTAACATCACATGATCGGTAAAGCCTTAAGCTCCCAAGCTTACTGTTTGTAAAGTTCGTCGATGACATGAAAATCTGTAGATCAGTTATAAATAAAAGTCTTAAGGGTATGTTTTCTCTAGTTAACTAATATTACTTATAAGCTTCAGGCAATGGAATCAATATTTGAAAAATCTTAATTAATTTGATTATCTAGAAAGTTTGTTTGCTCTATATAGTCAATTTTCTCGACTAAATGATGGTTTGCTCTATCTATGGTGTTTTTATCGACTTTTTGCGATCAGCGTACTGTTTATTTTGCGTTTACTCTCATTCTATTAAGTCGCACTTGCTGGTATCGATAGCAAAGCGTATAAAAGCTCTTGATGCAGAATCTAAGCTATTTTGCAGATTTCTACAAAAATTTTGTTGGAACGATCATTATTCTTCGATCAAAAAACGTCCCTTTGTCACCCTTTTTGCATATTCAACTTCCATTGTTGCTTTTTCTGGTGGGCATAAAATCATCATTTTTCCGTTCTTCAACTTCATAATCACCCTGTTTCGACCCCTTTTTAAAGAATTTAGCTTTTAGAACTTTCGCGTTCCCGCATTATGCCTTTCATATTTTTACGCACATTCTGTCGAACATTGTAACTTTTCGCGCGATTCTTTCTGTTCTGTGCCTCTTCATGTTTCATATTGTAATTATAGTTGCATTTTCTTCTTTCGTCTTTCAATGCAAATTTGGCCTCCATACACTTTGGCTTCCGCGCGTGTCTCGTCTCTAAAGTGGTGTTTTGTTGGGTTTTCTTTATTATTTCTTTAATTCCCAGCCATCAAGTTTTCATAAACAATTTCTGCTTAAATAAAAGCGCCACTACTAAAAACGGCGGGTTAATAAATGCTTCGAGCTGCAATTGATCGATACACAGAAAAAAAGTCTTCAGATTAACACCTTAAACGCTTCAAGGAATGATTTATCTGCAACGAGCACTTGCTAAATAATTAAATAAAACGGTTTATTCTTTAATAACCAAAAGAAAAAAACTTGCACGAATAACATATTTTTTTGGTTGACTGCCTTTACTCAATACCAATAAGTATTGAATTTTAATTGCAGATTGACAGAAACAAATTGGAAATTCCCGAAGAGATGATCAGACTGTACGAGAGGCAAAACGGAATGAAGTTTGCCACATCTAACTTACCGAAACGAGCCCCTTACTTGACCACCGCAAATACTGTGAGGAATTTTCTCCATATCGGTAAGGATCTCATTGACATAAATACAAAAATTTACAAGCTGTTTTAAGTTCCGCTTGATAATTTAACACAAACCCTCGTATCTAGCCGATCTGCGTCAGTCGATTTTTGAAGGGAAAAAGCAAGTGTTTATTAAATAATTAATACCGCAGGTTGTATAATGTGCTTAAACATGTACGTCCTACTTTCGCTGCCTGGTAGCTATCTCGTTTTTTGGAACTACCGCAGTGGCGTCATCAATGAGAATTTGCTTCAGTAATTATAATAAATTCAAAACTGTTGATCGGAAAAAAGCAGCAAAGATATAAATAACATTTAAATCAAATCCGTTTTAGAGCTTTGCAAGGATTGAAACTGCAGATTAAAAAAAATGGTTTACAAAATTTGCCAAAAATATTATACTTTCTGCGTTCAAAATTCATATGTTTACAAAATTCCTCAACTTTAGAACATTACGCATTACATTTCTTAAACTTTTGATCCATCAATTTTAACCCACGTGTCAACCTCAGGAGCAATGATAGAACCAGTAATCAAAAGCCGCTAAGAACATTTTATGAGCTGTGCTTATGTGTGTACTTAATTTAACGACAGGAAACCTTTTTCAATTACGCCACTGGCTGCTTAGGAAGCTGGACATTTTTTACAAAGAGTACTAACCTGAAGATTTTGCTAAAATGTCGAGGAAATTATCATAGATTAAGGGACCCATTAGATATCTTGAATAAAATGAACGTTTCTAAATGCTTACTTAACGTTCGCTATTGAAGCAACAAAAGTGCTATTTTAATCCAATTGTTTGAAATGACCAATTCCGATGGTACTCTTCTTGCTTGCTCTTCACGAAAATATTTCTGTATGACTCCTGATGTTTTGTTCGAGCTTAGGGTGAATGCTTTCTCCTTGGTAATGTAATTCGCAATGGACGTTAATTTCAACAAAACAACTTAATCAATTTCTACAGTTCCTTTTTCAATTCAAGGATACTCTGAAGATTTACCATAAAACCAATTTCCCGTTTTTATTATTTCCTTTCTCCCTGTCTTGGATATTTTGTTTGCCATTTGATACATGGCTCATAATGAGTTCAAAGATTCCTGATTTTATGGCAAGCGTAATGCTGTAACTCAGGCATTCTTAATGATAATGACAGAAAATCTAAAAGCTTTGGCTCATTAAATATTAATTTGAAGCTCGTAAATAGTATTTTTTTCGTTAAATGTTCTACATTATGCATAGACTAAACGAACTAATCTAATTACTCTGTCATAACGGGTACCATCTGTGGGTTTTTTCGCTGGAATTTTTTCCAATCATTGAGCAAGTAAATCCGCATTTTCCAATAGAACGCCACTGAAATTAGGTGTTTATGATCAACACGTCCAGCCTGCAGAACCACACCCAATTTGTATCTCTTTGATCTCGCTACCAGCTGACTGCGACGGTATGTTAGTCATGACGTGTTTCAAGCTTTCTTAAGAGGTCGCCAAAGATATAAGCAACTTGAGAAAAATTGGTTCATTTGATAAATTCCATCTTGAGAAAACTTCCTCGATGCTCCGTGTTTAATTATCTAACTAAGAAACCTTTTAGATGACTGCGTTTGAGCCAATCAAAAAAACATTCGAGCTGCAGGACTTGTGACTTTCCTGATGATTTTAACTTAAAACCATGTACATATGAAAAAACCAAGCAATTTGTTTGTTATTTAAACGCTTAGTTTTTAATTTAATATTTTGTAATTTTTTTTATTCGTTCTTCCAGTTCTCCTATCGTTTGTAAATTTAATTTGCTAAACATTTGAGATGTTCGATTATTATTTACGTAACTAAACATTTAATTAAATCCATATTAATAGCATTGGAAATAAGAAACATTCGAATATAAATTGTTCAACATTGTTAACATTTTAGTATGTCCCATTTTTAAAAGCCCGTAACTGCATTGTTCTTGGAGCTAAAGCTGCATTTTTTATATGACCCGTACAAACTTCAACAACCTGCATCTTCCTTCTGAATTTAATAAATGCTCCAGCTCAAAAATGAAGTTACCGGCTTTTAAAAGTGGTATATAAGAACATGATACATTTAACGGGTTGTTCAAAAAAACTGTATTTCCTGTAACTGCAAGTAATTCCACCATAAATTCATGAGTTTCGAACTCAAACTTTTTATAAAAAAATTCGTTGTATTGATGTTTAAATCCTTTGAAAGGTGAACTGAAAGATCATTTACTCTACTATTATTGAGTATTATTACATACAATTTTCATTTTTTTTTCTCTATTTTTTTCTTTACTTTCCGAAATACACGGTGGCGGAATTTATTTTAATTTGCATTTTTTTCATTTACTTGCGATAAAATGCCAAAGAACAAACTCGGGTCTTTCCTGTAATTGTGCCATTATTTTAGATCGCCATGAATTCATAAATTCACGAGTTTGCAACTCGAATTTTTTTACAAATAAAATACGTGGCCTCAAGGATGTTAAACATCCTTGGAAGGACGAACTGAGATTCACATTTATTAGACAAAAGTTTCAGCTCAGTTGCAACTCAAACCTCATAAAGGTAAACTGAGTGATGTACTCTCCTATTATTATTATTATTATTATTATTATTGAGTATTAAGATTCAATTTTCAGTTCACTTCTCTTTTTTCCATTCATTTCTGAGATACATGGTGGCAAAATTGATATTTTAATCTGATTTTTTAAATAGCACAAACTTGAATAAATAGTGAAAATAAGTACAGAAAAACCAGAAACCATTTCTAAAAATTGTTGATTTTTTGCAGACCTGATCCTAGATTTATCGAACGGGCAACCAATTATGAAATATTCAACTCGTTCTACACTCATTTTACATCATTCGGCTTCAAGCAAAACTTCATAGAAATTAAACCTAAACCAAGTTTTTAGCGCTTCTTTTGATTGACTATTAAAATTTAATCTACTTGTGTGGTAATTTGCAGCCAAGCTCACCGTAGTCTGGATATTAACAAATTCCGTAGCGTGTTTAACTTGGATCTGAGCAATTGCAAATATCCATTATCATAACTAGAATCGAATCAAACTAATAAATATTTTTCATTACTTTCAGAAAGTCCCATTGACCGACGATTTCAAACTCCATCTAAAATGCGCTTTAAGTTCGAGCCAACAATACCAGACAATGAAGACTTACAACATGCGGAACTGGCTTTACACAGGATATCTCTACCAGCAAATTCAATGAAAGACTCCTATATTAGAATAGTTGTCGAAGACATATTGAAACCCGGCATCAAGGGCAAACATGGGCCCTTCAAGAGGGTAATCGAAAGCAAGCTGGTGAATATCACCAAAGACTCGATGTTGAAGCTAGATTTGACGGAGCCAGTGCAAAGGTGGATCAAAAACCCGAAAGAAAACTATGGAGTAATAGTGACGATTCTGGGCAAAACTGAGCATGTCCGAATGAAACGAGACCTAAATGAAGACGATCGAGCATGGACGAGATATCAACCGGTGCTGTTCACGTACAGCGACGATAAGAAGAACAGGGAATCAGATATTAATGAAGTAGCCAGCAGGATAACGCGGACGAAACGAGCTGCTAGACGTGGAGGCCGAAGAAAAGAAGAACATACAGATTGCATGAGACACAAAATGTACGTAAATTTCCAGGATGTGGGATGGAGTGATTGGATTGTGGCTCCGCCTGGATATGAGGCATATTATTGTCATGGAGAGTGCAGATTTCCGTTGGCGGATCACTTGAACACAACGAATCACGCCATCGTTCAGACATTGATGAACTCAATGTCCCCCATATCGGTGCCAAAAGCTTGTTGCGTACCCACGCAACTCAATTCAATATCAATGTTGTATTTGGATGTAGATAACAAAGTCGTACTGAAAAACTACAAGGAAATGGTTGTGATCGGATGTGGGTGTCGGTAGTAACTTTTTGAGTAAAGGCCAGCGATGTAACAGCTGATTTTACTTTATTTTTGATCCCATCCTTAAGCAAAAAAAAGCAACTGTTGCATCCTGAAATAAAAACAAGCGTCTGTGATCCAATCTGTTGGACTCGGGTACGGAGAATTGTAGTGTGCGGAGTTCCAGTGATTCCCGAAAGTTTGTCCAATTATTGTCAGGACTTGGCACCTTGATTTATTTTAGACTTATATTTCTCGTCTGTGATTGTAATTTTTATTATATTTGTTGTATGTCTGTGTGTTGTTTAGTCTCATATCTTATGTTATATTGAAACTGTGGAAAGTTGGTTTTTCGTTGCAACCGATAACAGAAAGCTGCTCTACCAAGTTACCCCCCATCACTCTGTACATATTCATTGCTTATTGACAGTATATATGAGTTTTCACTCAGGCTCTCTTAAAACAAAAAAATATATTGTTTTAACTGGATGACTTGATACGTCGTATATACGGCGTGCCTTTAGGGTGTGCCTTCGGCACAGTTGTATTATACAAAAGTTTAGTGTGTGGTTTTTAGAAGTACAAATGTTTTGTAATAATGTGACACCGCGACACGCAATTTAAAAAAATATATATTTAATGACTCCATATGCATTTTCCCGTAGGATCTCCACCTAACAGCCAAAATCTTAATTATAAATCCACCGATACATTATATTAGAGCGCAGGATACTAATATTAAAGAGAACCGATGTTTCAGAGGAGCGTTTTTAAACTTGTATATTTTTATATATGCCACAGAACACTTGGAAATTTTATACCTCAAAGGTCTCAAACTCGAAAAGGAATTCTGTAACGTTGTTCTCAATGGTAACCAAGTGAAAAGTAACTAGCGGATGTGAAATAAGAGGTGTAGAGTGAAACTATTGACAAAACTCTTTGGAAAAATAAATCTTATCGAACCGAAACATTCTCCTTTTGCCCCAAACAATAAAAACAATTTTGAATAAAACATTGAAATTCTTAAGAGAGACTGTCCGATCACTTGCTAGTGTTAACCAACGATGGCTGTATGCGGTCACGTGAGTGTAACTGTACACATTCGTGATCAGCGTGAACTATCACTAAATATTTTATGAAACAATAACTATTTGTTGTTTTAGATCTAATGCCTTGTACGGTTTTGTATCGAAGCTGGTCAAGTTGTGCGATTTAGTTAGTTGAGACATAAATTGATTTTTCTAGTCGAAAGAAAATGGTGCGTCAGAACAAGGCTTTAGATTTGCAAATTAAAGGAGATGTAATATATAAGTACCTGCAAGGATATATTGGAAGTATTTATTTTAAATAGGGACTATTGAGATTTGTGCATATTGTACATACAACTTTAATGTAAATTATTAATTTTTAGCTTTTTTGTAAAGTGTGTAAGCTGTACAAAATGTACATAATATTAAAGCATTCTATTCATATTGGATTGTTTTCTTTGTTTGCGATAACCATATCCCCTAAACTCATCTTTATCCTGGCTGGCCAATGGTAAATATTCAAGAAAAAATTCATGTGTTTAGTCTAAGATTGAGACAAGAACATAACTTAGAACTTAGAACTTAGATATAAGTCAAATCTAGGAAAAGCTGGCAGAACTTCATTATACAGAAGTGAATCAAAGTCAGTATAACAATTTGTATAAAAGAAAATTCTTGCGAAAATCTACTGACATCAAAGTAAATTTGAGAGAATCAGTGAAAAAATTAATGAGAATATTAGTTTGAAGGAATGTTTTTGACGAAAACCAATCGTTTGTGCTGACACTGGGAAACTTACAAATGCTGCCTAATTCTAATAGAGATTTAGACCTTTGTAAAAGAAGTGAAAGAGTTTGTTAAGATTTACATACGGTTTCTCATCTAGTAAGCAAAGAAAAACAAAAAAAAACACTTAATTCAGGAACGTTTTAAACATAAAAACACATCCAATAAACTTGATAAAGCAAGAATATTCAAGGAATAAGCGTCAGAATTACAACTAAAATAAAAAACTAGAGCTTAAACACACACAGGTGCTTAACAATTGTTTGTGAAAACAAATCAGAAATTTCCTTCTAATTATTTTATATTATTATCAGATGTAAATTGTTTAGACGTTGGAAATGTGGACAAAAAGGAACTTGGTACCATTAACGTAAGAAAAACCGATTGAATAGCCTGAAATCTCCCTTAGCGTAAATAAAACTGAAGGAAAAACTTAAAAGATGCAACGATATTTTCTTAATATCAGAAAGAAAGTAAAAAACAACCGGGAAAAAATTAACGATACAAAAATTCGAACGCAATTGATTGCGTCTAAACAGTTAGACAGACAAAGAACAAAAATACTAAACTTTCTAAATTTTGCAATCTGCAAATGTTAAAATATAGTTTGCTTTTTTAAATAGCATACCCAAAGTTTCCTCGCCAAGCAATGGAAAATTACGATTTGTCTTGCAATCCTATGCAAGTATCGAGAAAAAAGCTAACCCAAAAATTGCTTTTCTCTGCTAATCCACCCGAAAATAATCACTGTTTTTATTAGAAGCTGGTTCAAGCTTTAGTACTATATTCGTTATAACATTGTTCAGTAATTGGCAAAGAAAACGCGCTTATTCGGAGCACTTTGCACTTTTACAGCCACATTGCAAAGAAAACTAAAGAAAAATATTACTTAAAGCTGATAATCACTTCAGGATTTCTACAGCAAAACATTTTTTTGTTGGGCTGCTTGTGTGGAGCTGTGTATACGCGTATTTCAGTGTACAGGGTGTCGCAACTATAGAGCTAAGTAAGTTTACCGGGATTTTTTGTATCACAATTCTCATCGTCATATTGTAAAGGTATTAAAAGTGCAGCACAGAAAACATTTTTCTTCATATAACCTTATATTTTATTTTACTTTTCAATTATTATGTAATTAATGTTTTTTGTTATATAAAATTGAACGAAAATTGGATAGTTTTTTAGTCATTCGGCTTTAATGATGAAAATTCGCATTTAAAATTTCTCCGTCGTCTTTAGACACAAAAATTTGAAATTTCGCACGAGAAAGGACTTTAAGTCATCTAATATTTGGTTTGGAAAGTATTTGTCTTTGAAACTACTAGGCGGTCATAATATTTATTCAATTTAACCTGTTTTAAAACTTGTCGTTATTCGAATCAGGCTTTGTTTTGTATAAACATTTTACAAATGCCTCCACAAAAGATAATCCAAATGATTGAGATCGGGAGAGCTTGGTGGATATTAAGTTGATCCACGCATGTATTAAAATATTTCATCAACAAAACGCACACTTAAAAGCAATGTATTTCTATATCGTATATATATTTTACATGTACGAGTATTTTCTGAATCAAAATTCCCTGAATTTTAATAGAGCTTTCTCTATTCATTGTCTATTCAAAAGCATGTCTTGGAAAAAATTGAATTCATTCACCTAAGTTGTGGTTGACACGTTAAATTTGTGATAAGCAATTTTGCAGACATTTTAATTACTTGTGCAATTATAAACAGACACCAATCCTTACTTGGTCTTGCTATATAAAAAACAAAACTTACCAAAATGACAGGCATCTCAGCGGCTTATTAATCCAACTGTCCAACGAACTTCGGATGAATTAACGCACTTTGGTACACACGCGGAAGAAACCGAAGTAAACCGCGCACTTTATATTTGGTCGATATCACGCAAAATGTTAAATAAATCACTCTGCAAACGGGGCAGCCAAGGAAACTTTTGTCCAAAATCAGCCCTGTAACAAAGAAACACGAGTTAGATAAAGCATTTTTGCAATAAACTTGCTTTGAAAAACCGATTGTTTAGTTAAAGCCATATTAATAAATATTCAAATTTTATTTCATATGGAATTAGAAGGCACAAGCAAAGAGAACAAGGAGAAAAATTCATTCAACTTTTGAAGATTACAGTCCCAAATTCGCACAAAGCAAATGGAAATTACATCTCTTTAAATTTTATTTAAGAAGCTAATTGTGGAGAAGCAACTAACGAAACATCTGCATTTTTCAGATAATCCACACGGCGAATAGGTAGTTCCTGTAACTATTTGGAGCTGGTTTTAAGTTTTACTACATTAGTTGTACTATTGTTCAGTAATTGGCAAATAAAACGCGATTATCACGAGCACTTCGCACTATCCGAACCACACTGCAAAGGGAACTAAAGAAAGATATTACCTAAAGGTGATAATCACTTCAGGAATTCGACAGCAAAACAATTTTTTGCTGGGCTGCTGTTTGCCTCGACTTGTGTATATATTATTCCTTATTTTAACTTGAACTTCAAATATAGCAATGGGTAGTTAGTTGATGATGATTTTATCAGGAATTTAATTTCCTAGTTTGTAACTCATGATAAGTTTTACAAAATGTATGTCAAATAATTTGCAAATGATAGTAATTGAATTGACTAGAAAAAATAAAGGTATGGATTTCCTCAATGAAACTTGGCGGTTTTTTTTTAATTTGCCAAAATACAGTTTACAAGTAAAATGTTTCCAGAATTTTTTTTTTTTGAGAAAATGTTCATGGTTTATGAAGTGTTTTGATCTTCGCAATACACTGAAGAAAACCATACAATAAGAAATCCTATTGCTGAATAATGACCGTACAATTCGCTTATGTCTTAGACATTAACACAGATTTGTATAAAAACTAATTTTCCCATGCATATCACATTACCCACGATAGATCAGAAAACTGAGCCCCGCAAGTTTAATTACGGCATATTACCGCTTCATTTTCCATTTATTAGCATCGACAAAGCCGTTTTTTTCCAAACTAAAATAAAAATTAATAAGTTGTTTGGGAACGCTTTAAGTATGTGCTTTCAAAAGTCAATAAACCGAAGAACACAATGAGCGGGACGAGCAAGATAGGAGCACGGCATAGCGGGATTTTGCGCTTTAATTATATAAATAAGAAAAAAAGGCTCATCGTAGAGATGCCGTGATCACGTGAATGGTATTGCCTGATGAGAAGTCACATACATTGCTGCTAATTAGTTGGTGCCTCGCCAACCACTAATTCCCAATCAATTTACTTAACCGCAAAATTGCGCTCGTAAAATGTGTGCCTAATGGTAAAGTCAGCTCAGCAACTTGTTTCAGCTTTATGCGATTACCATTTTCTCGATAGAACGATTGTTTTCCTGCAGAATTTGCATGTAAGTTTTGTGTATGAGGAGCAGTGAATTCATTCCGGTGATTCAATATTCGTTTAGGTTTACGCACAGTTAGAAGCAATAATTTTTCAAAGATCTTAATGCACTTTCACAATAAAACACACCCAAACTCCTAGTTTTTCCATGATTTTAATTTAAATTTATAATTATTGATAAGAAATGAAAACGAAGAGTTTTCCACTCTTTGGCGATTGAACTGAAGCTAACTGATTCGCCTCTTCAAGAATGTTGTCTTTCTGGAAAATCATTTGGGAGGAGTGTAAAAGTGCAAGTACATTTTGGACTCCTAGTTCGTTGTTAGCGATAAAGAGTACATGATTTAGTTGCTCTCAATTCTTTAATTTTTTAAATTTTAACCTTTTGATGTTTTTTTTTCTTCCTTCCTTTCCTTGAAGATGAGAAAACTACGTTCGCTACAAAATTACAGATATGCTGGGGTCGTTTTAATACGTTTAAAACAATCCTTTCAGTTGGAAATAGGCCAAACTTTTCAAGCAAAAGATTCCAGAATCTTACAGACATATTGATTCAAACAGTGAAAATTAGACCTGTGATTCTATTGCCACATTCTTTATTGAACCTTTGTCTGTATATTCCAAATCAAGTCCTAACAACGTTTTGCGGTTTAATGGCCATGAGTTAAAAGATCTTTAATTATAATTTCAGTAGCTAAATAATTGGCATTAATTTTTGAATAATTTTCAAAATAAAGTTCATTTCTATAACGCAATCAAATGTTAGTTGATTAATATAATACTTTCTAAATATTTGAAACATTTTCCCAAGAATCCTAGTCATAACGTTGTTGCAAATTTAATAGATTTTACATGATTGAGTGCTTCAAAATTTTCAAATTTTTATATTCAAAAACAATGAAATGTTAATGGGTAATGCTTTTAGAAATGCCAAGAAGTCTGCACCGATTGCACTGCAGGTTTCTCGTCTAAACTTGGTCTTTTGCAGACACCGGGTCTCAGATCGGCCTGCCTGCCTGTTCGCTGCATTCTTTCCCAATCATTCCGAAATTGTAGAGACTATAATTTTTTAGCCGATGATCGTTGTTTTAACTTTACGGTCATTTGCCAGTGACGTAGAAAGCAATAGAATATGAAAAAATTACTTGTAAGAAAAAAAACAGTGAATATGTGTAGCTAATTCGTGATGATGAATTTTTTAATGCGTTTCGATGTTGTTCCTTTTTTAAAACATTCTTCTATATCCAAAGAAGAGGTAAAGGTGCAGAATTTTCTTTCGTGTGATGCTACGTGTATTTGTATTAAGTTCATGTTTAAGTTAATCCATATACTTGTTCGTCTTAATTATTAGATGAATTTGTATTCGGTTTTTCCGGAAACACAGCGATATAATAAAGACGTCTTTTATTGCCACAGAAATCTTCAATAATGACAAATCGAGCGAAAGGAGTAAGCAGGCCGATGACATTAAAAACATTTCTAATTTATTTATCTAAAATCTATCACCAAAGTTGTTAAACACCGTTATAGGTAATCAAGAGGAAGTCGCTAAAGAAGACGTTAAAGTGGAATTTCATTTCCTTGCTTATAACATAATAGAGTTACCTACGACTTACACGCTATTTAATGCGGTCATTTATATTTAATTCCATTTGATTTAGAGCTACTTGTAGAATGGTACAACTTTACTATTATCGCACTTGTAGTGTAATGAGGCTATTTATTTGCTATAAACTGCAATTGAAATTCCAAGTAATTGTAATCTGTTCAATAGGCAAGTACGATTTATTAGCTCACTGACAAAGTTGCTCAGAGAATAGTTTACAAACATTTTGAAACCTAATTTAAAAAAATGTAAATGTGTTTTTTACTATTACTTAT
This sequence comes from Dendroctonus valens, assembly GCA_024550625.1. Taxonomy (NCBI): domain Eukaryota; kingdom Metazoa; phylum Arthropoda; class Insecta; order Coleoptera; family Curculionidae; genus Dendroctonus; species Dendroctonus valens. Next base: position 1,184,082 of record JAJTJO010000051.1, read on the forward strand.
AAAAAAATTAAATTATAGAATTTATAATAACTTAAAAAAAATAATTATTTTTCAACTTTACCACTTCGTCACTGTCTTTTTATACCTGCATGATGTTTTCCAATTGACATTGCAAAGTTAGTTATTGTATTCCGATAGTTTCTAATGCCGCTATAATGTACGCATTTTTCCCCGTTTCATTGGCCGCTAAAGTCGACCAATTACTGAAGGACACCAGATATGAACGTAAAGCGTGGAATCGGGATGCTATCCAAAAATCGTACGATTTATTGTTTCAGAGGTTGAAAATCTGTGTTATATGCAATAACTTTGGCAAATTAATTTTTAAAAAATATTCGCTTTTTTGGAGGCTTTAGCGCAGAATTTGGCTCTTGGCTCATGTTTTAGGATCTACACGTCGTTACACAAACAGCAGAACTAAAGTATTGAAATTTATCTTGATTTTACTGAAAAGAACAATATCCAAGTGTATAGTCGATATCGGCCAAGAAGATGACCTTCAATAAATGGCTCACTTTATTGGCCAATAAATCGGGGAAACGTGTGTAATGTATTAACGGCATAATAGATTCCATTGTAATGATCCATTATGATTCACATTATATTATTATGAGTTTGCTGTGTTCGTTTAAAGTAAAGGTATTATTATCAAAATATATATTATATACAAATGGATTGAATGGACGAAGGTGCAGATTGTTTATATGGGTATTAAAGTTATCAAAACGTTTCTTATATTTAACAATAACTCTATTTCACTTTAAATAATTCACTCCAATATATTCCTGGGTTTCAGTCAATTTTATTGTTTATTATTTAAAATGTTACAAATACGTTTCGGTGTCTTTCTCCACCATCATCAGTTTGTGTCAGTGTTACAGTCAGGAAAATATACGAAACTTTAAATAATTAAATAAAAAAACTTAGACAATCGCAAATTTTTGTGTATTATTGAGAAATGTCGGTATGTTCAAAGACAAGAAAACCTTTTTGTATGTTCGTATATTATTAGATAACAGTTTTTGAAAAATTCCCGAAGATTATTACCATTGTAATAATATTGAAAATTTGTGAAAAAATTGGAGAAAATAAACTGTAAGCAAAATCGGAACAAGACTTTTGATGGAAAAATCATACTGAAAAGACCTTAACGGTCATTACATGAGTACCGTAAAATACAGTAAATTTCTGCAATTAACGATGGATAGTCGCTAATGAAACTATTTATAAATTAACACAGACAGAAACCCGAATATTTGAATATAATGAAAATTATTTAGAAGGAAGAAACTGAATATTAGAAGCGTCTATATGACTAAAGTGCTCTTTGACTTGTAAATATTTGACATTATTAGTGTGATTTTATTGGCTGCAATTGAAAATATCCATAATACACTGCTTAGGTAACTATAAAGAACTTATATATAAAAAAACTCAAAGCAACTCATATTTCCGGGTTTCTCCTATTTAGAAAAGAAAACTCAAATGAGTTAAACAGCTAAGAAACAAACAAAGCAGTTCAGTAGATTTGTAGAAACTAAAGGCAATCAATTCTTCCGATAATTACACAATCAGTGAGACAAAGAAGCATTTTCAAATAAAACTTAATCCGGTGCCACTACATTTAAAAGTTAATTATTTTATAGTTATACATACAAAAGGTATGTCCCCAAGAAACTTCAGTTCAAGCTCATTAAATTAATAAAATTGATTAACTTTTTTGCAACTTTCCGACAATATTCTACCGCAATGGTGGTGTAGATGGAGGGCATTTTTTTAATAAAGTCGAGGCAGGGACCCCCACATTTATTTCCAAAGGCTCCGCCCATGTATTCGGGACTGCCCGCCACCCAGGTGTTCCGTGAGTTCGTTTGTTATCCCGTGTTTGTTAATGACGGCGCGATGAGTGCCTTTGTTCATCGACATGATCGGTAACGTTTTAAGAGGCCCTCACTAATTTTCATAATTCATATCGGCCGGTAATGAGAAGCATCTGAACCTAAAGTTGCTTAAATGTTTAATATTTGCTCGATAATTCGATTATCGCACTAGAAATGAGCGGTAACTCATTAAAAGAACATCTGAAGTTATTTACTAGACATTTAGACAAACGAAATGTTCATGGTGACAAGATTCTCTAGATCTAGACTATAGAGGTCATCACAAATCATGCCGAAAACAGTCAACGTTTTGTTATTTACTTAAAAACTGCCACGAAATAGGAACTCGATGAAAATACTCAAATTCAAAACTCCCAAAAAATATCAGTTCAAGTATTTAAGTAAGAGAAAACTGTGCATTCCTTATCCTGAAATAATCATTTCAAAGCAGAAATCTTACTAATTTCCAGAGAAGAAAATCCCGATGCTTCCTTAAGAATTTCTGAAGACATTTAAAAACAATAAACAGTTGATTTACACATAATAAAAATGATAGCGTTGAATCAATATCCAATTTTAGCAAATCTTTGAAAAGATTAAGATCGCGTTATCCAGTTAAATAAATCATTAATTCTGAGGATCAGAAAGCCTCCTTGTTATTTTGTGGTTACTGAAAGACCGCCTCATATCCCTGATTTGAGGTCACGCGATTTTTTGTAGATACTTCCAAAATATTAAATGTGAAGCTATTTTAAATTGCAAAGAGCATCAATGTTTCGTAAAACTATTGCACATAATTGCAAAAGAGAAATTATTTTTTTTTGCAATTTTAACATAAGCAGATGATTAATGTTCCCATAATAGCCTCAAGTTGAACCTAATTAACTGAGAAAGAATGTGAAGCTTCTTCCGGTCTCACCATTGCAGTGTTAAAGAGAATGTTAACCGTGTGGGATAAAATGTAGAATACTGATTATGCACCTTGAAGCACTATGGTCATGTCGAACCTTTAATCAGATATTGTAAAATGATGTTTTATTAATTATGTACATCAAATATAGTTTCTGAATTATATATTTTATTTAATTCTATTGGGTTTTCACTTACATTTTTTCATCACTCTTTATAGATTAATGACATGACAAGAAAATCTACATTTTGATACCTGACGGGTAAATAACTTCCCATTGAAAAATACCATCTTGACCTAATACTAGCCTACATTGCAAAATAATACTAGAATAGAACTAGAATAAGAGTCAATTCGCTTAGAACTGTTCCTTTACGGATAGATATGTAACGGATCGTTCACACTTAAATGAAGCTTTCTTTTAACGATTATTTGTTGATAACTTTTCGATGATGGTTGATGGCTTATTAAAACTATCTAGATTGGACCTCTTAAGGCTGGAATGTTTCTCAGGCCATCTCCGAGGTGGGCCATAGAAGAGAACGTGAGGGATGGGGGGAAGGGCACTAATGGGGCCTCTACAAATCAATCAGCGCGATCCTCGAAACAATGGGGCACCAAATTTCGACTTTGCACCGCAAGAGACGCTAAGTCTAGAGTAGCGTTTTATGCGCTTTGGGGCATATATTTCGAGTTTTCTACCGCATTTCCCTGGATATTGTCGCAAAAATTTGCTAGAAAGGTTGTCAAAAGAGTAAAATGAAATCATCTAGACCCAAAGATGAAACAACCTCTAAACCCGGCAATTTACTGACATTGTATGAGATGATAATTCCATATTCTGAAAAATTATAGCCGCTGACCATCTTATGACCATAATCACCAAAAATAAAAAATGACACTATAAAGGAATGCTTTAATTTAGGAGTTAACATCGTCTAACCTGCAATTTTACATCCTTTGGGAATTTTTAGAGATCATTAAAGACGTAACAGCCTTATAAATAAAATCATTGAGAAAAAATCTTCGCTCGGCATTAAAGTTGTCATTATTTTTAATATCACTCCGAGATCTCGGACTGATTTGGTGCGGGACAAATGGTCTAGTAAATTATATGGTGGTCCCCGTCATTTGGTAGTAGTTATAATGTGGGAATTTATTGTGGAGAATTAGCGTTATTGATGGGATTTTATTGCCGATAAAATCGACAGATTTACTTCTAATGGTGAAATTAATGTGTGCTCACTTGTGTCCATATTTGTATCGCATTCTTGAGGAAATGTTACAGTCTAAAGCAAACAGATTGTATAGTATCTTTGGAAAACCCATTTTCTTGGAAATCCATTTGGATACTTAAGCCGGAAACACAGCGCATAAATGCATTTACAGTGTGCTTAAAAATTGCGTAACTTGTTTTGGAGGAAAATTGGGGCTCACGTGAAGAGTGCAAGCAAAATACTAAAAACATTTTCTGTTATTTATCGAAAAAAAAAAGTTGAAGATCACATTTGGGCTGTGTTGTCCCAATTTTGTTTAGAGTAGCAGAAGCAATTCAGCATTCCATTAAATGGAATATAAGCCTTTCTTATTGAGCCTTCTATCAAAATTTGATGAAAAATGAGAGCGGCAACGATGTATCAGGTACATCTTTTTGCAAATATAAAACATACAAGTATATCAAAGTTGACAAGAGTTGGGTTGAAACTGATGTGTTTCTCTGGTTTTTAGACCGCCGGGGTAAATAATTTCATCCTAACGTTTCGCAAGCCGCGTGGCTTACATCTTCAGAAGTGGTTTGCTCGGCGCAGCAAGAAATAATTTCCACTGACGGTCTAAAATCCCGATAAACTCATCAGTTTCATATCAAAATTACGTTTTGTTGTTTTCCTTTCGTAAACTAAAAACCTTAAAATCTGTAGGCATGTGAAATATATAGAGATTTTTACTTTGCTTGGAATAGTTGTTTGATATTTATTCTCCGCTATTTCTTAAAGAAATTATAGAAAGCATGGAAAAATGCATAAAATAAATGCTGTTGCTCATAAAATAAAAGTTCTTCTTGTATGCCTGATTATTTGCAAAAATGTGTTTACTCCGTAAAGAAAATTAATGATTCGAATTAGGGATTTCGCAAAATTTGTGAAATAAACCATCGAAGATGTTCCATGAACCCTTGCAAATTTGACTGGAAAAAATACCGAAACCATTTATAGATGGAAAGGATGCGATTCATAATATTTTACAATTTTCTATGGCCTTTCATAGATGACGAGCGACTCAAGTATTCGCATTTTCTTTCATCGAAGAGTTTGCCATTTTCCGCAATTGGAATAGAAAGAACTATGACTGAAACTGAAAAGTGGATGCAAACTAATTTGTCAAAATATCGAAACATGATATGAAAATAGGAATAAATAAAACAGGAAAAAAATCATAAATTTGAGATTGCTTTAACAAGGAATTTTGTGTCACCCCCCTTTGTTTAGGAACCCTTATAGGGATATATGACCATTTCTTTGTTCGGTTTATACTGTATATAATCTAATTTTTCTCGAAAACAAGTGTGCCTTAGAATAGAATGGACCATAGAAAACATATTTTCGCTATGAATTCCTTCAAGCGCAAGTCATTCAACTGGACAACGTACAATATAACAAAATTATAAAATAACTGTAGAATATTACGTATGATCATGAACTTTAGACAAAGAAACTACACGGAGATTGGAATCACTTGAGCTCTGGATCAGTAGAAAAATACCGATGGTTTCCTGAACGGCTCAAGTAGAAAATCAGTAGGTTTTAAACTGCCTGGGGAAAGATATGAAGATTTTATATACCATAAAGAAAAAAAGATTTGTTCTTTTTTAATTTAAACATAAACAACATAAAGAAGCTGGTCAATTGCGACGAGAAGAAGTTTGGTCAAGTATCAAACAATGTAGGCACACACATATTTACACAGAAATGTTAAAAATGGATTAAATAAATAAAATTGCTAGATATTAAGACTTGATGAATCCCCAGGTCCATTTGGCAAAAATTTTAAAAGTATGTGAAAAAGCAATTGAAGGAAATGTTAAAACAGCAGAAGTAGGCAACCAATTAAGAATATCGACTAAATTAAAAGGGAATAAAGAAAATAGCTCAACGATAAGGAACTCTAGGATATACATACTGAAGAAAATTAAGATGATAAAAGGTAGTGAAATAATGATGAACGTATAGTGAAAGGACAAGTCTGAAATTCAGTCAACAAGAAGCAACAAATTATGCACAAAACAAAATGTATATACGTAATGTGAGAAATATTAAAGCGCCAGTTAGTTAATTAAAAAAAGGTTCTAGAAAGAGAATAAGCAGGAAATCATACAAACCTATGCAAGAAGCGTAGTTAAGGGAAGATGCAGAAGAAGAAGTCATACATGCATAGCTTCTGTATTGAAGTGTGCACCTTTTCCGGATCAAATTTTGGATAAATTTAATTGAAAAAAAGACCCGGAAAAATTACACACTTCAATACAAAAGCTGTTGATTTATTTCATCCGGTGGGTTCACACTCATTCTTATCATAGAAGAACTGGAAAGTAGTTAAACATGAAGATTAATATTTCAATTAAGAGTAAAATATTGTTTGGATTTAACAGCAAATTGAAAAGAAATTCTTAATAGAGATTCTTAATATTCTGCTTCTTTGAATTCAGAAAAAATTGCATACATCATAAGAATCTTGTGTTCAACTTCAGCATGGGTTTGAAACCAAAAAATGTAATTGTAAAATATCATCCAAACCAAGCAATAAAAAAATGAGGATCAACAGAAGGCATAACAAATAAAACTGTTAAAAAACCATTGGTTACATGTTTGAAATATGATGTTTTTTGAGCGATTGCGTTGTTGAAAAGTGCGTTTGTTTTTGACGGTTTTGGCCTTTCAACCGAAATTTTTCTGCTTCACGCGTAAATCATTCAATTGAACAATGTAAAATATGGCAAAATTATAAACTTAGAATTTTCAATCAAATTAGATCAAAATATGCTTTATTGCCGCGGAAACATTCAAACAAATTTGATAGGACAAAGTGAATGGTAAAAACAATGGAAAAAAATACAAAATATGAAGCATAAGAAGATATTATTAGTCAATTAATATGATGAAGAAAACATCATACCAGAATCTATCGGTTGATCATGAACTTTAGGTTAAAGAAGCTACACGGCGATGTAGAAAAAATCAGATGCCGATGGTTTCCTGAACGGATCATGTAAAAAATCAGAAGCGCTTAAGTAACGTAAAGGAAAGCGTAAAGTAAGGAAAGAAATGAAGATTTTATATAACATAAACAAGTGAAAGATTGTTCTTTTTTAATTTGAACATATAAAGAAGCTTTTCAATTGCAGCCATAAAAAGGATGGTCAAGTATCAAACTGAATATTTGAGGTTTTTTTTCATATAAATAATGTAGGCGCACACTTATTTAAACCGAAACGTTAAAAATGGGATAAGTAAATAAAATTTCTCGATATGATTTTTGATTGATCGATTGATTTTTGAAAAATGTTAAAGCTATGTGAAGAAGCAATTGAAGAAAATGTTTGAGCAGCAATAGTAGACAATCAACTAAGAATATCGACTGACTGAAAAAGAAATTAAATAAATAGCTAAACGTTAAAAAACTACTATATTCTGAAAAAAATTAAGATGATAAAACGTAGTTAAAAATGATGAGCGTAAATACTTTATACTATAGTGAAGTAAAAGATTGAAATAGATGTTAGGTCAATTGAAGCAACAAAATATGCACAAAACAAAATGGATATAGGCACTGTGAAAAATATTAAGGGGGCAGAAGTTAATTTAAAAAGGTTCTGGAAAGAAAAAAAACAGGAAATCACATGCAAGAAGCGTAGTTAAGTGAAGATGCAGAAGAAGTGGAAAGTAGTTTAACATGAAGATTAATATTTCAATTAATAGCAAAATATGGTATGGATTTAACAGAAAATCAAAAAGATATGTATATTGCTTCTCTTCGGCTTTTTTGAATTCAGGTAAAAATTATCATAAGACACTGTAATTGTGCCTCGCTTCCGCACGGGTTTGAAACCAAACAATTTTAATTGATAATATCATCCAACCGAAGCAATAAAAAATGAGGATCAACATGAAGCCATAAGAAAACAGAGCTTTTACAACTCTCTCAGAGAGCTCAACAGAGCTTTTACATGTTTGGAATGTGATACCTTTTGCGCGTGTGATACCTTTTGGAAGTGATTTTGATTGTGACTTGGTTCTGGCTGCTCAAACCTTTCTGATTCAAATTAAAATATCTAAACTGAAAAAAAGCTAAAGCTTAGTTGATTTACATATGATCAAACGTACACAATTAATCCAAAGTTTCCATCTTGAATGGACAATCTGAATTGTTTTATTGAAATCGTTGGAAAATTGGGTCAATTCCAAACAAATAAACCAGAATCCTTAGAGTGATGACTCACAAAATTAGCGCCACTTCTCTTTAAATCGCATCTTATTGTTGGTGATTTAGGGCTTTTTCTGTTTGTCCTGCCCGAATATTTGCTTTGACATATTGGTGGACTTTATGAGAACCGTTTTATCAAAAAAGACACGAATCATTTCACTTCTGTGAACGATTGAAAGTGCATAAAGAGATGCCGAAAAATGAGTCAATCGAGGGACAAAAAGGCCGCAAAATTTCAACAGAAATAGCAAAGTTTGCGGGTGGCGCTCGCTGCTCCTTGGGAGGTTCGAATGGTATCCGGTACAGCGGTCCCGCCGTGTCATTACTGGGTTCGTTAAAAAGAGCACTTAACTTAGAAATAGGTCCTTCACAAGCAACTGACAGGTCCGATAGCTTTGTTTTTCGGCCGCCCGTCGTAAAATTCTTACAGGTATACTAATCAGCCTGATACCTCCTGTGCTCTCTCGCCTCGCTAAAACGAACAGTTTTAAATGTGGTCTGAATACCTGCCAATCGATAGATTAACACTAGATGGTCAGATTCTAAAATTCTGTTAATCGAGGAATCGTTTTAAAAAATATTCGGTTTTGGAAAACAGTCTAGTACTCTTACATACGATTTTTCTAGTTATTGCTTATTACACTATGGCCAAAAGGGTTTATGGATGGCAAGGAGCAATTTTTCTCTTAAAACATAGATTTTTAATATCGCAGGAACAAATTATCTAGAAGCTTAGTTTGCACTAAGAGATCGTTCGAAAGGTTTTGGCAGTAAAAACAGTAAATAAAAGCAAGAACAATTTAAAAAATGTGAAAAACTAGAATTTTAGTGTCAAATATCGACATAACATTTGATTAAATGATGATTAGAAAAGTACTTCAATATTCTATAGCTCGACATGCAGTACCGTTATGTAACGTCTATAAATACAAGAAATTCTATATAAAAAATATAAGTAGTTCTATATAAAAATATAACAAGTTATGTAGAATAACTTATTAGTAGAAGTATGTACTGGGTGTCCCATTTTCTACACTTTTATAGGGTATTTCCGTAGTTGTTAGTGTTATCAAAAAAGTAGTATAGAACTGAAAATGATAAAATCAACATATGACAATTTTTGCTCGCTTAAAAGTCTTAGAGAGAGTCTTAAAAGATATTTTTTTAGTTAAAAGAGATACAGAAAAATGTTTTATGCAAAAGTTTATTTATAATGATTGTTGAAGAATCAATGAGTTTTGTTGAGTTCAGTTGAAATGAGTTTTTCAGAATATGTATACGGGGTCAAGTAAAAAAGTTACCAGACCTGAACTTATTTTTTTGAATGGAACACCCTATATATTTTATTGAAAAAAGATAAGCGCAAAAAAAGAAAAGCTTTCTAGAGGGCATAGAATTTTGACCTCCAATAAATATTTCTACTCTGAAAATGGATCATTCAAACCGCACGCAAATCCACAACGGCACCTATGCTTTTATAATTCGACTCTTCAAAATGATACCTACACTACACCTCTCTAAAATTCTATTAGTTTAACTAATTCCGGAAGAATCTTTACAAGTAGATCCCATCAAGCATTACACATTGTCTAAAAAGAGACCGTTTAGCACTACCATCCCAAATCGTATAACAAGTATAGTTAAGGTTGGAGGACATCCAACTCTCATGGTTTGACCATGGTTGCATCACTTAAAAATCAATGCTATAAAGTGGTTGGTAGGTAAATACTTGTTTATGTACGCAGCAACTAGAGTTTGTTCCAACTCGCACTAAAGGAACCTAAATCCAATGGGACGCAAGAATAATTCCTGATGCAACATTGTTAGCCAGCGATCAAACAAGAGGCAATAACGATCTTTTCAAACCACTGAAATCTCGGCCATCCTTAAGTGGAGATTGGTCAACTGCTGACAAAAGAGAACAGTTTGGTGGTTTTCACACGTTAGCGTCTGTTCAAACAACGGCTTTGGTGATGGAATGCCGTGAACACACAAAACTCGTTAATTCTATTTGTTTAAATGTTTTTAAATGCACCGGATAACGCTCGCTTTGAGATGGAATTCTCTTTATTAATGGAACGATCAACTGAACTGACGCGATTATGGATGATAAATAGCCGCTCCACGTGTAGAGAGAAAAGAAGACACCTGCAGATCAGCAGTTACCTTTTTCGAGCAATATTTATGAACCATGTAATTTTATTTGAAGGGTTTTGTGCTTTTCAATATGTGAAAGATGCTCAAATAAACTTGTCTCAACACCATTAGAAAATTTAATGTTTTTTGTGTTTGTAAACAGCACTCACGCCATATGGTATGTCCCGTTGAGACACGTTGAGTGATTGTATATGTACATATATCTTCAACTGTCTCTTTAAATTTGAAAAATATTGTTTAATTACTCATTTCCATCTCTAATTGAGCGATTTTTTTTTATCACATTACAGATGTGAATTCCGAACCGATTCAAAGTATCTACTATTCAAAATATCTATCTATCTATATATATCTATCTATCTCTAGTTGTTCTATTATCAGGGTAAAAAATTGGAAGCGATGAGTAAAATAAGATTGCAAACATGTCCTAGTAAGGGGACGCAATATTTATTAGTGGTAGAGAAAAAGACATAGAAAAAAACCCTAGACATGTAGTAGCGGACCTAGAAATAATAAAATCAGATAATATGTTTTTTCGTCCAGCTAAACGCGTATACTGTAAATTTGAACGATTAAGGTATATGTAAAACAGCCGTTGGTTGGATTTGCTTTCAATAAGAATAACACGTCAGGGACAACACAAGTAAAATACTTGAAAATTGGATTTCAATTATCTTTAAATGAAGTGACTGATCAATTTGGATGTAAATTTAGCAATATCAATTTCATTTGCATGAAAGCATACAATTAAATTTTTACTTTAGCATAAAGACTGCGACAACGTCCTTAAAATAGACCAATTCAGTAAAATTTTGCGAACCAATTTTATATGCGATTTGGGGTGATTTGATACCGATCATTAGAAATTTACCTTTCAAAACTGTTCACAATCGCCCGCTTTGAACATCTGTGTTGCATTTTTGAAAATATCTTCAAATTAAATTTTTGGTGTCATTAGGTTTCCTAAAGTGTGTCTTCCTACTATACAGGATGTGCTAGATTTTGATTTTGCTCTATGCTGTCTTATATAATACGCGAATACACTTTGTCTTCACTTAAATACATAGGGTAAAGCAGGGAGAGTTGAGCCACTTTTTTTCAAATTATCATAACAAAGTTTAGGTTTAAAATTATCAACTGAAATCGATGGAGTTACTTGAAAAAGTAGTATGCTTTCAGTTTGCTCTAGTATTTCTCTCTTAAACCGGCGGAGATGTTGGGAAATTCAAAATTTATTTAAATTATTTTTGGTCTATCTCCCCCACCGGTATGGGGTAGATGAACCAGGAGTGGTAGGATAGATGGTCCACTATAGTTAATGATTATTTGCTGTAAAATATAATTAAAACCCAACGAACTTGGATTTCGACCACCTGGCTATTACGTTTAAGATAGACTTACAACATACGCAACCTACCTCCAGTACACCTCCTATAGAGAAAAAGTTAAACCTAACAAAGACTGACATAGACAAAGTGAAACAACATATACATGACTACATTCAATCGCCAGCACAGCCCATTTCAATAGAAACCATACAACAAGAACTTTCACTAGCCATAGGAAAATTTAGCCCGGAAATAAAAAATGCTTTCTACCGACATACACTACCCAAATTCATACTGAGACTCATAAAACAAAAGAGAGAACTGTACAGACTATTTACAAACACTCAAAATAGCGACCTAAAAAAGACACTGAACCAACTCAACAGAAACATTAAAACCTTGATTGGACAATACCGACAAGACAAATGGCTAGAAACATGTAAAGAAATACAAAAAGACAAAAGCAAAACATACTGGCGAAAAATTAAGAAACTAGCGCAATGCAAAAAAACTAACACTACTGACACAATTGTCGAAAACGAAGTAGAACGGTACACAGACAAAGAGAAAGCTGACGCGTTCGCCAGACACTGTCAAAAGGCCCTCAGCATATCGACAAACCCTAACTTCGACAATGACAACTGGAACTTGATCAACGACTGGTACTTGAACTATTTCAACAGCTCACCAAACTATACATACAAACTGAACACAGACACAGAGTACGATGAAGCCCTAGCGCATATCAAAAACACAGCACCGGGAAAAGATAAAATAAAGGCAAAACTCCTGAAAAGCCTAACTAAAGAAACACACAAACTGATCCTAACTGAATTGAACAACTGCATCAGAAATAACAAAATTCCAAAAACATGAAAAACGGCTTAATAATCCCTATACCCAAAAATGGACTGGACAATACACAACCGAGCAATTATAGACCAATTACATTACTCCCAGTACTTAGCAAAGTTTTTGAGTACATAATAAAGCAGCGACTAGGAAAACTCAATCAGTTCGGATTCAAACATCAGCACTCGACTATTCACCCACTCTTCACTCTGACTAACAATATACAAACAACCCACCTAACTGACAGAAAGACAGCTTGCCTGTTTATGGACATTAACAAAGCTTTTGATAGTGTCTGACATAGAGGCTTACTATACAAACTATACAAACTACATACACCAACATATCTACTACACACCATAAAGAACTTACTAGAAAACAGACAACTACAAGTACGAATTGACAAAACACTGTCATTTTCTTTTTTCCCTGAACAAGGGCTCCTTCAAGGATCCCCGCTCTCACCGTTTCTCTACAATATAAACTGCCATAACATATACAATTACAACTTACCAGACAAAAATCAAATCGACAGATCGGCATACATATTACAATACGCAGACGACACGGCACTTATTGTACATGACAAAACTACTGAGAGAGCAGCTCAAAGACTCCAAACACTAACAAACAACACAATGATATGGTTTTATAAATGGAGACTAACACCAAACGAGTCAAAAAACCAACTTCTGCTCACAAACCATAGACTCAATGCTGACTCCCCTATAATAACTGCAGACGGCCAAACGACACAACCAAAAAACGACGTAAAATACCTTGGAATCACAATTGACCACAAACTTAAATTCACCAAACACATCAGGGCAGAAACAATAAAGAGAACAAAACACTTCCGATCACTAACCTACAAAGACAGAGAAATTAGCACAAATACCGCCACCAAAATATATAAAGCTATTTGTAGACCCTTGCTAGACTATGGACATATACTCATGATCAACGGAACAGAAAGGACAAAACGTTATATACAAACAACAGAACAAATTGCACTAAGACTAATAACACGAATAAGACACCCCCAAAACCCATTACACAACTCCTCCACCCAACTACTATACGAACGCACAAACATGACAAAGATTTCGGAAAGACTCATACATCTACAGACAAAATGGACGCACAACCCCTACAACTGGACCATACTGAATCCCCTTTGTCTTACAAGACCAACCAGACAATACCGCTTCCGTTTCCCTACATCAACGCTACTCGAACACTTACAAACGCAACCGACTACTGGACAATAAAATAATTTTTTCTTGTCATTAGAATTGGAAAGTTTATTTAATAAGATTATTAACCTAGAATAAGAGAATTTTCATCTTTGTTTTTTATTTAGATTAAGACTACATGTATTAAACAAGGGCAGAAAGACTGATAGGTCGATAGCCTTTTTTAGAAATAAAGATGTTTACTACTACTACTAGAATTAAAAATAAATAAAAAACTAATTATTTTGGGTAATAAAGAAAATACATAAAACTTTTTAAATGTAAAAAAAGAAAATCTTAACTCTGTAATATACCTACATAATTCTAACACAAACATACTCGTATTCCTCAATTGTGTGAAAAATTGCACTTTAATGTTAACTCAGATTTGAAGGGTATTTTTTAATAATTTATATTTCTTCCCAGTCTCGTTCAACTCGTGTCGATTCAGATCAAAGAGACATATATTTAATTTGAAGGGCCCATAAAAAATAAACTTTGATTCAACGTCAAAAACATCGTCTTGTTTAGTCCACACCCATTTTTCAAATGCAGGTTTCAAAAATTTTACGGTTACCTATCTCCTTTCCCTTGAAACCTATTATGCGGCCCAAATAATACCTATCATCATAAAAAAGCAGTGGTAAGATTCAAGAATAAGATTGCCATTAGCACTAGACGTTTCTGTGTTACTATCTGATGAAAAATCTTCAAATTCACTACCCAATACCAAATTTTCATGGTCAGGACTAGAATCTGAGTAAGATTTTAATTTTGTTCTCTTTTTTTAAATTTTTCTTTATTACCTTCTTTTTTCCCTTATTTCCTTTATTTTCCCCTGATTTTCCTTTTTTTCCTTTTCTCTCTGTTTTCACGACAACTCAAAACGGTTGCGATAGCTCGGCTTCTTTTTCTGACGTTAGTTTGTTTTTCTTTGCTTATATCTGGAATTGGTGAAATAATGTTTAACATTTTGCCTAGTGTAACTTCATCATGTTGATATCGGCTCATTGAAGATTTTATTACAGGCACAGGTAATTTTTTTCACCAATTCTTGCATCTGGGTTAAATGGATAAATTCCGCATTTTGAAGTTTTTTTATATGCTTGACTAGTTTAATTTCATTGCCTTGGCCGAAGAATGATCCAGGGCCTAGACGAGAGTGCTTCTTCAAATAACGCATTTTTAAACGTCTCTTCAGAGTGGTTTTGGGCATCCCGAAAGTTCTACCCGCTTGGTTGATTCCCATTTCGTTATTTCTTATTGCAAATACAGCACTTTTCTGGTTTTCCTCAGTCCATTGGCCCCTTTCTTTAGTATTTTTCCGAATGTACACAGTAGGCATCTTGATAAAAATACTGAAATTAGAAAAGTAAGCAAAAGTAAATACTGGTCCGTCTGTCCTACTAAATATTGGTCCAAGTATCCGAAATGGTAGGGACAGATGAACCATCATTTCATTGCTATTTGGCTTTCATCTACTGGAGATTTGTAGGCTAAGGTATTGGGTAAACCCATAATTTAAACATTCAAATTGTTTTTGTAAAAAATACTTACCCTTTTGTTAACAAACGAAGTAAACGTAAAACCAAAAAAATTGAGCTTACGCTTAACTAACACATACACATTTTAGAACAAAACGTTGTGAGGCGATAGACAAATGGCGCCCTACGCGTACCAGAATCACATGACTATCCCTGTGTGATTGCACTGTTGAAAAATCGAGGGTTTTTTGAATTATTGTCACTGGTCCATCTCCCCTACCGGTCCATCTCTCCCGACTTTACCCTATAGATATTGTTATCTTCGCAAATAATGCGACGATGTAATTGTAACGATGGGATCCGATGGACATAATTCCTCAATTTTAATCAGACCAATCATAATCGGATCAAACTTGATCGGGAGGAGTATAGACTGTGATCTGATATAGACGACCCGGTTTTATGTATATCGAATGGGCCGAAAATAAGATCCAGTGATTGTCCGATGTAAAGTCAACCAATAGAAACGTTATCGAACTCTTGAGAAATCGGACACATTGGACCTCAATCAACAGATAGCAGAAAGTAGACCAATTTTAGGGTGATTTAGGAAAATAAATCTACATGTACAGGAACCTAATTCAGCAGAAGAGTACATCGCGATAATTTTTTAAAATATTCAGTACGTTAGGAATGGGACTCAGGGATTAAGATTAGAGTTGATATAGAAAAAGAAGCATTCATAAAAATAAGAACCGTTAATAAATAAAAATAAGAGCGTTGAGTAACCTACCCCAAAGAGAGCCTTAAAAAACATGCTATCTGGAATGACTAACATTTGCTTAGAAAAGAAGGCACCCGACCATCCTTTCACACCTTTTTCCCTTCCTTTTAAGGGTTGAAAAGATTATAGCAGTTTAAAGCGTTAGGAGAATACCTATACAAATGTACCTACTTAGAACCTATAAGAACATACAGATAATAGGCCAAATTTAGGTATACTGGAATACAAATGTATTTAAAACAATTCGGCTCTTTTTCAATTGCAATTAATACAAAACTTGAATACAAACTTACCAATAAACTGGGAAAACTGCAAAGAAACTTTGAAAGTGATTTTTAGCTGCCATTGCGAATCACGCTACATCCACCATTTAATGTCACCGTTCAATGGCAGACAATTATTATCGTGCTCTTACTTATCGACTGACCGATTCCCACAAAACTAGCAAGGGGGCAGCCAAATGAACTGATCTTATCTTCTTTCTCGCTCATACATTCAGAATAATGGAGACTAGTACTGATCGATCACTTGGCACAAAGAAATAAAGAATGCGACGTTAATCGCTATTGTCAAAACCAGACGTTTCTTTGTTTTTGTTTTCATTTAATAAATTATTGTTTATTTCTTCCACAATCTTATTGTTCTACTTAATCTGAAGGTTGCAGAGTGATTATTGGTTACCAAGTCGTGAAACAGTGCAAACACAGCTTATAAAACACACATTCCGTATGCGAATAGTGGCGCTTTCCATTTTTTATATAACATCAGCTTTTGCGTCGTATTTAAATAATCATTTACATCAACTGGTATGTGTTAATAATAGATATTAATTAAAATTGTCGTGAATAGTTACTCAGTACTCTCCCTTTGCCCAGACCAAACAAGAGCGTCGTTGCCTTTATAAATAAAATATTTGCACTAAGGCAGGAATTACTTTGTAGAATGCCCCTTGAGATTCGACTATGGCAGAACAAACTAAAAAGAAATTGTACCCAGACTTACCACTAGAGGATCGCACCCGCCTAGTGCCTAAATATGTAAGACACACAGAAAAATAAATTTGTTGACCCTTAACTAAACTGCGAAAATATGTAGCACTCCTTGCCTCAGCAACCGACTGAAGCAAGTAGCAGCCCTTCGAAAGATGGGCCAAGTTTCTCCCAAACTGGGCCTCCTAGTTTGCCCAACAACCTGCAGCCGCCTTGCTCATCACTAGACAAGGGGCCAGTCCAGAAGCACTACAAGGGCTTTTTGCAGGATTATGTGGAGAAAATTGACGAAATTCTCGAGAAGTTTGAAGAAATAAAGAAAAGAGCTGCTGATCATCATTACAAAAGCAACTGTGCCAAGGTTTCAGGCACAGTGGTCAGCAGCACTGGTGTAGCTTTAGTTATGGGCTCTTTATGGTGGGCCCCTTTAACTGCTGGCAGTTCTTTGATTCTTGGAGCAGGTACTTTTAAATTTACAAATTACTGCTAATTTAAAAAACAAATTGTATTCCTCCTGATCCTGATCTGATATGAAATCTGCACTTAAGCTAAGTTTAAGTATGAAAAATAAACACGTTTTAAGGTGGTGCTGTTATGTCAGTAACAGGCAGCTTGACCAATGCCTTAACCGACTACATCGACTATAAAACAACCGCGACCATAATGGAGGACATAAAATTGCTGCTTAAGGAAAAGGAAATGTTTGATATGTGGATGCGTAAAAGTCTCACTCACTTCAATGAGTGTATTACGCAACTGATGGACGAAGGACTCACAAGGGAGATGGCTATATCCACTATTATTGAGGGTAAACCCAATCATTTTGGTATCGACAAAATGCAAATTTCCTATATTCCAGGGGTAGCAAAAGGAGCGATAAACATAATGGAAAAACCTAATAACCAAGTGCTTTCGTCCCTAAGCACCGCGGTAAAAATGCATAGAATTCAGCATCTGGCCGCTGAAACCCTGCCAGTTATTGGCAAAACGTTTCACATGACCGAGAAGAGTTTTCAATTTATTTATAACATTTTGGGATTAACAGGTGAGACATAAACTTGCGTGCATAGAAATCGGCCCACTGTAAACTTTTGACTTTAACTATATTTTTAAAAAAAACTATTCATCAGATCAAAAAAAGAAATATGCTGTTTGAAAGACAATTTAATATGCTTTAATGTGAGTATAAATTTATCAAGAAGGCTTGTCGTTTATATGCGTAGCAACCGGTAAACCAATGAAACGTGTTTATGTGATGATTGTAACGAAAATAAAAAAATTGTCAAATATTAAAATTATTGCGTTTGCAACTGAAATTTGCATATTAATTCGTTTTTCATAATCTCAATAGTGTTTAAGTGTGTTAGTTTAATGCATACTACACCACAAAAAGCCGGCCAAGTTATTGCTTTAATCGAAAATGGACTTAGTCAGCGAGCTGTTGCTAGACAATTGGATATAACACGCGCACCGGTTCGAAGAGTGTGCAAACGTTATGAGGAGACTACATCCTTTCATAGGCGACCTGGAACAGGCAGAAGGCGATTTACAACCGCTCGTGATGACCGCTTTATTGTCAACAACATTAAGAAATCGTCACCTTAATGCCGTCCAAGTGCAACGACAGCTCCGTGAGGTGCGAGGAGTGGCTATTAGCCAGTGGACAGTAAGACGAAGACTGCAGGAAAATAACCTTACCCCTAAAACACCTGCGATTGGTCCAAAACATACTCCAGCGCATTGGCAAGCACGCCTGCATTTTGCACGGAATCATCTGAATTGGACGTTGGAACAATGGGGATCTGTTCTGTTCTCAGATGAGACCAGAATATGCCTCCATGGTAGCGACCGAAGAAGGAAAGTGTACCGAAGACCAAGAGAGCGATTTGCAGATTGCTGCTTTGAAGAGCGGAGTGCTTATGGAAGTGGTTCCTGTATCATCTGGGGTGCAATTTCTATAGGAGCAAGAACCGACCCTGAGTTCATTCGTAGGGGCGACCGTGTTCACGGAAGAAGAGGTTTAACGGCTGTTAGATATATCGAGGAGATTTTAGCAATTCATGTGGTACCTTACGTCGACTACATTGGAAACGAATTTACCTTTATGCATGTCAATGCCAGGCCGCACACCGCAAGAATCGTGTAAGATTACATTACAGAAGTCGGTTATGGAGTGGCCAGCATATAGTCCTGACCTAAAACCGATCGAACGCTTATGGGATGAGCTAAAACGAAGAATTCGAGCTAGACTTCATACCCCAAACTAGATCCCAGAGCAAAATTCTTGCAGTAGAAGAAGAGTGGTTTAACATCCCTCAAGAAACAATATCAAACTTGATTAGATCTATGCCTAACATAGTTAAAGTCAAAAGTTTACTGTGGGCCGATTTCTATGCACGCAAGTGTAAATTGATTATAAAACTTTTGGTTAATTTCATTGCTTATTTCTAGGACGCACAGTTCCAACGATGATAAAGGAATTTGCGAAAATATCCGGTGTTCTGGCTATAGCCTTTGCTATGGCGGACATATCAATTTTAATCAAAGATCTGTGTTCAGATCATCCATCAGTAGACATTATAGAGAAGGTCGTGGAGCAGTTAAAGGTACACAAAAACAACCCGACTAAGAAATTTTTCCAAAAAGAATTCTACAATTCGTACTGGTTTCAGGACGAACGCGATATTCTCCTAGACCTTTTAGGCATTTTAAAGTCGGTAGAAGAACACCAAGACGGCATTTTCGATAGGGCAATGCTGGACATAGAAATGATTATGGATAGAGCAGATCTGCTGAAGGATTTTGTCATTATTAATGACGATGATTTCCAAGAAAGAGCTGGAATTCCCGTGCAATAACACCTCGATATTAATTTGTAAATATGTTTAGGCTAATTGTAACAACCCGACTCTTAATAACAATAATTTTGATCAACTTTAATTTGTCGTACATTTTCTATACATGGCCCAATCTAGAAATGTATTATTGTGTAAATATTTACATCTCAAAAATGAATAAGACTTTACAGCAGCGATCGAGTTCGGATTGCAAATTGTTATACATACAAGCTTAAAGTAGCTATTTTTTCTCAATTTCTGAACCAATATTTGAGTGAAGATTTTCCAATATAAATTCTAAAAATCTGATTCATTTCTTAAGAATTTACATTTTTATTCCCAGTGATATTTTACATTTAGAGAAAAAAAGTG
The DNA here is from genome assembly GCA_024550625.1 of Dendroctonus valens. Classification (NCBI taxonomy): domain Eukaryota; kingdom Metazoa; phylum Arthropoda; class Insecta; order Coleoptera; family Curculionidae; genus Dendroctonus; species Dendroctonus valens. The sequence continues at coordinate 1,204,388 of JAJTJO010000051.1, forward strand.
AAAGCCGGGCGTGTAATAAAAGTGCATGAGAAACTGAATTTGATAAAAATTATGGTTGTGATTTTCAACTCATATTTGCCTTTTTCGCATGTATCTAATCCTAGGAATAAATACTTTTGACTAAGCTTTGTTTATCATTACTATTCTTTTCCGAACTTGTCTTTACTTTTGTGTTGTCGATCTATAATTCATAGACGGTAAAAAACGGTGATTTTTTGTTTGTTTTTCAGTTTTGGTAGCGATACAAATATCAGAACTGGTGATGTCGGTATCAACACACATAACCGGCCCCGGCTATGAATGCACTTTCTTAAATGAATACTCATAGTTTTTCCACCTGTAGATTTGAGTGTTATATGAACATTTAAAACGTCTCCGTTTAGAGAAACAAATCAAATATAAAAATTGTATTTACTAAATTCTTTACAAGAATATGGCTCATGTGGGCATGCCAGCATCTGCAAGGTATGCATGGTAAAATATTTGCTAATGTACTTATTTATACTGGGGCTCAAATCATGGCAAAAACAAATATTGAAAATTCCTTAAAAACTAAAACAATACAATGTGATGCCCAAAGAAGTATATAAAAAATAAATTATAAATAAGGCGACTGTACAATTTCATGTCATCTAAGTTAATCTGTCATTAAGTATTTACTCAGGATCAATACGTTTTATCATATATATTAAAACCAATACGGGGGGTTCAAAAAACTATCACAATAATTGAATTAGTGAATATTACTAACAGACACTAGCGCCAAGAGAAACGACCGTGAGAAGATTGAGCAAATAATGAACATTTCAAATAAGACGTATCAGACCGATTGACCCGTAATATTTCAAAAAACAGAAAATTAAATATACTTCCCCATAATCCAAGATCATCAAGGTAACGCTCAACGAATTCAATAGTTGATACGATGATCTTTTTAATTATTGTGTTTAGTTTGAAGGCGTTTATACAAACTAATTGTTAATAGTGACACGATAACTAAACATTGTGGTTGCTATATACCAAACACAATGCCTAAGTAATACGGGATGTTGTATAGACAAAAATGTTGAAAATACACAGACAAATAAATATATAAAAATAGTAACCTTTGCTGATCTTAGATAAGTAAATAGACATTTTGTGAGAATTTAGTACCCAGGTTAATTCCAGTCATTCTAATTCTCCTAAATGTTAGATGATAGGTCATTTTTGCAAACAACACCAACCTTCATAATGGCACGCCGGTGCTTAATGGCCAATGTCCATAACAATATCCTTATTATTTACACGTTAACTAATGTTAAAATGTGCTTAAACACCTGTTCATATCTTCTATATTGTGTTGAAATAATGCGAACTGGTTGTAAAGTAAAAATTTCGGATATTTAATTTTACAGATCTGCTGTAAATTATGTTGTATTCAAAAATTTAATTAACAGAGGCAAAGCACAAATTAATTCGAGTTGCTACTGTCACTGCAAGGCACTTGTCTAGTTCCGTTTAGTCATATAAGTATTAAAAGCAGATCAACACGCGAAAATTGAAGAATACAATATAATTATATTAATAGCTGCTGATGGGATACCTTACGAGTCACTATTCTCCGACAGGTTCAGATTCAAATCCTCCCCCAAGGCAGCGTTTATACTGTCGGGTTCTGGAGCGGCTATTTGAGAAACTTGCAAATATTTCGGTGATTTGTACTTGTCCTGAATTGAGTGCTGCGGATGATCTGGAGCCTGAAATCAATGAAAGCTTGGTAGAAAAAACACAAAAAAATGTATCAAATGTTTTCTAGTCAAAGACCCGCTCTTTCGAAATTGATTAAGGCATAGCCTATTGAGGAACAAAGATCTAGAACAAGGGAATTCTATAAATTACAGTAGCAAAAAATCGGCATACCTGAACGAATATTTTGTATAAGAAACTCATACATTCTTGCAACTCAGATAGTTGGTAACCGGTGCCTTCGGACATTTCCGTGGGCCACATTGGAAGTTCTAAAGTGTGGTGGGCAATGGCAATTGCACTGGCAGAGAGTTGACTCGGCAAGAAGCAGAGGTAGGTTTCCCCTTCAAGCATAGAGAGCTCGCAAAGGTACTGAAAGAATAAAACAAGTTAGAATGTTTGTATGGAAACGCTAAAGGCACATTTACCATTGCTAGGAATTTCGGCTTTTCTGAAACATTATTCATGGTACACATCGCAGTGATTAGTGCAAACGGAGTGGGCACCGACAGATCAAATCCCAGAACTTTAACGATGAGATATTCCATTCGAATAACTTGTCTTTTAGTGTAGGTGTCATCGGTAATGTAAACAAATTCGCTAATATCTGGGGGATAGACTTCTTCATATTTTCTGAAAATTCAAAGAAAATGATTGTTTTACCTATTTATTACTGAGAAAGAAAAAGTCGATGCTTTTTCTAAGAGTTAGATTGGGTTTTACATCCTTTAAGACACTCTAGATTGAAAACCAAGAGTTGCGGAATATGGCATTTACAAAAATATCCAAAATTGAACTATAACTACAGCAAGGAAGCTAGAAACGACTTGGAGTGGAAGAGGAAAATCCTGTATTTTGATTTCACTTACGAGGCTAAAAACATTGCTGCTGTTCCCACAAGCTGCAACTTGCCTCTGACTACAGACATGTAACTGAGAAAACGATCTACGTAGTTGACTGCTAAGTATAGGGTCTCGGTGTTGAGTTTGTACTCTTCGGCTACTTCAACCAACCAATCGACGAGAATGGATCTCATTGACGCGGTAACATCCGGCTGTTTCTTCATGTAAGTGGGCTTCGCGCGATTACGAAGCTGAAAAATGGAAACATTTATATATTACTTTATGAAAATAGTAAATTAACAGCAGCTTACTTCGTGTTCTCTCAAATATCGGTAGATGTCGACACTGTATTCCTCCACATTGTAAAAGGTATCATCCAGAAGGTTTTTCATATGAAGCTGTTCACTATAGCTATTTTCATCATGGTCTTTCTCAAGACTCATGGGACTTGGAATTGGGCTGAGCTCACGCTTCGGTACCTGTTTTGGAATGAGACCCTGTCTTTCCATTTCTGCCACCTCTCTTTTAGTGACGAAACGGTCTTCTGCAGTGCCTATTACAAAAAACCAGCCGCTTTAAAACATGAATATTTTGTACAAAAATAATTGCAATAAATTTACCTTTGTATACATTAGAGGTACTTCTGGCTCTAACTCGCTCTTCAAACTTTTCAAGTTTTGACTCATAAGCATCTTCGTAAACTTTGAATGCTTCGAATTGGGCAACTGGGATGATCGGATTTACGATATTTTTACGATTGTTTTCTTTTTGGATATTCCCCCATTTGTTTTCTTTGTTATGAGCGTTACTTAAACCCTTAAGGTTTGTTGGCGCAAGTGGCTGCAAAAAACAAAAAAGAAATATGATGTTTGAAAGACAATTTAATATGCTTTAATGTGAGTATAAATTATTGTGAGTATCCTATGTGAATAACATAGTGAAATTAATGCATTAAACAAATTAAGTATTTTTATTATTAACATAAATAGGGTTATTGACAATTTAAAACTTAACACTTAATTTTTTAATAATGGGTATGACCTTCTCTTTCCCTAATAACTTTTCTCATACGATTAGGCATAGATCTAATCAAGTTTGCTATTGTTTCTTGAGGGATTTTAAACCACTCTTCTTCTACTGCAACAATAAGCTCTGGGATCGAGTTTGGGGTATGAAGTCTAGCTCGAATTCTTCGTTTTAGCTCATCCCATAAGTGTTCGATCGGATTTAGGTCAGGACTGTATGCTGGCCATTCCATAACGCGAAAACCGACTTCTGCAATGTAATCTTGCACGATTCTTGCGGTGTGCGGCCTGGCATTGTCATGCATAAAGGTAACTTCGTCTCCAATGTAGTCGAAGTAAGGTACCACATGAATTGTTAAAATCTCCTCGATATATCTAACAGCCGTTAAACCTCTTCTTCCGTGAACACGGTCGACCCTACGAATGAACTCAGAGTCGGTTCGTGCTCCTATAGAAATTGCACCCCAAGTCATACAGGAACCACCTCCATAAGCACTCCGCTCTTTAAAGCAGCAATCTGCAAATCGCTCTCTTGGTCTTCGGTACACTTTCCTTCTTCGGTCGCTTCCATGGAGGCATATTCTGGTCTCATCTGAGAACAGAACAGATACCCATTGTTCCAACGTCCAATTCAGATGAGCCCATGCAAAACGCAGGCGTGCTTGCCGATGAGCTGGAGTAAGTTTTGGACCAATCGCAGGTGTTTCAGGGGTCAGGTTATTTTCCTGCAGTCTTCGTCTTAGTGTCCACTAATAGCCACTCCTCGCACCTGACGGAGCTGTCGTTGCAATTGAACGGCATTAAGGTGACGATTTCTTAATGTTCTCATAACGTTTGCACACTCTTCGAACCGCTGCGCGTGTCATACCCAATTGTCTAGCAAAAGCTCGCTGACTAAGTTCAGCAACTATTGTATTTATTAGACCAAATGTGCAACGTGTGAAGGTGCAATGGGACTTTTTATCTAGTTTTCTCGAAATATACAAAGAGCTTAGACACAGAGGGTGCTTGGTATGTCAATGCATTCCTTGCTGGTGATTATAGTACAAATCATTTTGGACATCCGAGGCAGGGCATATCAACAGGGTATAGGTTCGAAATTATCATTTAGCATTTCTTGAATAAAATTTCAACACGGTTAAAATAATGCCCCTTTCCCATGAAACACCTTGAATATGTTTTTAATTTCAGACACGTCGTAGACCTGGCTAAAGTTGCTTTCTAAGTAACCTGGGCGGCCAGTGAGATTTCAACAAGAAGAGAATAGGCAAAGAAAGGTTTTCCTCGACATTCAGCACGCTGAAGTCGTTTCAGCTTGTTTAATTTGGTTGAATTATAGTTCTACAACTTGTAAACTGTTTAAGTTTACCAGCATGTTTTACACGGCTTATAAGGATCAGGAAAACTAGTGATTTGAACAAGTTACTGTTCAGCACGGCCTTTAAAGTCTGCCATTGAGTTGCTGCACGTGTTTACATGCTTCAGGCTTTTGAACAACTCCAAAAAACCTGAGGTAAAGCAGCCTACATGCTTAACATAAAATCATGCATAGTGGCGTGTATGTTCAGGCCAAGTAACCTACTAGTGGGTTACCGTATACCCCTTAATGGTCACAAAAGCCTCAACATACAAAATGCTCAAATAATCATGTGTTTCTATTGAGTATAGCGAAAACAGACCTTCCATGAGGTTGGATTTTATTGGGGGGCAAAAAACTGGATAATTTTAACATAAGCCTGTGTAAGTTTTGCCGCCGAGAACAACGCAACAGTTTCCTCACCTGTTTCTCCGTATTTTCCTTGATGTTTACCCTTTTGTTGTCGGCCAACACTCCCAAAACGGTTCGTTTCTGATTCCCTCCATTATCGACGCGTATCTCCCCCAGCTTAGTTACACGGTTTTCCTGATCTTCGTGGATTCTGAATGAGGCCATGTTGAGTACCAGGCTGAAGAAATGGAATGAACGACTGCCACTAAATGAGAGTGAACTGATTTTCCCGCAAAATTCGATGATGAAATGGACCGAAAATGGAGAATATTAGATGCCCAACGGTCGTTTATCCCGGACAGCTGACAGTTGGCATTGGGGGAAGCACTGTCGCCTAACTAATAATCAATACTGAAAAATCCTGAAAAAAAATTAAGATTTATTAAGTGGTGCTTTGTGAAGAGTTTAAGATGACACAGAATATAATCGGAAAGTTTTCCAGGATTATAGTAATGGGAACTGAAATGGCATGCGAAGAAACTAATAAATAATTAATTTCAACCATGTAAGGCTCCATCGTTCTAACAAACTGGGAATATTTGCCCGCTTGGCAACACAGCAGCCATGAGCAGCTGTGAAAATGTATGTTGACAATGTTGACATTGCGTGTACCGGTGTATGAACCGTCTCATAAATATTTTTTGTTTTTTTTTTTTATTTGGGCATATTTGCCCAGTTAACAAAGAAATCCCACATTCTTATAAATAACTCTAATAAGAAACGTATCTGATACTCACTTGTAAAGTGTAGAAACGGTAATAATAGCAGTAAAAGAGTAAATGTCTAATTTTTCTAAATTAAACTGTCAGACTGGCTTATTTCTATGGAAACTAAAACACCAACAGAGACAAGTATTGTCTCTGATACCAACAAAATAATGCTTTTTATGTCAAATACTTTTCCAGTACCACCGAGAATGTCCTTGGAATAAGTTCAGTAGCGCCCCGAAAACAGCAATAGAGTGAAACGGCGTTTATCAAGTACTTAGACAAAGAGAGAATTGTTTATTATCTTTTAATGTTTATCATTATCGTTTAATATTAGTTTAAAGCAAAGAAAAACACGTTTTCTGGACAATTGCGACAAAAAAATTGCATTTGCGTTTCGACAAAACTAAAATATACCATAGTTGGCTTTAAACATCATTAAAACCTTTTAATTTACTTCATTGTTAATAATAAATAAAAATCAACATTTCAAAGATAAGCGGAATTCAGTAATGACAGTACAGATGGCGCTGTAAGACATTACAAAAGTAGGTGTACAAGTGTGTATACACATTCTTTAATAAAAAATAGACGCTTCTTCCGTTGTAAAGAGTGCCTAATTTTATTGAACGAATTTTACTATTTCTTTAATAATTTTTTACATTTATCTTGTATAATATTTTTCTCCTAAACATTTTTTACATTATTTAGGGATCATTTGGAAGTACTTGTTGGTGTAACTGGCACCTGTATTTTTTTGTATATGCGACATTATGGTGGACGTCGCCACAGTATGGTTCTTCATTTTCCAATAGGTTCTTTTGCTATTAATTCTACGTAAAACCTCGCATTAGAACTTAGACTATGGGTCTAAGTTTAAAAACAGCATATAGAAAACACACTAAATTCCAAACCATAATGAATTCAAGCACGTAACAATATTATTATACAAATATAAAATGGTAATTGATAATGCGACACAGTTTGTTAGATTTTGTATAGATGGCCTTATAGATGAGGGTTTGAAGATTTTCTACGGGTTTACTACGCGAAGTAGTAGTAGTAAACATCTTTATTTCTAAAAAAAAGACTATCGACCTATCGGTCTTTCTGCCTTTGTTTAAAACATGTAGTCTTAATCTGAATAAAAAATAAATATGAAAATTCTCTTATTCTACGTTAACAATCTTATTAATAAACTTTCCAATTCCAATGACAAGAAAAAATTATTTTATTGTCCAGTAGTCAGTTGCGTTTGTAAGTGTTCGAGTAGCGTTGATGTAGGGAAACGGAACCGGGATTGTCTGGTTGGTCTTGTAAGTCAAAGGGGATTCAGTATGGTCCAGTTGTAGGGGTTGTTTGTCCATTTTGTCTGTAGATGTATGAGTCTTTCCGAAATCTTTGTCATGTTTGTGCGTTCGTATAGTAGTTGGGTGGAGGGGTTGTGTAGTGGGTTTTGGGGGTGTCTTATTCGTGTTATTAGTCTTAGTGCAATTTGTTCTGTTGTTTGTATATAACGTTTTGTCCTTTCTGTTCCGTTGGTCATGAGTATATGTCCATAGTCTAGCAAGGGTCTACAGATAGCTTTATATATTTTGGTGGCGGTGTTTGTGCTAATTCCTCTGTCTTTGTAAGTTAGTGATCGGAAGTGTTTTGTTCTCTTTATTGTTTCTGCCCTGATGTTTCGGATGTGTTTAGTGAATTTAAGTTTGTGGTCAATTGTGATTGAGGTATTTTACGTCGTTTTTTGGTTGTGTCGTTTGGCCGTCTGTTTATGAGCAGAAGTTGGTTTTTTGACGCGTTTGGTGTTAGTCTCCATTTATAAAACCATGTCATTGTGTTGTTTGTTAGTGTTTGGAGTCTTTGAGCTGCTCTCTCAGTAGTTTTGTCATGTACAATAAGTGCCGTGTCGTCTGCGTATTGTAATATGTATGCCGATCTGTCGATTTGATTTTTGTCTGGTAAGTTGTAATTGTATATGTCATGGCAGTATATATTGTAGAGAAACGGTGAGAGCGGGAATCCTTGAGGGAGCCCTTGTTCAGGGGAAAAAGAAAATGACAGTGTTTTGTCAATTCGTACTTGTAGTTGTCTGTTTTCTAGTAAGTTCTTTATGGTGTGTAGTAGATATGTTGGTGTGTGTAGTTTGTATAGTTTGTATAGTAAGCCTCTATGCCAGACACTATCAAAAGCCTTGTTAATGTCCATAAACAGGCAAGCTGTCTTTCTGTCAGTTAGGTGGGTAGTTTGTATATTGTTGGCCAAAATAAAGAGCGGATGAACAGTCGAGTGATGTTGTTTGAAACCTCTACGGGAAATAATCGCTGCTTTAAAAGTTTAATTGCCAAGACCTATGCGCTTTATATGAATAAAAATACATGGATTTGGTAAATATTTAAATAAAGCACTAATCTGAAGGGCTAAGAAACTAGGCATTAATGCATTAATTTCTATAGGCAATTGCTACCTCACAAATAAAGACTTTTAGAAAAACAGCAAATACGTCGACCAAAATCGTTCGAAAGTTTTTTTAGTGTGTAAAATTTTCCGAATATTTTGGTACATCAGGAAGTTGCATACCACTTTGCGAGCTAATTTATACTATTCTATGAGTAAAATAATGCTTAGGAGCAATTAACTAAAACATTTCCCGACTTTCTACAAGCATTTTTCTGTGGAAGATTGATTTCCAATAATAAATGAACGACCCTGTATACATATCGATCACGTGTCCAATACACAACTATTGTATGGTTTGTACAAGCAAACCATGTAGTGAGGCATTAAAAATGTCGCATTGGCCGAATTCGGCATTAATCATTTACAAATTCATTAATATTAATAAACCATGAGGTTGCGTGCAGGCGTTAAACTCATTAAAAGGATTTTTTAACGTTGATTAAGTCTTGCAGTTTTATAGTGCAATATTACATGTTTTTTTTTATTTTTCTAGGTCAACTGTACTTAAGCGGTCGCATTTCTAGGTACACCTTGATCGTTTTGCGTCAGACTTTTATATATAGGGCGATTGAAAATTGATGAACCTTTTCATCTCCAGGACTTCTTAAAGTCCAATCTAATTGGATTAATTAGAACCGAAAATCTAATTCGAGTAGTCAACGGGAATATTTAAGAAAAACTAAGTGTTTAAATGAGAACTAGAGCTCTCTCAATTCAAGTGCGTGTATAATTAGAAAAATATAATAAAATATTATTAAATGACAGAGTTAAATGTGCTTATATTTCCGGTAATGACTTTATAAACTACTTATGTAATAAGAATATGTAAACGATTTGCAGCCTCGTTACAGGTCCGCAATACCAAAGCAGTTTTAAGTCCAGGAAAACAATAATAAAAATTTGTGCAACAAAATAGTTGCGAAAATTGTATATCAATAAAAAAAATTCCAACGGCAACAAAATATTTCAGTATTAGGAAATCTTCACACATTTACGTTGATATCTTTGCCGCAAAATTTTTTTTTCTACATAGGGTGATTTAAAATTCGCTTGATTCCGTATAGTTATTGAAGAGGAGAATTTAAGAAGGACAGGAAAAAATGTCAAAAGATAATTTTCCCCAAGATATTTCCGAAATATCATCTGTTAGAAAACAAAGTTTCGATCGCTTCTTCATTTAAAGTTTTCACATTTACCATTATGCAAATACCTGTTGCTAAACTAAAGCTAACAGTTCAAACCAGAAAAATGATTATTTTACTGATGAAACTATAAATATTTCGGTTTACAGATTCAAATTTTGATCTCAAAATTTCGGAGTTTAAAACTGAAATTTCACCAAGTAAAGTTTCACAAGTATAATTTGAATGTAATTACCTAATTACATGAGATTTGCCATAATTTACCAATAATTTATGACTGAACTATACTTTCGTCTTTCAAGCAAAGATCTCACAATGACCACATTTACTAGATTAGAATGAGTATAAAAAACGTACTTCAACTTCATTTAAAATTCCAATTTGTTCTTACATTTTTCGTTATTAAAATTCATCAGTAATGAAAATTTTATTGTTATTAGCTCAAATCAAATTTAACATAAAGTTCTCTGGTAGTCAATAACTAAAAATTGAATAGGAACTAGTTAAAACCACCACAAAGTCAGAGAAAAAAAAGTTTTGAGCATAACAATTTAAAAGTTAACCGCAAAATGTAATGACCATTTGCCTGAATCAAAATTATTAAATTATTAACCTAGAATAAGATCATATTTACCTTTATTTGTTTGTTTAAATTAAGGCTGCATGTACTAAACAAGGGCAGAAAGACCAATAGGTCGATAGCCTTTTTTAGAAATAAAGATATTTACTACTACTACTGTAATGACCAGATGCATGACCGAATTTTCATTTTTTTTTCGAAAATGTGTAAGAAACAACAGCTTTCTTTAATAGTTATACGAATAAAGTTGCCAATTGAGCACAATACTATTTTAAAAGAGTTCTTAATAATATTATTATATATATAACTAATAATTAATATAATAAAAGTGAGAAATCTCATGGTCCAGAAGAAATTTTTGAGAAATAGACTGAAGCGTTTTCTACTACTAAAGTATATATTTTTTGTACTCTCTACGTGAGCCGCAGAAACCCCTTTAAACGAAGTTTGAACTTGCGCCTTTCAACTAAATCGACATAGAATAAACTATTTTTCCGTTCTCTCCTATATTTTCGTTGAAGTCTTAAAACACAGAAATGTTTTTTGCTACTTTAGCATTTATTCCAATAACAGTTATTGGTTTAGTTAATATAGTGTCAAATGCATAATAATTCTTAAAATACGGCAGAAGACGAAATTTTGCAATAATTTAAAAAAATCATCAATTTCGTCTTAAACATTAACTTAACAAAACTTAAACAAACAGAACTTTAACTTTCAACAATTAATCTGAATAATATATGGAGCATTCCAGAAAAGATACTCTTCAACACATAAGACAATACAATTCACCTCGCTCAGATGCATCAATTTCCATGAAAATTGTTAAAAATAACACTGTTCTACATGTATACCTGGTATTTCCATTAAACAATACAATTAACACTAATTTGCTGAGGCAATTGTTCAAAGAAAATTCCATTTACTTGAAGGTCTGGAACTTCTCATACGGGTATCAATACACCTTATTATAAGGCAAACTAAACGACGAAAACAAAGATAAAATCGCACTGAGGTTTCTACATGTTTACTTGCGAAAAAATTTGAAAACCCGTTTAGAAAATACTGAAAAAAAAAACATCATGGGCACGTTGTAAAGAGGCATAACTGCGTTAGGGGTCACTTTTAGTAAATGTTTATTCAAAAAATTGTGTCAATGTGAAGGCTAATTTAGCCCGGAAATAAAAAATGCTTTCTACCGACATACACTACCCAAATACATACTGAGACTAATAAAACATAAGGGAGAACTGTACAGACTATATACAAACACTCAAAATAACGACCTAAAAAAGACACTGAACCAACTTAACAGAAACATTAAAACTCTGATTGGACAATACCGACAAGACAAATGGCTAGAAACATGTAAAGAAATACAGAAGGACAAAGGCAAAACATACTGGCGAAAAATTAAGAAACTGGCGCAATACAGGAAGACTGGCACTACTGCCGCAATTGACGAAAACGGAATAGAACGCTACACAGACAAAGAGAAAGCGGACGCATTCGCCAGACACTATCAAAGGGCATTCAGCATATCGACAAACCTTAACTTCGACAATGACAACTGGAACTTGATCAACGACTGGTACTTGAACTATTTTAACAGCTCACCAAACTACACCTACAAACTGATCACAGACACAGAGTACGATGAAGCCCTAGCGCACATCAAAAACACTGCACCGGGGAAAGATAAAATTAAGGCAAAACTCTTGAAAAGCCTAACTCAAGAAACACACAAACTGATCCTAACTGAATTGAACAACTGCATCACAAATGGCAGAAACATGGAAAAACGGCTTAATAATCCCTATACCCAAAAATGGACTGGACAATACACAACCGAGCAACTACAGACCAATTACACTACTTCCAGTACTAAGCAAAATTTTTGAATACATAATGAAGCAGCGGCTTGAAAAAGTGATTGGAAAATATATACCTATCTACCAATTTGGTTTCAAACAGCATCACTCGACTGTTCATCCGCTCTTTATTTTGGCCAACAATATACAAACTACCCACCTAACTGACAGAAAGACAGCTTGCCTGTTTATGGACATTAACAAGGCTTTTGATAGTGTCTGGCATAGAGGCTTACTATACAAACTATACAAACTACATACACCAACATATCTACTACACACCATAAAGAACTTACTAGAAAACCGACAACTACAAGTACAAATTGACATAACACTGTCATTTTCTTTTTCCCTTGAACAAGGGCTCCCTCAAGGATCCCCGCTCTCACCGTTTCTCTACAATATATACTCCCATGACATATACAATTACAACTTACCAGACAAAAATCAAATCGACAGATTGGCATACATATTACAATACGCAGACGACACGGCACTTATTGTACATGACAAAACTACTGAGAGAGCAGCTCAAAGACTCCAAACACTAACAAACAACACAATGACATGGTTTTATAAATGGAGACTAACACCAAACGCGTCAAAAAACCAACTTCTGCTCACAAACCACAGACTCAACGCTGACTCCCCTACAATAACTGCAGACGGCCAAACGACACAACCAAAAAACGACGTAAAATACCTTGGAATCAGAATTGATCACAAACTTAAATTCACTAAACACATACGAAACATCAGGGCAGAAACAATAAAGAGAACAAAACACTTCCGATCACTAACCTACAAAGACAGAGGAATTAGCACAAACACCGCCACCAAAATATATAAAGCTATTTGTAGACCCTTGCTAGACTTTGGACATATACCCATGACCAACGGAACAGAAAGGACAAAACGTTATACACAAACAACAGAACAAATTGCACTAAGACTAATAACACGAATAAGACACCCCGAAAACCCACTACACAACCCCCCCACCCAAAGAGACAAGAAAGACTCATACAGCTACAGACAAAATGGACAAACAACCCCTACAACTGGACCATACTGAATCCGCTTTGTCTTACAAGACCAACCAGACAATCCCGCTTCCGTTTCCCTACATTAACGCTACTCGAACACTTACAAACGCAACTGACTAGTGGACAATAAAATAATTTCTTCTTGCCACTGAAATTTTATTTAATAATATTGTTAACCTAGAATAAGAGAATTTTCATATTTGTTTTTTATTCAGATTAAGACTACATGTATTAAACAAGGGCAGAAAGACCGATAGGTCGATAGCCTTTTTAGAAATAAAGATGTTTACTACTACTACTACTGTGAAGGCTTTTATTCGAGCTATTGCACTATCTGGACTGTAGATGCGGCTCAATGAAAGGTACAAGTTTCTTTCGAAGTTGTCGATTATTTATCACATTTGAAAGACACGAAAAATGTCCTTCTGGAAATTGACGACCATTACATCGCTTTTTATGTATATTCGCTTTGGAACAACGTATGTGCATAATTTGACAAATATATCGCCAAACGTTCGCATTTACCAAAAACCTTGGCACGCAATCACCAAAAAACATCAAGCCAGTCTAATTTTATTAACATATCTGCTGTTAATCTTCCTGCATAAATTACCGCTGTCTAGGTCTAATTTCGGTCTAATTCTCTGGTAGCAGAACAAAGAGTTTTCTGAATAAATTTACAGAAACCTCTTAATCCATCAAACTAGGATTGCTCCCCGCTGCTTACTTTAGCCGGAATATTAATTTTTGAACGCGACTTGTTTCTAGGCGAGCACGAACATTGATTGGACTTTTGGTTCAGATCTTAGTAAATAATTGATCGACTTTGGATCGATTTCGGGCTCAATCATTCGTTTCTTGGCAAAATTCGAACGTGGACAACCTGTTAATTGGGACCCCCTGTAAGCTCGGGCACAAAGCCTAGGTGAAATAAATCACGATTCTGATATTAAATTACCATGAAGCCATTACGTTGAAAAATGACAGGAAATCAATCCTCGAAAAATTCAGACCGACGACCACTCCTCAATAGTATGAAGTGATAAATGGCAATCAAACGCCTTGCATCAGTCAATGAAAACTAATTCGAAGTGATTGATAAATAAACATAAATTTACGTGTTTCACGCGTTCGGGCTCGAGATTGAACCAATGTGATTCATGAGGACAAAGGACGATTAGAGAAGTACTATGTAATACATGCACACAAGACATTTGAATATCAACACTTATTTCAATTCCCAAATAAACGCATTTAGAAGAGACTTGGTTTACCGAAAGAAGGTTTCACTGTAAGCATTATAATCATGTTTTTAAACAAATATCAAACAAATTGAAAAGTTGTGTTGCTTTTACTATGTGAGAAGCAACAATTAAAATTATCAATAAATCAAATCCAGAGGGACACTACAGTTATGACTTCAGCATCGTAGTCGTCCTTATTACTTAAGTTGGATTATTATGGATAATGGACGTACTCCCAAAAATGGACTAGACAATACACAACCGAGCAACTACAGACCAATTATACTACTTCCAGTACTAAGCAAAATTTTTGAATACATAATAAATCAGCGGCTTGAAAAAGTGATTGGAAAATATATACCTACCTACCAATTTGGTTTCAAACAGCATCACTCGACTGTTCATCCGCTCTTTATTTTGGCCAACAATGTACAAACTACCCACCTAACTGACAGAAAGACAGCTTGCCTGTTTATGGACATTAACAAGGCTTTTGACAGTGTCTGGCATAGATGCTTACTATACAAACTATACAAACTACACACACCAACATATCTACTACACACCATAAAGAACTTACTAGAAAACAGACAACTACAAGTACGAATTGACAAAACACTGTCATTTTCTTTTTTCCCTGAACAAGGGCTCCTTCAAGGATCCCCGCTCTCACCGTTTCTCTACAATATAAACTGCCATAACATATACAATTACAACTTACCAGACAAAAATCAAATCGACAGATCGGCAAACATATTACAATACGCAGACGACACGGCACTTATTGTACATGACAAAACTACTGAGAGAGCAGCTCAAAGACTCCAAACACTAACAAACAACACAATGACATGGTTTTATAAATGGAGACTAACACCAAACGAGTCAAAAAAACAACTTCTGCTCACAAACCAACTCAACGCTGACTCCCCTACAATAACTGCAGACGGCCAAACGACACAACCAAAAAACGACGTAAAATACCTCGGAATCACAATTTACCACAAACTTAAATTCACTGAACACATACGAAACATCAGGGCAGAAACAATAAAGAGAACAAAACACTTCCGATCACTAACCTACAAAGACAGAGGAATTAGCACAAACACCGCCACCAAAATATATAAAGCTATTTGTAGACCCTTGCTAGACTATGGACATATACTCATGACCAACGGAACAGAAAGGACAAAACGTTATACACAAACAACAGAACAAATTGCACTAAGACTAATAACACGAATAAGACACCCCCAAAACCCACTGCACAACCCCCCCACCCAACTACCATAGGAGCGCACAAACATGACAAAGATTTCGGAAAGACTCATACATCTACAGACAAAATGGACAAACAACCCCTACAACTGGACCATACTGAATCCCCTTTGTCTTACAAGACAAACCAGACAATCCCGCTTCCGTTTCCCTACATCAACGCTACTCGAACACTTACAAACGCAACTGACTAGTGGACAATTAAATAATTATTTCTTGTCATTAGAATTTTATTTAATAATATTGTTAACCTAGAATAAGAGAATTTTCATATTTGTTTTTATTTAGATTAAGACTACATGTATTAAACAAGGGCAGAAAGACCGATAGGTCGATAGCCTTTTTTAGAAATAAAGATGTTTACTACTACTACTGGACGTACTTTTATTTTTTTGCCTAGTTTATGTCATTAGAAAAAAAGATTTAAGACTGAAGGTCTACTATGTCAACATCATATCTTGCATTTTTCGTTTCTTCATCTATTCATTCATTGATTTGAATTATTGATGATTGTGGTATCTTTTTGGTTCAGTTGTTGCTTGTTTGATAACTTTTTAGTTGCTTTTGAAAATACATTGCCGGTGTTTTATTGGCTATATTAAAGTCAACGTCGATATTTATTCATTCAATTTTTTTGACTGGCAAGAAAACTGACTACTGGCGGTCTCTTGAATTTCAAACTTTAATGTTTTTCGAATGGAATGACAATGTTTTCCCCATTGCGGCAGCATTAAACGAATTTCACAGATCACGTATGTACCGAAGAAAATATGTTCCTTACCGGCAATAATATGAGCAAAAAATCAAAAATATCCAAGCATGTTCAAAAATCCTGTGATAAAATATTTTAGATGTATGAATATTATTACAGTAGATTTATTAAATTATAAACATGCTACATACATGGTACAGCTCTCGTGTATCTTACGTAATCAATACTGAAAATGTCCGGTGATCATTAGCTTTCAATAAATCCTCGCCTATTGTACCCAACGTAACCATTCGTACTTGTTGTTGACTATAAATCAAATGAAAGCAATAACTAAAACCATGTAAAAACCCCATGTAAATTACGTTTTCTGTCAGCGATATAAGATATTTTCCTTCCTAATGTGTTTTAATGAAACCACTTATAGTAAAATTCCTTTAATAAATATATGTTAATCAGGTACATGATTCGGGGTGTGTTCATCTAAGGCGCTGCAGAACCATATTCGAGACAATTGAAAATAACACTCTTAAAAGCTGTAGTTTGTACGCGTCAACTGCGTTATTGAGTAATAAAATAGTATCAGTTGTTTGTCGGTATCGAATTTTTCAGTAGTAGTATTAAACATATTTATTTCTAAAAAAAAAGGCTATCGACCTATCGGTCTTTCTGCCCTTGTTTAATACATCTAGTCTTAGTCTAAATAAAAGCAAAGATGAAAATTCTCTTATTCTAGGTTAATAATCTTATTAAATAAACTTTCCAATTCTTTCTGTTCCGTTGGTCATGAGTATATGTCCATAGTCTAGCAAGGGTCTACAAATAGCTTTATATATTTTGGTGGCGGTGTTTGTGCTAATTCCTCTGTCTTTGTAGGTTAGTGATCGGAAGTGTTTGGTTCTCTTTATTGTTTCTGCCCTGATGTTTCGTATGTGTTTAGTGAATTTAAGTTTTTGGTCAATTGTGATTCCAAGGTAGTAGTAGTAGTAAACATCTTTATTTCTAAAAAAGGCTATCGACCTATCGGTCTTTCTGCCCTTGTTTATTACATGCAGTCTTAATCTAATTAAAAAACAAATATGAAAATTCTCTTATTCTAGGTTAACAATACTATTAAATAAATAAAATTTCAGTGGCAAGAAGAAATTATTTTAATGTCCACTAGTCCGTTGCGTTTGTAAGTGTTCGAGTAGCGTTAATGTAGGGAAACGGAAGCGGGATTGTCTGGTTGGTCTTGTAAGACAAAGGGGATTCAGTATGGTCCAGTTGTAGGGGTTGTTTGTCCATTTTGTCTGTAGCTGTATGAGTCTTTCCGAGATCTTTGTCATGTTTGTGCGTTCGTATAGTAGTTGGGTGGGGGGGTTGTGTAGTGGGTTTTGGGGGTGTCTTATTCGTGTTATTAGTCTTAGTGCAATTTGTTCTGTTGCTTGTGTATAACGTTTTGTCCTTTCTGTTCCGTTGGTTATGAGTATATGTCCAAAGTCTAGCAAGGGTCTACAAATAGCTTTATATATTTTGGTGGCGGCGTTTGTGCTAATTCCTCTGTCTTTGTAGGTTAGTGATCGGAAGTGTTTTGTTCTCTTTATTGTTTCTGCCCTGATGTTTTGTATGTGTTTAGTGAATTTAAGTTTGTGGTCAATTGTGATTCCAAGGTATTTTACGTCGTTTTTTGGTTGTGTCGTTTGGCCGTCTGCAGTTATTGTAGGGGAGTCAGCGTTGAGTCTGTGGTTTGTGAGCAGAAGTTGTTTTTTTGACGCGTTTGGTGTTAGTCTCCATTTATAAAACCATGTCATTGTGTTGTTTGTTAGTGTTTGGAGTCTTTGCGCTGCTCTCTCAGTAGTTTTGTCATGTACAATAAGTGCCGTGTCGTCTGCGTATTGTAATATGTATGCCGATCTGTCGATTTGATTTTTGTCTGGTAAGTTGTAATTGTATATGTCATGGCAGTATATATTGTAGAGAAACGGTGAGAGCGGGGATCCTTGAGGGAGCCCTTGTTCAGGGGAAAAAGAAAATGACAGTGTTTTGTCAATTCGTACTTGTAGTTGTCTGTTTTCTAGTCTGTCATAAGTTCTTTATGGTGTGTAGTAGATATGTTGGTGTGTGTAGTTTGTATAGTTTGTATAGTAAGCCTCTATGCCAGACACTGTCAAAAGCCTTGTTAATGTCCATAAACAGGCAAGCTGTCTTTCTGTCAGTTAGGTGGGTAGTTTGTATATTGTTGGCCAAAATAAAGAGCGGATGAACTTTCGAGTGATGCTGTTTGAAACCAAATTGGTAGGAAGGTATATATTTTCCAATAACTTTTTCAAGCCGCTGCTTCATTATGTATTCAAAAATTTTGCTTAGTACTGGAAGTAGTGTAATTGGTCTGTAGTTGCTCGGTTGTGTATTGTCCAGTCCATTTTTGGGTGTAGGGATTATTAAGCCGTTTTTCCATGTTTCTGGGATTTTGCCATTTGTGATGCAGTTGTTCAATTCAGTTAGGATCAATTTGTGTGTTTCTTGAGTTAGGCTTTTCAAGAGTTTTGCCTTAATTTTATCTTTCCCCGGTGCAGTGTTTTTGATGTACACTAGGGCTTCATCGTAGTCTGTGTCTGTGATCAGTGTGCAGGTATAGTTTGGTGAGTTGTTAAAATAGTTCAAGTACCAGTCGTTGATCAAGTTCCAGTTGTCATTGTCGAAGTTAGGGTTTGTCGATATGCTGAAGGCCCTTTGATAGTGTCTGGCGAATGCGTCCGCTTTCTCTTTGTCTGTGTAGCGTTCTATTCCGTTTTCGTCAATTGTGTCAGTAGTGCCAGTCTTCCTGTATTGCGCCAGTTTCTTTATTTTTCGCCAGTATGTTTTGCCTTTGTCCTTCTGTATTTATTTACATGTTTCTAGCCATTTGTCTTGTCCGTATTGTCCAATCAGAGTTTTAATGTTTCTGTTAAGTTGGTTCAGTGTCTTTTTTAGGTCGTTATTTTGAGTGTTTGTATATAGTCTGTACAGTTCTCTCTTATGTTTTATTAGTCTCAGTATGTATTTGGGTAGTGTATGTCGGTAGAAAGCATTTTTTATTTCCGGGCTAAATTTTCCTGTGGCTAGTGAAAGTTGTTGTATGGTTTCTATTGAAATGTGCTGTGCTTGTGATTGAATGTAGTCATGTATATGTTGTTTCACTTTGTCTATGTCAGTCTTTGTTAGGTTTAAGTTTTTCTCTATAGGAGGTGTATTGGAGGTAGGTTGCGTATGTTGTAAGTCTATGTTAAACGTAATAGCCAGGTGGTCGGATCCAAGTTCTTTGGTTAAGTTTATGTTGTTGATGGTGTTTGTCAAGTTTCTTGTGTGCAGTAGAACGTCTGGTTTTGAGTCTGATTCCAAGGTATTTTACGTCGTTTTTTGGTTGTGTCGTTTGGCCGACTGCAGTTATTGTAGGGGAGTCAGCGTTGAGTCTGTGGTTTGTGAGCAGAATTTGTTTTTTTGACGCGTTTGGTGTTAGTCTCCATTTATAAAACCATGTCATTGTGTTGTTTGTTAGTGTTTGGAGTCTTTGAGCTGCTCTCTCAGTAGTTTTGTCATGTACAATAAGTGCCGTGTCGTCTGCGTATTGTAAAATGTATGCCGATCTGTCGATTTGATTTTTGTCTGGTAAGTTGTAATTGTATATGTCATGGCAGTATATATTGTAGAGAAACGGTGAGAGCGGGCATCCTTGAGGGAGCCCTTGTTCAGGGGAAAAAGGAAATGACAGTGTTTGTAGTTGAGCCGAAGTAGTAGTTGAGCAGATGGCTTACTTTAACCACCTTGAACTACCTTCGTATTATGTACGTTTTTGATAAAGTTATTAATTTTTTACAATTGTTTTAATAATTTATTAGGTCAATCAATTTTTTAAATCAGCATTAGAGCTGCTCGTCACTTTAACAACATCGCAAAGTTGTCTCTTCATGTTGTTGTCCAAACTTTAAGTTTCTCTGCTACTTAACATTCTTAATATTCCAATAATCATTGCCAGTTTCCTGCCTGGCTAGGTAGCTGCGATCATTGATAAATATCTTTAGAGTGTAGGAATAGTTGGAAGCTTTTCAGAAATAGTTCAAATCTAAACAATTTCTATGTACCGGTGAATAGCGATTAGGGATCTTTTTCAGTTATATAACTTGCTTACGTTAACCAACTCTACAATTGAAAATTTCAAATTCTTTGTTCTAATAATATTTAGCTCATGAAGATAAAACTCTCAATTGAAGTGATTTTTGAGGACAAACCGGAAACTGCAAATATTTTTTAGGTAAAAGGTTTTTTTTATTAGTATCTGCAACTTTGGCTTCATAAAAACATGAACTCAATCTTTAAATATACGCTTTTTTCAGATAAAAATAAATTTTTGGTAATTAGAGTCAAAGCTCTTCTTTGGACCTTTCACGCAAAGTGCATCATATTTTGTATTATTATTTGCATTTTATTAAAAAGTTTTGGTTTAGTGCTTTTTAAACTTTTGAGACTTTCAAATGTTATTTGTTTATTTCTATTAGTTTCGGTTTATGTGTTTTTTATGCATATCTTAAAGAAATTTGATTGCCAGTTCAGGTATCGGAATTTAAATTTAGTGAACTTTGAAAAACCATCAATTTAGCCTCAGCGCACATTTCAAGTCAATTTATAAATACAGTGGTAATACGAGTTTAATTCGTTCCGTAACCTTGCTCGTACCTCAAAGCCATTAATCCATTCCAGCTCCCAAAAAACCACCTCAATTGTTTTTGTTAAGTGTTTTTGAATAAGAAAAATGTATTTACAACAAGAATAATTTATTTATAAATAACAAATACATATTCAATTAAAACATAATAAAAGAAAAAGTGAAGTGCTTACGGAAGCGCTTAATTTTCGTCACTGGAGATTTGAACAACTCCGATGTACAACCAGTTGCAACTTTTTCGGGGTTTATTTTTATCCACGAACTCTACAACTTTCTCCCACATTTCCAAGATCTCGTTTATATCTTTTGTAGAGATAACATCCTCCACCTCTGGCTCCTCTTCGAAACCAAATTTTCATTGATCCACCGTATGCTGCTGCGAATGTAGATCGTGTAACTCCTCGGTTGTCAGCCCCTGAGACTGTTCCTCAACGAGTTCGTTCACATCTCTCTCATCCACGTCCACACCCATGGATTTTTCCAGAGAAACAATCTCCTCTACCACTGACACTTCATTCTTTCGAAGGCCCTTTAAGCTACAGCCTCAGGCCACAGCCTCTTCCATGCGGAGCTTACGGTCCTCATTGTAACAGCCAGCCAGGGCTGATCAATCATTCTTAGGCATATCACGATGTTAAAGTGGTCCTTCCAGAACTCTCGAAGGGTATGGTTTGTATTCTCCGTCATCTCAAAGCAGCGCCAAAAAATGTGCTTGGGTGTACAACTTAAAATTAGGAATCACCTGCTGATCCATGGGCTGCAGAGTGGTGTTGGGTGGTAGGTAGAGAACCTTTATAAACTTGAATTCTTCGAGTAAATAATTCTCGATATTTGGTGGGTGAGCATGGGCATTGTCGAGGACGAGAAGGACTTGCATGGGTAGGTTATTTTCCTGTATATACTTTTTAACAGAAGGGACATACACCGGGTTTATCCACTCCGCAAAGAATTTCCTGGTGACCCACGCCTTGGCATTTGCCCCCCACATAAGTTGTAGTTTCTCTTTTAAAATCTTATGTGCCTTAAAGGCTCTGGGAATTTCCGAATGATATACTAGCAGAGGCTTGATTTTGCAGTCGCCACTCGCATTGGCGCAAAGTGCTATAGGTAATCTATCCTTCATGGGTTTGTGACCCGGCATCGTCTTATCCTCTGCCGTTATGTAAGTCCTATTCGGCATTCTTTTCCACAAAAGCACAGTTTTGATGTAAACCTCAGCTGCCTTCACATCCGAACTTGCTGCCTCACCATGCCTGACGACGGAGTGAATGCCGGACCTCCTACTAAAGTTGTCAAACCAGCTCCGACTGGCTTTAAACGAGTGTTCCGATTCCTCGTTTGTGGAAGTGTGTTCAATCTGCTTCAGCAGATCACCGTAAATCGCTCGTGCCTTCTAACATATGATGATTACTGTTAAGGTTCCTCCTTGAAGCTGTTTTTCTCACCCACAGCATCAGTAGTTTCTCCAACTTTTCATGGAGAGAGGTTCGGAGCTGAGAAATTACTGTAACGCCCTTAGCTGGCGTTATACCCTTTTTCAGTTCCTTCTGTTTAAACACGTACATCCTCATGTTGTGTAAATGTACAAAAAGCAAAAAACACAAACCCAACTTATCAAAAATGCTTCGAAAACGAGGGAAACAAGCACACTGACTGAAGGTACCTTATAGGTACCACTGTACCTATAAAGTTGGAAAATAAATTTTCAACTTTTCTGCTATATCATCTCCATTTCACTTTCCAAATGAGTTGAGTTGAGTTTGGGTCGATACAATTAACTTTAGGCCTAGTGTGAAGCTAATGCCTTCGATTCATTGGTTTCTTCAAATTAATTTTTGAATTTTCACAATTTTTATGATTATTTCATTTCTACACCATTTTCATCTAAACTCCTCTCTATCTACTTCTGCTTTCCTCAGCATATATAACAGATAGATGAAGACACACATTATTTTATAAAAAAGGGGGTTCAAACATCGTTGCAATAAATCCTCTTCAATTAACGAAAAGAAGTGATTTTGGAGGCATCATCACACCCACATATTTCCTAAGCAACCTGTCGATAGCTCGAACTATCTAAAACTACGAAAACTTTGCTCTCTATCTGCACGGTAGTTCCCTATAAACATTTGTGTTTCTAGTGACAAATCGGCGCCATTTAGAATCGTAAAAGCTACTGAAAGAAACGGGTCTGGTTGGGAATCCAAGCTCACCAGATCTACCATCCATTTCCCAAGGAATTTTAACTAAAATTAATCGCTCCTGTTGGAAGGCATTCGAAGTGGTGGTCCCGATGCAGCATTATTAATTCGCACGATAACGATATACAGGGAATTGTACACGATCGGTCACTTTGTGCACATTCTTTGTTTAAATGGGGAACAAATTTACGGACAGGAGCGCAACAAATGTTATTTCAAAGTTTTTGAAAAGTGCGAAAAAATACAGCTTTGCTGCAGCTTCAAACTGATTTACATTCAGTTCTTTTTTTTTTCAACTTATAAGTCTTCTCTTCTTATAACTTATAAGTCTTCTTTGGATTTCAGGTATTAATTAATAAAAACTGGTGTATTATTAAATATTTGCAAAATAAGAAAGCTTATATATCTACTACACACCATAAACAACTTACTAGAAAACAGACAACTACAAGTACGAATTGACAAAACACTGTCATTTTCTTTTTCCCCTGAACAAGGGCTCCCTCAAGGATCCCCGCTCTCACCGTTTCTCTACAATATATACTGCCATGACATATACAATTACAACTTACCAGACAAAAATCAAATCGACAGATCGGCATACATATTACAATATGCAGACTACATGGCACTTATTGTACATGAGAAAACTACTGAGAGAGCAGCTCAAAGACTCCAAACACTAACAAACAACACAATGACATGGTTTTATAAATGGAGACTAACACCAAACGCGCCAAAAAAACCAACTTCTGCTCACAAACCACAGACTCAACGCTGACTCCCCTACAATAACTGCAGACGGACAAACGACACAACCAAAAAACGACGTAAAATACCTTGGAATCACAATTGACCACAAACTTAAATTCACTAAACACATACGAAACATCAGGGCAGAAACAATAAAGAGAACAAAACACTTCCGATCACTAACTTACAAAGACAGAGGAGTTAGCACAAACACCGCCACGAAAATATGTAAAGCTATTTGTAGACCCTTGCTAGACTATGGACATATACTCATGACCAACGGAACAGAAAGGACAAAACGTTATATACAAACAACAGAACAAATTGCACTAAGACTAATAACACGAATAAGACACCCCCAAAACCCACTACACAACCCATATACAACACATATACAAACAACAGAACAAATTGCACTAAGACTAATAACACGAATAAGACACCCCCAAAACCCACTACACAACCCCTCCATCCAACTACTATTCGAACGCACAAACATGACAAAGATTTCGGAAAGACTCATACAGCTACGGACAAAATGGACAAACAACCCCTACAACTGGACCATACTGAATCCCCTTTGTCTTACAAGACCAACCAGACAATCCCGCTACCGTTTCCCAACATCAACGCTACTCGAACACTTACAAACGCAATTGACTACTGAACAATAAAATATTTTTTTCTTGTCATTAGAATTGGAAAGTTTATTTAATAAGATTGATAACCTAGAATAAGAGAATTGTTATATTTGTTTTTTATTTAGATTAAGAATACATGTATCAAACAAGGGCAGAAAGAAAGATAGGTCGATAGCCTTTTTTTAGAAATAAAGATGTTTACTACTACTAAGAAAGCTTCAATTTAATTTATACTCAATTGTAAGTAGGCATTTTTGCCAAAGTCTTTAATATAATTATGCCGACTGTTATGCTTTGGTGTTATCTGTGCGAAATTATTGCATTCAAGCTTTAATTCTAGCTGTTTTACAAGATGCTTTAAAAATTAACACGATCCTTCAAGAGGCGTATTTCTTAGAACAAAATTTATAAAAACTCCTTTGAGAGATACATGGTGAGCAATAAGATCTCTTTTTACTTTACTGCAGGAAAAGGAAAACATTCAATTATGCATAAGTTCTTTGAACGAGTTTTCCTCTCCCATTTTCCTGCAGGCTCAGAAAACCAAAATGAACAAAACTTAGCAGTTCAAGCTGATTTGTTAGAAATAATGAGCAAAACAACTTTAAATATTTATAAATGTACTAAAAACTCTGCAAGATAGTATAAAAAAAATGAAACTAGCTACCAACTAAGAAGTAGGCATCATTTTACACAAATGAAGATGGAATATAATATAATAAATACTATATTATTTCCAAATCTACTATGTTTTATTGTATTATTTATTGAAGATGTTCTAAAGAACTCAAGAGAGAAGTTTAACAATAATCCCATCCTTTTGCCAATTTAACAAGAATAGTAGTAGTAGTAGTAAACATCTTTATTTCTAAGAAAGTGCTATCGACCTATCGGTCTTTCTGCTCTAACAAGAATATTAAAATAGTAGTAACACCAAACGCGTCAAAAAACCAACTTCTGCTCACAAACCACAGACTCAACGCTGACTCCCCTACAATAACTGCAGACGGCCAAACGACACAACCAAAAAACGACGTAAAATACCTTGGAATCACAATTGACCACAAACTTAAATTCACTAAACACATACGAAACATCAGGGCAGAAACAATAAAGAGAACAAAACACTTCCGATCACTAACCTACAAAGACAGAGGAATTAGCACAAACACCGCCACCAAAATATATAAAGCTATTTGTAGACCCTTGCTAGACTTTGGACGTATACTCATGACCAACGGAACCGAAAGGACAAAACGTTATACACAAACAACAGAACAAATTGCACTAAGACTAATAACACGAATAAGACCCCCCCCAAAACCCACTACACAACCCCCCCACCCAACTACTATACGAACGCACAAACATGACAAAGATCTCGGAAAGACTCATACAGCTACAGACAAAATGGACAAACAACCCCTACAACTGGACCATACTGAATCCCCTTTGTCTTACAAGACCAACCAGACAATCCCGCTTCCGTTTCCCTACATTAACGCTACTCGAACACTTACAAATGCAACGGACTAGTGGACAATAAAATAATTTCTTCTTGCCACTGAAATCTTATTTATTTAATAGTATTGTTAACCTAGAATGGGAGAATTTTCATATTTGTTTTTTATTTAGATTAAGACTGCATGTATTAAACAAGGGCAGAAAGACCGATAGGTCGATAGCCTTTTTTAGAAATAAAGATGTTTACTACTACTAAAATAGTAGTAGCAGAAACGATCTTTATTCGTTCTACAAAAAGGCTATTTACCCGTAGTATCGGTTGTTCTGTCCTGGCTTGTAATGATTTCTGTGGCAAATTACTACAAAAATAGCATCAGATGCGCATAAAGTTTATTAACGATTGGAAATGTTTCAATAGTGTTGAGGTTGGGAACAAGAATCCCAAGCACCTAAACACGCATCTTTTAGCAATTTGAAAAGAATATTAAGGTGAAATTTGAATAAATCGCAAAGAGCCTTCTGGAAGGGGACCGAATGGAACAGAATTGAAAAGATCGCTTTCTACCATTTAAAACTCGAAAGCGTAGCTTTGCAGTGTTATTATTCATATGAAAGAGATTCCTACGTTTATGGTAGGATTCTTCCAATCAATTTGCAAACATTCGTTCTGTTCGTTCCAGTCGCGCTAGGTTCGTTGGGTGAAACCAAAAAAAAAAGTTTTTTGTCAATTTCAATCTCATGAAATGTGTGCCTATAGAGAAATAATTTTTTTAAAGAGATTTTTTGAACAAGGCGTAAATTTTTTGGCTACCCGCCATTGGTTGGTATTATTCAAACTATGCGAAAACATTAAAACCTCTGGTTTCTCCGATTTTGGTAGCCGATTTTTTACACGTTTATATTAATGCGGCTGTCAGCGTTTAGGTTTCGGGTAAATTTAAATTAATTGACCATAATTTTAATGGTTGGCCACCGCACGCATTCATTACCCGAAATTCTGGCATCGGTTCTGACGTCGGCAATTAAGCGAGAACAAAACCGCAATACTACAAGACTGGCAAAGTTTAGAGCTAAATTATTAAGAGCAGTAAAGGGAAATCGGGAGCAACTTCCAAAGCGAAAGTAGGCAGGGCTTCATAAAAAATGCATGCAGGAAAGTATGGCAAGTCTTGATGGCATGGAAAGCCCACAACTCGAATAAAGATGGCGGTTATAGTAATTAAATCGATCAATTCTCTGAATAAAAGAACGTTTCCCCGAGAAATATACCAAATGCGGTTGGGCCCCGGTAATTTGTCAAAGACCTTACGTCCTTAATTATATAGGACTAAAAATGAACCTAATAATATAATCTTCAGAGGTATAAAACTTTTTCTAGCAAATCTACCTGCCCAGCACCAAAGAAACAGTTTTTTCACATTTTGAGGATAAAAAATAAAAATTGATAAAAAGTCGATTTGTTCGGCCGCCAACGTGATTGAATTATTGCCTATTTTTACCTGTAGGGCACAAAAGATGAGATTTGTATTGGAAACATGATACAGGTTAACATGTGGCATGCGGTAATTATGACTTGAGTCTGTTTAAATAGCAAATCGACGTTTCAGGCTTTGTGTCATAATGGAAATAAAATTTTCCTACAAAATTCTGGCCTATATTTTTGCACGAAAAAAAAAACAGTCGCTTTAATATGCAGATTTGATTGGCTCGGAAGGAAACCGAATAATTCGTAGTCGGCCAGTGCCTGATTTCCACTGCCCACTGAACCCGCAGGCGCGTACCTTGCATTTTACTGCTTCTTTGATACGTTTCCTGCAGAACTTGCATAATTTTCCCCGTATATGGGAAACAGTAGAAGAGCAACTATAAAAAATGGCCACTTTCATAAAATATGCTGGGTCATAAGCAAAAAAAATTTTTTAAGAAATTTGTAAAACTTAATTAATTCGTTAAAACGTTTTTTTAAAATATTATATGGGAAAACCGTTTGAAATTTGAAGGCTTCGCATTGAAACGGCGTTTTGAAAATTTTTCATTGGAAGAATAGCATGCTGACTCTTGATTATGATTTATCTAAGTATTGAATAGGTAACAGACAATTTAGTGAATTGAAAAGTATGGTCTTAGTAACTGCGAAATTACTTTTAAAAAATTTAAGTTTACATTTTTTTATGTGAGCCTAATTTTATTCGAAACTCAATTAATTTCTTCATAACATTACAAAATTTCTTTGCCACCTCCCTTAACTTAAAACATTTTCCTATGCTCTTTATTCTTTTTCCAATACTTCTAACAGACAATCGATGTATCTTCTTCTGTTTTATGAAGAAAATCCCTGCTATAAAATTTTACCAGAAATCATAGGTCAAATGGATTGCTGATTTTCTTGTTTAGCCATTCTTCAATCGAAATTTATAGGAAATGTTCGCTTTATTTGTTATTTTGCTTATACAAAGAGTAAATATTCTGTATATTTGAAAATCTAAAAAATCACTATGTGTTAACATTATTTTCCTTCTATTAATAACTGTTTTAAAACATTTGTGGCATGTTATTTTCCTTATATCTAACATATTTTCGCTTTTCCACATCACATTTTTTAGTTTCAATTATCTTTTTCCGTTTTATTTAATTTTTGTCACTCTTTATTATTTTGACCATTTTTATGTTGTCACGTTAATTGCAATTGTTACTACTATAAAAACTTGGCAAAATACAACAGCAGATTTACAGTAGATTAATGCGCAATGATTCTGCAAGTTGATTTTAATATGCTGTAAAAATATACAGGGCGTTTAAGTGATTTAAGTAGGCAGTCGAAATTCAGATGATGATTCTCCGGGTGATTTTAACAAGAAAAGTTTATATTTGTAAGTGTAGGACTGCAAAATAATTATTTTCAATGTACAGAGTGTTAAATAAAGAAAAAAATATTTTTCGTAAATCATTTAAAAATATTTGTGTCGATATTATCATTAACTCATTCCAATATATTCCTGGGTTTTTCAGTCAATTTTATTGTCACTAATTATGGTGTTATGTGATGAGCCCTGCGTTTCGTCCCGGGTCTACCTATTGGACTCGTCAGTAAGGCTTAGGTAGACCCTGCCTTATACGCCAGACATCGGTTCTACGTGTTCGGACGTAAATGAACCGTGCCGGTCTTCTGCGGTGAGATATTGGCAACCCGTGTTGCCGATTAGCATTAGATTGAAAACCACTCGTTCCATTCTGCTTTTTTTCTCCCAAGCATCTATATCTTTTTCGTATATTTCTTTTTCCTGACTGTACTTTTAATTCATTCCAATAAATTCCTGGGTTTTTCAGTCAATTTTATTGTCACTAATTATGGTGTTATGTGATGAGCCCTGCGTTTCGCCCGGGTCTACCTATTGGACTCGTCAGTAAGGCTTAGGTAGACCCTGCCTTATAATGAGTACAAAGTACAGTCAGGAAAAAGAAATATACGAAAAAGATATAGATGCTTGGGAGAAAAAAAGCAGAATGGAACGAGTGGTTTTCAATCTAATGCTAATCGGCAACACGGGTTGCCAATATCTCACCGCAGAAGATCTATACCGGCACGGTTCATTTACGTCCGAACACGTAGAACCGATGTCTGGCGTATAAGGCAGGGTCTACCTAAGCCTTACTGACGAGTCCAATAGGTAGACCCGGGACGAAACGCAGGGCTCATCACATAACACCATAATTAGTGACAATAAAATTGACTGAAAAACCCAGGAATATATTGGAATGAATTAAAAGTACAGTCAGGAAAAAGAAATATACGAAAAAAATTATCATTAACAGCAGCAAAGGATTAATATTGGTCTAAATAAACAAAAATGGTAAACCCAGTGGCGTCCCAGAAGGCAACCTCCAATGTTTTTGAAAAAAACCTGCGCCGCTGACTTCTGAGAAGTTTTTTTGTATTTTTTTGAATTAAGTAACTTCAAATACAACTATTTGCGTCTTGGCTTTTGCGCAAATCTCGCTTCGTTTTTGAGATTTAAAAAAATACTACTCTGTTTCATGAGCTTGTAACGATCTAATACATAATTAAAACTACCATTCTATCCAGCAGATAAAATTATGCTTTTGTTATCATATATCATATAAATATTTTATCATATTATCGTACTGCATGACTTTATGTCTGCAATTTTCAACTTTATGTACTGCAATCCCTTATATTGCAATGAATATATTTAACTTAGAGACTTTTTTTTATTACAATCTATCAGAGAATTACCTCCTGAAATTTGGCTATTCATTTCAATAACACCCTTTATATTCGAGAAAAAATCATTACTTTAAATAATCATTAGAAAATATTGTAATAAATAAATATACAGCTTTTCCATTAAACATAACGGCTTCCTCAAAATAATGCAGATTTTGCCATAAAGAACTTACTAGAAAACAGACAACTACAAGTACGAATTGACAAAACACTGTCATTTTCTTTTTCCCCTGAACAAGGGCTCCCTCAAGGATCCCCGCTCTCGCCGCTTCTCTACAATATATACTGCCATGACATATACAATTACAACCTACCAGACAAAAATCAAATCGACAGATCGGCATACATATTACAATACGCAGACGACACGGCACTTATTGTACATGACAAAACTACTGAGAGAGCAGCTCAAAGACTCCAAACACTAATAAACAACACAATGACTTGGTTTTATAAATGGAGACTAACACCAAACGCGTCAAAAAACCAACTTCTGCTCACAAACCACAGACTCAACGCTGACTGCCCTACAATAACTGCAGACGGACAAACGACACAACCAAAAAACGACGTAAAATACCTTGGAATCACAATTGACCACAAACTTAAATTCACTAAACACATACGAAACATCAGGGCAGAAACAATAAAGAGAACAAAACACTTCCGATCACTAACCTACAAAGACAGAGGAATTAGCACAAACACCGCCACCAAAATATATAAAGCTATTTGTAGACCCTTGCTAGACTATGGACATATACTCATGACCAACGGAACAGAAAGGACAAAACGTTATATACAAACAACAGAACAAATTACACTAAGACTAATAACACGAATAAGACACCCCCAAAACCCACTACACAACCCCTCCACCCAACTACTATACGAACGCACAAACATGACAAAGATTTCGGAAAGACTCATACATCTACAGACAAAATGGACAAACAACCCCTACAACTGGACCATACTGAATCCCCTTTGTCTTACAAGACCAACCAGACAATCCCGCTTCCGTTTCCCTACATCAAGGCTACTCGAACACTTACAAACGCAACTGACTACTGGACAATAAAATATTTTTTTCTTGTCATTAGAATTGGAAAGTTTGTTTAATAAGATTATTAACCTAGAATAAGAGAATGTTCATCTTTGTTTTTTGTTTAGATGAAGACTACATGTATTAAACAAGGGCAGAAAGACCGATAGGTCGATAGACTTTTTTAGAAATAAAGATGTTTACTACTACTGCAGATATTGAAAGATCATACAAAGATGGGAAAAATAATATATGGAGGATGTTTACTCTTAAATATATCGTATTTTTATACTTTCATGTGGATGCAATATTGGTTGTTATGTGTAGACGATTTGCAATATTTCAACGAAAGTTTAAAGTTCCCTAAAACATCGTTTTGCAGCCCATAAAACTGAAATTTCATAAAATAACACTTTAATTTTCAAACATCTTTTTGTTCGTTATTTTGGCCTTTTATTACCTTACCATTTAAAACATATTTCAACAATTAATTTTTTATTCAAACATATACCTACTCTTTTATTTACGATTTTACGTTTCTTTGTATATCTATAGTTTCTGAACTATTTTCTTAAAATTTCCTAGATTTCACCATTCAGACTTGCTTTAGTTCTTATTCTTTTTTTGCATTTCAAAAAAGATTGTTATAATTAGTAAAACTGTTTTATTATTTCTTTCTTCTTGAAGTAGCTACTTCAATTTAATTTGGCTAATATTGCCTCTAGCACTTCATACACCAAGAGCGCAACGTGCTTGTGTAGTAATAAATGTCAGTGATATCAAAAAATCTCTATGAATAATAATAAGTGAATAATTAGGCTTTCTTTTAGTATTGTATGGTTATAAAGGGAATTAGAGAGTTAATGTTAGCAGCCATTTTGTTTTAAGCAGGCACACAACAATCGTTTCTTTTGTATGCAAATTTGACCTGGAGGTTTCCTTTCTTGGCTGAACCTGGGAAATCGATGTAAAAGTGTTTCATTGGTTTTTTTCTGCCTACTTTAAATGAGTTTCAAGCAGATTTATCCCCATTGGGGTCATGCAAGTCAGCGTTTATCGGCCACGTTTTTTCCACATTGGCTTAATTTTACACGTTTTGATTGAAAGGAATATGTAAATAATTTTACAATTGGCAAGGACTTTTAGTAATAACCGTTAATTTCTTCTTTTCAATGATTGAGCATTGCTTCTTCTACAAGTTTTGATGAAGGAACTTTCTGGACACTGGCAAAAGCCAGCTAGAAATACCAAAAATTAAATGTTCATAAGCATAAAACCAGAAGATTTATGTTCGTTAAAAGTAGGGAAATATTGGAAATATAAAAAAATCATTCAATAACCGATGCCGATAAATAATGTACATTCTAAATACATTTCTTTCCTCAACTATCGGGCTACACCTGAAATAGTAATTATTAATGCCCAATTCCCCTCTAGACGGCAATTGGCTCTAATTAATCCAATGGCGTTTTTCCATTTCCATATTGTCGCACAAATTCTGGTTCATGATTGCCCGAGTCGTTCATGAATAATTAATATCGAAAACTCACTCCAGTTACGTGACACTGGTCGTATTTCAGTTAACACGAAATATTTCACATAATAATTCTTTATGGGAATTTTATACATGGAGCAGCCAGCAGACGAGAAACTCGAACTCAATTCTCAAAAATACGACGGAAATTTTGGATTTTTTTCCAAGATACTTTAGGTTAGATAATTAGAGCGGAGAAAATTAGATTTTGATTTTTGGTTTAATTCGTGAGTATCTTCAGGATTTAACGCCTCCATGCATTGGCCACCAAGACATCCGGATTTAAATCCAATTGATGTTGATTTATCCGATCTTATCATATAAACATTACATCAAACAATCGTTGATATAACAAGGTTCATACTTGGTCAAGAATTTTTTTGATTATCCGTACATTTTGAATTCTTGCATTTGATGAAAACAACATTTATTCTTATTTAATAATATTGTCAAAAATATAGAGTCGAGTACACTGTATTTTTATGTGTTCATTCATTTAAACAATAAGTTAAAATCCATTTTTCATACGATTAATGTTGGAGAGAAAAAAAAAGCTAAAACAAAAAATTAAACTTGTCCTTTACCTGGTTGTTAATATGAGTTAAAGTTAAAGGCAAAAAGTCAAAATGAAAAATTATATTAAGGGTTATTTGAAGCAAAGCCATCAAATGCCTATATAAAAAGTAGCATGCAAATATATTTTTTATTAATGAAAGCAGTTAGTATGAAATGTGCTTATTATCATTTATTTATCAATCATGCCCTACCAATTATACTTTTAAATTGATTCCCATGTATTACGTGAAGAGACGGTAAATTCTTACTTCGAATAGTAGTAGTAGTAAACATCTTTATTTCTAAAAAAAAAGGCTATCGACCTATCGGTCTTTCTGCCCTTGTTTAATACATGTAGTCTTAATCTAAATAAAAAACAAATATGAAAATTCTCTTATTCTAGGTTAACGATATTATTAAATAAAATTTCAGTGGCAAGAAGAGATTATTTTATTGTCCACTAGTCAGTTGCGTTTGTAAGTGTTCGAGTAGCGTTAATGTAGGGAAACGGAAGCGGGATTGTCTGGTTGGTCTTGTAAGACAAAGGGGATTCAGTATGGTCCAGTTGTAGGGGTTGTTTGTCCATTTTGTCTGTAGCTGTATGAGTCTTTCCGAGATCTTTGTCATGTTTGTGCGTTCGTATAGTAGTTGGGTGGGGGGGTTGTTACTTCGAATATTAAGTCGAATTTAAGACAAAACTTGATTCTTATATTACATCATAATAACACAATTTTAGTAATGAACTAACTTAATTGGAGGAAAACAGTTTAAGGTTTCATCTAAACTGCAAAGTGTCCAATTAAGAAAAACTATTTCTTAGTGTATGTATGGATTTGTATTATGTATTCTCTCAAACTTTTATATTTAGGATCTTAATTATATTTTTTACAATATAATAAATTGCAATTTTGTACGGTCGAATCAAGTTAAGCTACTCCATTCGATGCATCATCGTTTCACGGTAATTGTTTACACGACCCGATTCTTAGTGAATTTTTAAAATAATTACTTCTCGGTCGTGAGAAAAGCTTATATAGGGCTTCCCATTCAATTTGCTAAACCAAAATATTTTTTTTTCAAATTACAACTGTTTTTATGGCCCCCGTTAGACAAGTTCAAATTCTCAACGAACAAAAATCTATATCAAACACACAATTGATCAATTGACAAAGAACAAATTGACACTTAAATTTAATTTTTAAAATTTTGTATTTCAGTAACCTTCATCACTTCGCTTTTTCACGTAAGAGTAGTAGTAACTCATATTCTTAAATGGACAGTTTTAATCATGGTTTTAATAATAAATTTCGAGAAACTTTCTGAACATTTCTTCTAGGTTTTACTAGTTTTCTTCCAGTCAGTTAATTCTCTCCATAACAAATTATATATCTAAATTTTTGAAATTATATTTAAAGCATATTTATATGCAATTTATAGGAAAACTCCATTTCCAACCATTTTTACGGTAAAACTATATGAAACTTTGTAAGAGGTTTATATTTGTTTAAATTTACCATAAACATTTAAATTTACAAAACACATGAAGTTTTTGGCCTGAAAAGTGGTTTTAATTGAATGTTAAATGCGTTAAACTAGTTTAAGAAACCTTCAACCTTTATATATGGTAACAGATTGATGTGTTAGTAAGTGTTAAATATAGATAGATGTGTTAAATATAGCAAATTTGTATACATATTTGTCTTATCTGTTCAAGTATCACCATTTAAAGTTTAATTATTTTTTATATTTATAAATTTTGTCATATTTTTTAAATCTCAGTTTCTCGACTTATTGGTACACATTACCACATACAAAGTGAATCAGTAAAAAGGAAATAGGAGCAAAGGACAAGTTGTACAGAGAACTAAATGTTTTATCAGACGGCAGAAATTAATTTTCAAAATGAGCCGATCGGATTATAGATATTTATCTTTCAAAAAATCCGTACAAGGTACTTGTATCATAGATATCTATAGTAGTAGTAGTAAACATCTTTATTTCTAAAAAAGGCTATCGACCTATCGGTCTTTCTGCCCTTGTTTAATACATGTAGTCTTAATCTAAATAAAAAACAAATATGAAAATTCTCTTATTCTAGGTTAACAATATTATTAAATAAAATTCCAATGACAAGAAAAAATTATTTTATTGTCCACTAGTCAGTTGCGTTTGTAAGTGTTCGAGTAGCGTTGATGTAGGGAAACGGAAGCGGGATTGTCTGGTTGGTCTTGTAAGACAAAGGGGATTCAGTATGGTCCAATTGTAGGGGTTGTTTGTCCATTTTGTCTGTAGATGTATGAGTCTTTCCGAAATCTTTGTCATGTTTGTGCGTTCGTATAGTAGTTGGGTGGGGGGGTTGTGCAGTGGGTTTTGGGGGGTGTCTTATTCGTGTTATTAGTCTTAGTGCAATTTGTTCTGTTGTTTGTGTATAATGTTTTGTCCTTTCTGTTCCGTTGGTCATGAGTATATGTCCAAAGTCTAGCAAGGGTCTACAAATCGCTTTATATATTTTGGTGGCGGTGTTTGTGCTAATTCCTCTGTCTTTGTAGGTTAGTGATCGGAAGTGTTTTGTTCTCTTTATTGTTTCTGCCCTGATGTTTCGTACGTGTTTAGTGAATTTAATTTGTGGTCAATTGTTAGATATCTATATTAATTGTGAAAATACTATTTAGATATTTTTATGAAAGACCTTTAATATTTAAACGTTATTTTTTCTTGTATTACCTTCTAAATGTTCATTTATCCTGCAATAATAAATTAACCCACTACATGATATGACAAAGGATGCAACAAAAATACAGATTCGTCAACACAAGAGATCAAACATCGATCATTGATTAGGTCATTACAAATAGGAACATACATCCCTCTCGGGTACTGGATGTAGGTATATTAACAAATATCGGAACACAACACGGACTAGTCCTATGTAAGTACCCGTACATCACACATAAAATAAAGGGAAAATGGCTACTCACAGCACAAAATTTAATATAGAATCACTCAAGGACGAAAGCGTCTGAAAACTTTACCAAAACAGACTAGACGCGAAGAACGCTCAAAATACAATAAAAGGAAGAGATAATATAGAAGACGCATGGGAAAAAATAAAAAACAACATAAAAGACAGTATATATAAACAACAATGAATGGGATGCTTGGGGACAAAAGCAAGATATGTCAGATGGATGGAGAAGAAGACGGACATATGGGAGATTGCATGCAAAACTGACAAACTGATGATGGTGAAGAAAGACACCGAAACGTATTTGTAACATTTTAAATAATAAACAATAAAATTGACTGAAACCCAGGAAATTTTGAAATAAAAGACAGTGCCAAGGAAGGCCTAGGAGAAAGAACAATACACACAAATAAAATAAACAATACGCCATGGTTCACCCCGGAACTCAAGGAATTAACAAAAGAGAAAAAGAACGCTTACATAAGGTACATCAACAACAGATCACCCGAAGAATATCACGTCTACAAAAGAGAAAGAAACAGAACAACTAATGTAATTAAACAACTCAAAAGGACATACTGGGAAAAGTTCTCAGTGGAAATGGAACATGACGGGGAACTATACAGGGGCCAGAAGAAGATCTGGAACATGCTACGAAGGAGAAAAAAGCCAGTCAATGAGGAAGTAGTAATAAATGCAATAGATAAGAAACATGGGCAACATGCTTTGAAAACCTATATGATAACAATAGCGAAATCCGTGATGATACAGAAATCGAAAATCATCATCTCCAGTCGAACCAAAGGAAGACATAACTCTGGAAGAAGTACAAACGGCCATACAGAGACTAAAGAACCGAAAATCTCCGGGCACTGACAACATTCCAAATGAATTACTTAAGTACGAAGGTCAAAAATCGGAAAAGAATTAATAAAATGATTCGGAAAAATAGAACGAAGCGAAATAATACCCAATGAATGGAGAACTAGCATAACAATACCGATATACAAAAAAGGCCCAAAATCCTTATGCCCAATAATTGAAATTGAATTGAATAATTGACCAAATAATTGAAAGTGTGAACGATGCCGGATTCAGGATGAACATCCGCCTGCTGATAATTGCTGAGAACTCCTGCCTCTGTTACGGAGACGATCCTGTCTTGACGGCAGAGAGTGAAGATGACCTGCAGCTCCCTCTCTACACATTCAATCTGACAATACAGAGGCTTAACATGCAAATTTCGATGGAAAAAACACAATCTATGTTAATATCCAAAGACCCGATCCGATGTGAGTTGGTGGTGAGTGAGCGCATTATAGATCAGTTGATGAATTTCAACTATCTGGGGGTACAGATATCGAGCAGCAGAAGTACAGGGAATGAGGTGGACAACCAGATCAGAAAAGAGTATCAGGATATTTGCGA
This sequence comes from Dendroctonus valens, assembly GCA_024550625.1. Lineage (NCBI taxonomy): Eukaryota > Metazoa > Arthropoda > Insecta > Coleoptera > Curculionidae > Dendroctonus > Dendroctonus valens. The sequence continues at coordinate 1,242,307 of JAJTJO010000051.1, forward strand.
GATATAATTTGGAAGAACAAATATATGACAACAGAGAGCAAGACACGAAGAGCTGAAAAGTCTGTTACCAAAAGTTAAATGAGAACAGCGGAGATGAGAATCCTAAGAACAATAAAAGGGATCACATTGCATGACAGGATACGCAACGAGAACACCAGAAGAGAACTGAGAGTGCAGGACGTTGTCAGATGGGTGAGAGAAGATACAATACGCCGGTGTTGGAGAGACCACATAGAACGAATGAAGTCCAGACCGAATTGCAAAGTGGGCCAAAACAGACAACAGGATCACAGGAAGGCTGTGTCCTTTTACACGAAGAAGAAGACTACATGATGTTCGGTTTTTTTCTTTATTATTTTTAATTATATTCAGAACCCGTTTATTTAATATACAGAGAATATTAATAATTAAAATTTGTTTAATTGCGATCCTGACCACATAATTTCATTGTTATCGATTCCATTAAATTGTAAAAATAAAATTAATTATTTTAATTTTCAACTCAAATTTTTCGTTTTATTTAGTGCTTTTGGACCTCTTAACGCACTTACATAAAAACAACATTTATAATAGAAAGTGGGCATAAAACAAAGTAATTTTGGATACAATTCCTTGGAGATTTGTTATTTAGCAAATATTTCCTTCAATCATAGATTAAATTTAAAAATTTAAGAATAAGAATAAACAGAAGAGTAAAATCTGTTGGCGGAACTTTTGCGGAAAGACCAAAAACTTTTATAAAAAATCAAATCAAAATATGCCTTATTGCCGCAGAAAATTTATAAAATAAATAAGGTAGATGATGAAATCTCAATCTAATAATTTCTTTTTGTAGAGTTAAAGAAATAATTTGTTTTAAATCTCAAAATTGAAAAAAACAAAACGGAAACGATTTGTTGCATGTATATTGTAGAGTATGTAACCCGAAACAAGTAAATAAACGATCTAAATTACAATCTTGTGTACTAAAGGTGCATAAGTTGCAAGTAACTGCAATCCCAACTTTGATGGTACTTTTTGGACTTTCTCCTTAATGAGAAATTAAATGCCAATAATCGTCATTAAGCCGGCACACAATGATGACTTGGTTTTTATTAACTCTGCCATAAAAACCTTAGCACTAATAAAAAGCAATTAAGATGGAGTACTTAAGAGTATTGCTATTAGTTAGCAGGTGCTTGTTATGGTAGTGCAAAAACACCTTTAAAAATTCAAATAAAAAACATACTATTTGTTAATTTGTTGCATGTATTTTGTTATTTTTCCTATTACTATAGTTTTTAATTCGTTAAGGCTTTTAGATCAAGATAGCAATACGGCAAACTCTGTATGAGCTAACAGTTAAATTGCTGTTAGTAAAGGCAGCCAATCTGCCTATTGGGACATGCAGGAAGTGCATCAAGCAGTCGCTTCGACCAAGTAATTAATATAAAAGTCCTAATGATCTCGTGACCAGTATAAATTAACGTGTAAACATAGAAAACTTGTGCAGTTCGGCCTGAAAACGGGGCTTTTCAAATCAATTTCACTTCGAATAAAAATTACCTCACAATGTTTTAGGTTTCGGTTAGTCATCGCTCCATGAGAGAACCCATCACACGATGTTAGCTGCTTCAGTGGAAACAAAAATCACGCCAAACCACGTAGAAAATTATCTTCGTTCTTTAATCTGCTCTTCTTTAAATTGAATTTTGATGCGGGATTATGGCTCACTGTTAATAGATACCGCGATCTGTGAACTGATAACCATCGACGACGATGTAACAGGCATATTTTCTTGCAGTGAGACTCTTTGTAGGTTCAGCGATTTACATTTCTTCGTTATTTTCAGTTAAACCTACTTCCAACCTTTTTATATTTTGATTAATTTTGAACTAATTGGGCTTTTACCAAGAAGTCACTTTTCTTTTTTCATAGAATGATAAATAATCTACCGCTGATGCAACAGAGCCAAGAAATTGAATAATAATACGTAAAAAATTGGATCCAATGAAAAAGAGAAATAGATCCATCAGAGTTCTAAAAGCAAAGCAAGTAAGTGTTCATAAATAAGATTGGAAAAACGAAAATTGGCAAATTGAAGAATCGACGAGCTCAAATCAATCTAAACTAAAAATTATTCTTAAAAACCCAGAACCATTTTGATTTGAAGTTATATGACACACCGCCAGAAGTGCAAGGTTTTCTCATTCCTTTTGATATAATTAATTAAATTTAAATTTAAATTAGTTACGTAAAAGTCTTTTTCATAGACTTAAACACGTTGCGCAAAATTTGAATAAAATACTACATTTTGCTTAAAAACATTTTGAAGACAGTTCTAAAATATATGGGAGACCAGAAGATTAAGTGGACCGCGAGGACGCTTGAAAAGATAAAATATATGAACATCTTTAAAACTTGAATGTTGATTCAAATTTACTTGACAAAATGTCAGAAGTCGACAATCGCTATCCAGTTTCTCATATTGTATATGAGTTACAAAAAATCCATTTTAAAGAACTTTGAAAATCCCTGTCAAAGATTTTTAGATAAACCATTTTGTCTTTTTTTCTCTTACAAATATGTCACTTTTCTTCATGGAATGCAAACATTATAAATTAACTCCACAAATAATCCACTTATTTTGAAACACAGCCAAGAAAAGCTGTAAGAATACTGAAAAAATAGGTTGCAAAAGAGAAACAGAGACAAATAAAGGCAGTTTGAAAAAAAATAATCAAAGCCTGAATGAACTGAGGAATATCATAGGAAATCATCAAAAGGAAAGCGTATCCCAATTTAGACAAAAATAAATCGTTTTAGTCAGCATTCATTTTGATTTGAATTAATACGACAAACTACCATAAGTGTAATTTATCTTTAGTAGTAGTAGTAAACATCTTTATTTCTAAAAAAGGCTATCGACCTATCGGTCTTTCTGCCCATGTTTAATACATGTAGTCTTAATCTAAATAAAAAACAAAGATGCAAATTCTCTTATTCTAGGTTAATAATCTTATTAAATAAACTTTCCAATTCTAATGACAAGAAAAAATTATTTTATTGTCCAGTGGTCAGTTGCGTTTGTAAGTGTTCGAGTAGCGTTGATGTAGGGAAACGGAAGCGGGATTATCTGGTTGGTCTTGTAAGACAAAGGGGATTCAGTATGGTCCACTTGTAGGGGTTGTTTGTCCATTTCGTCTGTAGATGTATGAGTCTTTCCGAAATCTTTGTCATATTTGTGCGTTCGAATAGTAGTTGGGTGGAGGGCTTGTGTAGTGGGTTTTGGGGGTGTCTTATTCGTGTTATTAGTCTTAGTGCAATTTGTTCTGTTGTTTGTATATAACGTTTTGTCCTTTCTGTTCCGTTGGTCATGAGTATATGTCCATAGTCAAGCAAGGGTCTACAAATAGCTTTATATATTTTGGTGGCGGTGTTTGTGCTAATTCCTCTGTCTTTGTAGGTTAATGATCGAAAGTGTTTTGTTCTCTTTATTGTTTCTGCCCTGATGTTTCGTATGTGTTTAGTGAATTTAAGTTTGTGGTCAATTGTGATTCCAAGGTATTTTACGTCGTTTTTTGGTTGTGTCGTTTGGCCGTCTGCAGTTATTGTAGGGGAGTCAGCGTTGAGTCTGTGGTTTGTGAGCAGAAGTTGGTTTTTTGACGCGTTTGGTGTTAGTCTCCATTTATAAAACCATGTCATTGTGTTGTTTGTTAGTGTTTGGAGTCTTTGAGCTGCTCTCTCAGTAGTTTTGTCATGTACAATAAGTGCCGTGTCGTCTGCGTATTGTAATATGTATGCCGATCTGTCGATTTGATTTTTGTCTGGTAAGTTGTAATTGTATATGTCATGGCAGTATATTGTAGAGAAACGGTGAGAGCGGGGATCCTTGAGGGAGCCCTTGTTCAGGGTAAAAAGAAAATGACAGGTTTTGTCAATTCGTACTTGTAGTTGTCTGTTTTCTAGTAAGTTCTTTATGGTGTGTAGTAGATATGTGGGTGTGTCTAGTTTGTATAGTTTGTATAGTAAGCCTCTATGCCAGACACTATCAAAAGCTTTCTTAATGTCCATAAACAGGCAAGCTGTCTTTCTGTCAGTTAGGTGGGTAGTTTTTATATTGTTAGTCAGGGTGAAGAGTGGGTGAATAGTCGAGTGCTGATGTTTGAATCCGAACTGATACGATGGTGTGTACTTTCCGACCAGTTTTCCCAGTCGCTGCCCTATTATGTACTCAAAAACTTACCTAGCTAAGTACTGGGAGTAATGTAATTGGTCTATAATTACTCGGTTGCGTATTGTCCAGTCCATTTTTGGGTATAAGGATTATTAAGCCGTTTTTCAATGTTTTTGGGATTATGTAATTATTTTTATTAATTTTTATATTTGGATTCTAAATTCAAATTTAAATTTAAAATTTACATTACATGAAAAGTGATCATTTTCTGAAAATGTGAAAAAAAATTTTGTCCGAGATTAGAAAAACAGTAGACCAAAAATATTCTCTTACTTTTGACTGAATATCTTCTCAATCGGTAATCAGACTCGAAATTTTTTAAAATCGAATCGCAGCTTTATTCTTTCATAAAATTTAGGTTATAAGAAAGCTAAAAAGGTAACAAACATTTTGTTTAGGGTGTGTAAACAGTTCTTCGTCATCGTTTAAATCCGTCCGCGGGCCATATCGGCTACCTCAGCCAGAGAAAAAGTATACGGTGTTATAGCATCATGTCTTCTGAGTAATTTGTATCTTAATAGTTTGTTTATCTTGACCATTCGAGAGACTGTGCAAACAAAATTTTATTGCAAGTTTAGAGCAGTCAACCTCTGTTTATTTTGTTACAAATGTAACTCCATAAAAAAAATCAGCAAAAAACAATATTCTTAGGCGTGAAAACAATCTGTCCGTCGGACATTTCGATATTAAAATTCGCAAATTAAAAAAACAAGTACATTTTGTATACAACAAGTACAAAATGTAAAATGTACAAAATGTAAATAAATTCATTCCAATATATTCCTGGGTTTTTCAGTCAATTTTATTGTCACTAATTATGGTGTTATGTGATGAGCCCTGCGTTTCGTCCCGGGTCTACCTATTGGACTCGTCAGTAAGGCTTTAGGTAGACCCTGCCTTATACGCCAGACATCGGTTCTACGTGTTCGGACGTAAATGAACCGAGCCGGTATAGATCTTCTGCGGTGAGATATTGGCAACCCGTGTTGCCGATTAGCATTAGATTGAAAACCACTCGTTCCATTCTGCTTTTTTTCTCCCAAGCATCTATATCTTTTTCGTATATTTCTTTTTCCTGACTGTACTTTTAATTCATTCCAATATATGGTGAAAAGGAATATATTGGAATGAATTAAAAGTACAGTCAGGAAAAAGAAATATACGAAAAGATATAGATGCTTGGGAGAAAAAAAGCAGAATGGAACGAGTGGTTTTCAATCTAATGCTAATCGGCAACACGGGTTGCCAATATCTCACCGCAGAAGATCTATACCGGCTCGGTTCATTTACGTCCGAACACGTAGAACCGATGTCTGGCGTATAAGGCAGGGTCTACCTAAAGCCTTACTGACGAGTCCAATAGGTAGACCCGGGACGAAACGCAGGGCTCATCACATAACACCATAATTAGTGACAATAAAATTGACTGAAAAACCCAGGAATATATTGGAATGAATTAAAAGTACAGTCAGGAAAAAGAAATATACGAAAAAAATGTAAATAAAACAAGTACAAAATGTCGCGGGTGATAAAAAAAATTAATATCTCTCAAATGGTTCAGAATAAACAGACGATTGCAGATCCAAATTACTCAGAAGATATGAGGTTATAAAATCCTATACTTTTTTCATTCAGAGCTACCCCATATTGCTCACAGCAAAATTTCAATTTAGTCTAAAAACACATGACATTAATTAAACCCTGTAGAATATGCTTTTTTCGCTGACTGAAAATTTGTCCAAGAAAAGTTAAAGAATATTAAAGGAATGCATTAAATTTGTGGCGCAAAGTTTAATGTTGACTTAAACACGACAAACAATCTCAAGCAGGAAATATCTATGCTGTTCCACATATTATAAATCAAGCATTGGAAAAGCCACAAAAATAGAATAAAAATGAACAAGTTCTCTAATCTACAAGATGCAGAAGATTAAAAATTCCTGTCAAAAATGAAGCTCCTAGGAAAGATGAGACTCTAAATAAAGGAATTAATAAAAGTGAAGAAATGCCTAAAAGTAAGAAATGACCAGCACGAAAAAGAAAGTAAAAAACTTCTTCTACAAACTGCACTAAAAACCTTTAAAGAGAAACATATCTGGTACCATCCCATTTCGAAAATTATACAACTCTTCAAGAGCGATTTCTGCCAATGACCAAGAAAAAACCCCAGCATTTATTTTTTACGTCTTCGGAAATAATTAGGCTTGCGTGATTGTATCCACCCTCTGAATCCCGCCGGCAAGATGCCCTGTATTGGGTATCGTTAAACCCAGTTTTTACTCACAGAGCACCACAAAAGAATCCTTCCACTCAATAGAAAGTGAAATTTACCCTATGGTGTTATTGTTGGTGTTAATCATATGGTTGTGCATATCGGTCTGTTCGACTGATTGTATAATGGAAATATGAAAAAGTCAAAGTGTGGTAGATTCGTGTCAATGGTTTGAACGAACAAAGCGCAATCGTTTTCTGTGGTAATGTGGAAAATTGCCGATTATTATCAATTTGGATTGGTTGGATTTTCCAGAAAAATACCAGGGAATTATTTAATGGTGGCTTGGGCTGGGAGGTGCATACAACATTTTTTGCTAACCACTGGTTGCTGCAAATAAATACCTCGGTTTCTTTGAGGATGTTTTCAGATGATTAGCTTTAAAATTCTACTAGCTACATCAAGCATTGCTTGTTACCTTGAAATCTAATATTTCCTCAGTTCGCTGGATGAACTTCAAAGCGAACCAATATTGATATATACAGGAACATGTGCATCTCCAACCTCCAATGAAAGGTCTCTCTTTCTGCAATAGAAATCATATTTATTTGCATAATTTTCCAACAATGTTCTTTAAGGATAATGAGTACATGGTAATGAGTGTCTTTAGGGATTAAGAAAAAACACTTTCGTTCTTAAAGCAACAGCAAAATTGATGTCAAATTACTCAGGAATCCGAAAAAGTTGCATTATGCCTGCGTACTTAACGTTTGAAACCAATGTATTTTTTTTAAATGGTTAGTTGATTCAAACATATTTAGATTTTATGCAGCTATACTGTTTTGTTTTATATTTTTTCGTATCTTTATCATGTGTTAATAATTAATATATATATTTAATAATAATTCAAATATTATTTCTTAATGAACAGTACTTAAATTATACAGTGGTCATCAGTTTATATGGTTACTATTTCAAAAACTAAAACAAAATAAAAATAAGAAAATTAAGAAACCATGTTAAGCTTAGAGAATGTACATGATTAAGGATTTACGAAATGCTTCAACAAATGTGTAAAACTGCTTATTTGCAATATAACCACGATTTTTCACTAATTTCCTTTTTTTTTTGTCACTATGACAATTTTTTGGTCTTCTTCTTCTTCTTCCTCGTACGTTAGGACTCAGAGTCCTGTGTTTTTCTTCAACTTCCTAGTCCTGGGATGCTGATGTCCAGCTTTCGTACCATCGCTTCGGTGGTCTTCCTGGGAGTCTTGAGCTGTTAGGTTTTTGGTCTTTGGCGATTTTGCCATTCGGTCGTCGGCCATTCTCTCTACATGGTCTCTCCACGCTCTTCTCCTTGCTCTGGTCCATCTTACAACATCCGAAACCTTACAGGTATCTCTAATTTCCTTACTCCTTTTCATATCGTATAGTGTGTGTCCTGTTATGGATCTTAGGACTCGCATTTCTGTTGTTCTTAGCAAGCGTTTAGTTGTTGTGTTTTCCGCTCTTGTTTCTGCGGCGTATGCCATCACTGGTCTCACGCACGTTTTATAGATTCTGACTTTACTCCCTATACTCATGTGCTTGTTTCTCCAGATGATGTCTCGTAAGTACCCCGATATTAGAGCGGCTTTTGATGTTTGATTCCTTACTTCCTCCTTTAGATTCCTGTTACTCGTGATGTTTGCTCCAAGATATTTAAAGGTCATCACCTGTGCTACACTTTGATTGTAAACGGCGAGTTTGCATCTTCGGGGCTCTTTGGATATAGTGAGTGATTGTGTTTTCCGGGTAGATATTTCCATTTTATATTTATTTGTAGTTTGTTCGAACTTATATAAGAGTCTTTGTAGGTTGTCTTCATCCTCGGAGACTATCACTGCATCATCAGCTTAGCACATTATTTTTATTTCTGCATTTCCCATTCGATATCCCCTTCCAATCTGTTTTGTTTTTGTAATGATTTCATCCATGATGATGTTAAACAATATAGGGCTTAGGCTGTCTCCTTGTCTGATTCCTGTGTTGACGGGTATTCTCCTTGTTGTTCTATTTTCTGCTTTTACGAGTGTGTGATTGCCGGTGTTTAGCTCTCTGATGATGGACACAATATTCTGATGAATTTTCCTTTCTTCTAGGAGTTTTATAACGTCTGTCAGTCTTACTTTATCAAATGCTTGGGTAAGATCTATGAAACACATGAACGCCGGTTTGTTGAATTCAATAGCTTTTTCGGCTATTTGGCGGAGTATGAATATGGCATCTATAGTGGATCTATTGTGTCTGAAACCTTGCTGCTCCTCACAAATTCCCGTGCTGGTCACTTTTTCTGCCAATATTTTTGTCAACAGCTTCGAAACTGTGCTGAGAAGGGTGATTCCTCTATAGTTTTTGGGGTCTGTTTTCTCTCTTTTTTTGAAGATTGGGATTGTTATGCTGTCCTTCCATTCTGAAGGTACTTTTTGTAGATATAATATTTTATTGTAAAAATCTTTTAATTCACCCATGAGTGCATCCCCTCCAAACTTGATCATTTCGTTCGTTACCTCGTCTATACCAAGTGATTTTCTGTTTTTTAGAGCGGTTGCCGTTTGTTTGATTTTCCCTATCGGTATCTGCCAAGTTGGTGGTGTTTCTTCATTTGTGGGTGTCTCCTTGGTCTCCGTGTTTTCCTCTTTATTACGGTAGAGTTGTTCAAAGTGTTTTTCCCAGTCTTCAGTAGTGTCAGTCTTCTTCTTCTTTTCTTCTTCTTCTTCTTCTTCAGTCTTTTTCTATTTCTTAGCATATTCCAGATTCTTTTCTGTCCTCCATATAGGTCGTGTTCCATATCGGCAGAGAATTTTTCCCAATGCTGTCGTTTAATTGACTGGATTTCTGCATTGACCCGGTTTCTGACCGCTTTATATACCTCGTACGTAATTGTGTTCGATCGGTATTGCAGGTACGCTTTTCGTTTTTCAGCTGCTAAGTCCTTTACCTCTTGTTTAAACGAAGGTTTAGTGTTTCGTTTTCCGGTTCTGGTTTTAGTTCTTCTTCCAAGTGCTTCTTCGGCTGCATTTAGTAGATTTGTGCGTAATTTATTCCATGCCATTTCCACGTCTTCGTAATTTTTATCCCATTATTTGCAATCTTCTGTTTCAGCCTTTGTTGGTATAGATGTTTCGTAGAATAATTTGCTAGTGCCTCCATATTGAGTTTACTGGTTGTTTCGTTCTGTTTTTTCTTTATTTGGTATGTCGTGACTCTTATTTTGCCATTACGACATTGTGATTAGTAACAGCATTTGCGGGACTTAAAGCTCTTACGTCCAGCACTTGGGAGGGGTGAATGTTTCTGTTTGTTATTATATAATCTATTATGGACTTTTGTCCTCGTGTGTTTTCAAATGTGAATTTATGTTGCGGTTTATGTTCAAAGAATGTATTGTTAATTCGCAGTTCGTTAAGGGCGCATCTGTATAAGTTGTTCACCGCTGTCGTTGATTGTTTCTTCATTAAATCGGTTTTTGATCCCCACTATTGTTTCATTGCCAATCCTTGCATTAAGATCTCCCAGGATAATTACTTCATCTTGCTTTGGAATACCGTCGAGGGTTCTCTGCAAGTTCTGGTAAAAAGTGTCTATCTCTACCCGGGGTTTGTTGATGCCAGGCGCGTAAACACTGATTATATGACTTGTTTTGCTCTTCTGAAGTTTAACTGTTAGTTGCAGCAGTCTGTCGTTGACGTAGTTTATGCCGCTTAAGTTGTTTTCCCACTTTCCATTCATCAATATGCCTACTCCCGACGTTGCTCTTTCATTCTTTTCTCTTCCGCTGTATATGAGAATGTAGTTTCCATATCTGGTGCTGTCATTTCTTTTTCGTTTCTGCTATAGCACAGATATCAATTTATTTTCCAGTTCCATTATTATTTCTTGATGTTTGTTGTTGAAGGAGGTTACATTCCAAGTCGCCACTCTAAGGGGTTTGGGTTTTCTTATTCGTTTTCTTGTTCTCGCCGTGTCGTCATCAAAATAATCAGTCCTATCCGAGGCTAAGTTGTTGGTTCTATGAGCAAAGTTTTTTTGACCGTGGGTAGGTTGCTGGCCTCTCCCATGAACCCTCCTCCTTTATCCGGGCTTCGGACCGGCAACGTCAACAGTTGAGTTACTTAATTCACCCAACCGCTAACGCCGGCGGAGTTCATTTTTTGGTGATCTTTTTATTTGAGTTTGAGCTTTAAACTAACTCACTGGACATAAGTCAATTATGTATTTCAACGTATAATTGTAGTGAAAGGAAAGTAAATGATCCATTACACTTTGACAAAAAAAAAGATCATCGATTAAATTTACTACCGAAAAAGAACGAATAAACCAAATACATTTACCAGGAAAATATTAAAATTAAAAACAAAAATACTTAAGCCTCAATAAACATCTATCGAAAATGTCTTCAACAACATTGAGAATCCACAAACAAAAAAAACTTTCATAAACCCTTTATTTCTATTTACTCCAGAACTTTCTAATAAACTGAAACGAATAGGTCAAAAATAAACATGCAAACGAAACAGTAAGACAAAATTGAAATTTCGAATCAGAAAAAATGCTAAGCTAATAAATAAAAGAAACAAAGTCCAAAACTAGAACGTCTAGTTGTCAACATGCCTTACATAATTGTCCAATAATTTATTAGATTTTTTTAAAATCGAACTGGTGTATTTCCCTTTGTTAATAAGAATTGCTTTAACATCTAATTTTGGTAATAGACATTTTAAACTTTATTTAACATTCAGGGGCAGAAAGATCGATTTGGTCTGTAGCTTTTTTCGAAAGAAATAAAGATTATTATTATTATTATTCTTTTATTTAAATACTTTAATAACGGTATTATATTTATTTATAGTGGCGGCAGTTCAAATGACAAAAAGAGTGCCGTTTCTAATCCGAATTTAAAGCACGATTTGTAAAAAATATATTTGCTTTTGTTATGTACTTCTTTATTAAACTATATTTATGGCTGGATTTTGTGCAGATTTTAAATTTAATTAAAAAATATATTGCCTTTCCTACTTTAAGACAATTAGGAATCATATTTTTTTATGTCTTTTGTCATTTGCTTATACATATTTTAATTAAACCTTTAATATTTGTATATGTGGATAGAGTTATTCATAGAATGAGAAATTATTAGAATATTCATTTTATATAAGGATTTATATCTAAGTTTTTCACTTCGTCTACTTGAAAATACTATGGAAGGTTTTTCGCACTGAACACCTAATTGCACACATAGGAAACCTTTACGAGAACAACATAACCAAAGTAAGAATAGAGAGCCGACAATATTTTTCTTTAAGATTTAGAGAGACATTTGCCAGGGATACATAATCCCGACAGAACTCTTTAACTTGAGTTAAAGGGAAACTGAAGTTGAGCTGACATCAATTGAGCAATCCCAACTGCGGTTAAAAACATTTCAAACCAGTTATATGCCGACGATACAACGTTGATAGCAGCATCAGAATAGAAAATGTCAAAGCTTTTAAACCCAGTTGGGACAGAGAGCAACAGCTAGGCCGACACCAAATCCCAGACAAAATTATTTTTCTGGACTCATCTATCTCTAGCGAGACTTCAAGTGAGAGCGATACCTGAAGGAGAATTAATCTTTCGATATGGGTCTTAAATCTGAGCAACTAAAGCAGCGGACAGAAAGAAAATGGATGAGTTTGCGAGAGAGAGAGAAATCGAATGCTGGAAAAAAATTCCTCCACTCCTATAAGCACAGTAAAAATAGAGAGAGAGAGAGTGCTGTAAGTAGTAAGCTCGGAATTGAAGCTAAAGAAAGTTACCTATAAACTAAAAAATATATTTTTTAAAATTATAAATTGATTAAACCGAAATAACAAGAACTGGTGATATGTACTCTGCAGATTTAGATTGAGTGTGACCTATTCCTCAGAGTAACTCTACATTCTCTCTGTAAGTAGCTAACTGTGAAATGTCCCCTTTTTGTTTTTTAATGTTTTTTTTGCTTAATACTACTAAATAAACTGGTTGCTTTTTCAAACGGAAATGCGTAATGTTGACAAGAAATGGTGGAGAGTCAATTTGTCCATTAAATGTTTGGAAAATCAACATTTTGTTGCATCTTAGGAAGGGAACGGAAATTCAAACTGTGTTTAAAGATGGTTGCCATCAAATTTGACTGGAAAAAAATTAAAATTGCAATATAAGTTATTTTGAATAAATTTTGACCCTCCTTGACTTTAACGGGAATCGAGAAATGTACAAGAAAAACCTGAATAGTATCTAACCGCAACAGTTTTACGTAACCTATTCGAACCTGACCATCTTCTCCCATAGTTCTTTTCGTCATTCACTGTGTTTTCCGTGTTGAAAAATCTACAAATTATAGGCATTATGCTCCCATAAATACCAAGAAGGCCGCGGCATCAAGGACTTATTACAGGTGTGGATAAATAGGCATTTATTGCCCGGAATATCGCCTGACTGAGAAAAATACTAGTTATAAAATGTTCATATTACTCCCCCTTAATTTTGTTATTATCCATAATGATTTATCTCAGCAATTCTCTAATTTTGTCTAATTGAATCGGGTGTTGTTATGTATAGGCAGCAATGATTGGAATAATTAAAACCGCTTTTTTGATGTACAAACTGCACGTCTTGTATATAGGCTACAGCTTTGGCGCTTCCCGAAACTATTACCATTAAAAAGCCATAAATAACCTAGAAGCTACGGTGTTGACTCAGGTCTCGAGGCAGCAATTTTCAAATTCATAATCTGCCTACAATCTTATCCATAGGGCTCAGATCGGGGCGATGCGCCGGCCCGATACGATAAATGCTGTTATTTTCACCTCCTTACAAATTAGCCGATACGATTTTAGGGGGTTTGAGCTTGACCGAGGGCGTTCTTGAACTACACCTGCTCTTGGTCAGCAGAGAAATGTTGGAGAAATTGTTTAAATAAAATTTGAAAAAGTCCATGCCATCTGCATGAGTGCGAAGGCATGAAAAACAAATACAGATGCGTGGGGGCAAGACATCAAAGTAATCAAAAAATTAAACTATAATAAAGTCGAGCAGGTGCAGGGAACCAAAAAAATTACTTAGATCGATCTACACACACGAAAGCTAGAGAACGAAAAAAATTATGATAGGAATCACCTGCATCTATTTCACTCATCATCACGAATTGTAAATTAGGCCGAGGGAATACGAAATGACATATTTGAATGCTTTTTCCACTGGGACGCGTGGACATAGAAAATTGCTTCAAATAATATCGAGATTAGCATGTAATGGTAGATTTCTGGGTAAATTAAATTCCCATTATGTAGACCGGCTTTTTATTAAGCTGATGGAAGCACCCTTTCGGAATTAATATGACACCAACAGCTGACCAATGGATATTAAATACCAATGTTTAGTGCTGATGCAAAACTCCTGGCTGAAGAATCTTAAGTGAGGTGGGTGGATATAAGTCAAGACTGGAGCTAATGTGGTCGAGTAAACCATACTTGTCAATAGTAAAGATATAATGCAGTTTTAACATAACATGCTGCGGACATTGGCTGTTTTTAAAGAGTTACGTAGTTTCTGCATAGAAAGTACTTCCACGCAAAAATAACTAAATTATATCATTAATCAACTGGAAAAGACCATTTAGTGGAGAAATCTGGCCATGCATAGATTTTGCACCTTATTGCCAAGTGTTTCAGTTAAAGTAAGTTATTCAGGTGCGGTTATCGTACGCTTTCCATCCAAGTGTCCACTGCGAAAATTCCTTTTGGCTTAAGAGCAATAAGTAAATAAAGAACTATCTGTTCACGCCTCCGTAACCAGAATGTCTTTGTCCGTGAAAACCAAATTAAGGCAATTTTATGGAGTCCATTAGGCCGACACCTTGTGACGCAATCCGTTCGATATCGGCCTCCGAAAACTTGGATTTGCCGACAAACGGTCGCAATACGATTGAAAATGTATTCTTTATTTCAGTTGAGGAGGTTATTGCGCATATATTTTCTTCTGCTGTAGCTCATATGATGATTAGAATGAATAAATTAATGGAGTAAAGGGTTACTGTAGTGCCAATGTGACCAGCAAAGAACCTCTTTTGTTGGGCGTTTTGACAAAAAAAAATTGTCTTCTAAAAAGGACAGAAATTTATTACGTCTTTTATTGCGGATTTATCGAATATTTCACAATTAAAACGAAACGAAAGTGGCCTGTCACACCCTTACATTTACGCTATAAGAGCAAATTCCAGTTAGAAAAGAAATTAATTTAGAAAATCTACAGAAAGAACAGAAAATGAACACAATTACATTTTTTGTTCTTTTGTTGGTTCCGTTGCTAAAATTGTTGAAGCATCCGATTGAATTTCGTGAAAATTATCACAAATATATGATTTATTAAATTTTTTTAGTGATATTTTTATGGTTTTGAGGTTTCCTCTACATACAATTCATTGCCTTCACAAGAAATATTGTGAGCTAAGTTTACAAGTCATTTTTAAATTTGTAGTTAGGTTTTGTTTTAGAAAATTTTCTTCTAATTGTATTTTCAGTTTTGAAGAAAGTTCTAATATTGAATTTGTTTCCTGGTCATTTAATTTCATCTGAAAGACCCGGAATAAATGGAATAATAAGGGTTGTAATAAGTTTATTTTGATTTTGTTTTAATTGTGGATTTGCATTGTCATAAAAATATTTTTCAACCAAGAAATTTGGATAATTATTCATATTTAAAACTTCTTTTATGAATTAGTTTTTGTTGATAAAATTAGGTTGCTTACAAATCACCTTTGCATCATATAAGTTATTACTATGCCTTGTTTACTATTATTGGGCGATTTGAGTTAAAATGTAAATATCGATTTGTATGAAAAATTGTTCTTAATTAAGTAGTAGTAGTAAACATCTTTATTTCTAAAAAAGGCTATCAACCTATCGGTCTTTCTGCCCTTGTTTAATACATGTAGTCTTATTGTCCAGTAGTCAGTTGCGTTTGTAAGTGTTCGAGTAGCGTTGATGTAGGGAAACGGAAGCGGGATTGTCTGGTTGGTCTTGTAAGACCAAGGGGATTCAGTATGGTCCAGTTGTAGGGGTTGTTTGTCCATTTTGTCTGTAGATGTATGAGTCTTTCCGAAATCTTTGTCATGTTTGTGCGTTCGTATAGTAGTTGGGTGGAGAGGTTGTGTAGTGGGGTTTAGGGGTGTCTTATTGGTGTTATTCGTCTCAGTTCAATTAGTTCTGTTGTTTGTATATAACGTTCTGTCCTTTCTGTTCCGTTGGTCATGAGTATATGTCCATAGTCTAGCAAGGGTCTACAAATAGCTTTATATATTTTGATGGCGGTGTTTGTGCTAATTCCTCTGTCTTTGTAGGTTAGTGATCGGAAGTGTTTTGTTCTCTTTATTGTTTCTGCCCTGATGTTTCGTATGTGTTTAGTGAATTTAAGTTTGTGGTCAAATGTGATTCCAAGGTATTTTACGTCGTTTTTTGGTTGTGTCGTTTGGCCGTCTGCGGTTATTGTAGGGGAGTCAGCGTTGAGTCTGTG
Organism: Dendroctonus valens; assembly: GCA_024550625.1. Taxonomy (NCBI): domain Eukaryota; kingdom Metazoa; phylum Arthropoda; class Insecta; order Coleoptera; family Curculionidae; genus Dendroctonus; species Dendroctonus valens. Next base: position 1,258,313 of record JAJTJO010000051.1, read on the forward strand.
GTTTGTGAGCAGAAGTTGGTTTTTTGACGCGTTTGGTGTTAGTCTGCATTTATAAACCATGTCATTGTGTTGTTTGTAAGTGTTTGGAGTCTTTGAGCTGCTCTCTCAGTAGTTTCGTCATGTACAATAAGTGCCGTGTCGTCTACGTATTGTATAATATATTGTAGAGAAACGGTGAGAGCGGGGATCCTTGAGGGAGCCCTTGTTCAGGGGAAAAAGAAAATGACAGTGTTTTGTCAATTCGTACTTGTAGTTGTCTGTTTTCTAGTAAGTTCTTTATGGTGTGTAGTAGATATGTTGGTGTGTGTATTTTGTATAATTTGTTTAGTAAGCCTCTATGCCAGACACTATCAAAAGCTTTGTTAGTCTTTCTGTCTTTCTGTCAGCTTAACTGTCTTTCTGTCAGTTAGGTGGGTTGTTTGTATATTGTTAGTCAGAGTAAAGAGTGGGTGAATAGTCGAGTGCTGATGTTTGAATCCGAACTGATACGATGGTATGTACTTTCCGACCAGTTTTCCCAGTCGCTGCCTCATTATGTACTCAAAAACTTGGGTGTTTCGTTCTTTCTCAAAAGTGAATTTAATTGTTGCGCCTTTATTGTTACGATTATTGTTTATATGATACAAATTCACCAAGTTTTTGTTACCCAATACTACAAATTGAAAAATCTTCAATATATCTGTACCTAAATTTTGGTTTAAATTTGTAATTATTTCTGAAATTCGTTTCAAAATTTTCAATAAATACAGGCAAAACAGCAAACAAAATGTGCTTGCTTTTTAAACATGAATAACCTATTTACATAGGGGTAAAAAAGTACCAATATATTGAAGAATTAGGCAAAAACAGCAAATTCTTTATTTTTTACTTTAGTTTGTATTTTTTCAAGTAAATGCGATTCATCCAGCTTTATAAGTTGATGAATAGAATCCTCAGTTTAAGAGCTACTGACCACCAGCTTCACTGTATTCAATAATTTCTGATCCAACGTTGACCTGAACTGTTAGATGTTCGCTTGCAAATCGAATATCTTCTTTGGTTTGTTCAACCATAAACGCTTGTACCAAACCGACTCTGAATATGTAACACACTCGTGCTTGGAAAATTTCAGAAGGAATTCTAATTCTAAAACTCACCAGGTTGCTGGCATGAGAATCATTTCATTTTGTATAATTGCAAAAGTGGATATTTAGAAGCTGAAATATGAAAGTAATCTGTTAATACTAACGCTGAGAAGACAATAACAAAAAAAAAACATTCTTCTTGAAACAGCCGATTTTCGATTCATATTCGCATTCGTTTGAGCATTCTAACCAACCTAACTGACTTTGATGACTCTGAAGAAAAGTATCACACATTAAAGTTGATATGTAATTTGTGCAGTATACAGGGTGATTCAAAAGTGGCGTCATTACTTTTAAGGGGTTATAGGGCTCACTTGGAGAGTACGAGAAAAATATTGGAAACATTTTTTCGAAAATTTATTGAAGATATTAACAGTTGAAAATCGAATTTCAACTTTGCTATAAAGTATTATTTTAAAATAGTCCCATGTTTGCTTGGTAGCCTTTTGGAATACTTAACCATTCGAAAAGAAAAATTACGATCTTTGCTTCAAATTACGAAAATTTTTGGTATTAATAAAGACCTCTTCTACAGTTTTTTGATGAAAAGTCAAAGCGGCAGTGATGTTTTTTGTCATTAATAGATAGTTACTGTGACTTACTTTGAAGCTCCTTTCACAAAATGTACACTAACATCGAATTTGCGGATATGTGATTAGTTATGGGAAAATGCCAAACTATCATAGCAGAAGGTGTAAGACCTTACACCAGCAAAGGGCTAGAGACACTGGACGATTGGCTCCAAGAATTGACGCAGATTGTGGACGATCTAGAGGTGCTCGGGTTCCAGACACAGAGGCACAGGTATTGGAGAGAATTGCAGCAGAGCCTTCCAGGAGTGCTCGGAGCATTGCACAACCACGGACACTTTCCCAGGCATCGGATAATTGTCCCGATAACTCCCCAGAAGAAGGGCCACATTCCTACCATGTATGTAAGATACACAGGACACAAGGACACATTAAATCTCTGATCTTCCGAACACCGGTACAAATTGAGCAGGAGTTAATTAACCGAAGCGAAGAATGCACAATAAAGTGATTGGAGAACAAACATGTCTGGAGTTAATCTCTTGTGATTTAACAACTTTATTTTATTTTATTTTATTTGATTAATATTGATCATTGATACATAACCTTACACAGGAGATGTTTGTTTACATGTGAGTCGAGTTTAGGGATATCACTCATCTGCCCCAAAAAGGATTGCAGCACTGACGGCAAATTGAGAGAGTTATCCTAACCTCAAAATGTTTCTATTGCTTTCTCTTTCTTTGTTTTGTGTTCATCCATAGTTACTACAATTTTCAATAATTAAGAAGTAACAGGTATTTACGTAATGTTAATTAGGCAGATTACCTTGAAAAGCATCGTTGCCGTAATTCTGATCTAGTTTTTGATAAGAATTAATTTTTTTTACTATTTTTCCTGTACTCCCAAAACACCCCCAGACAACACCCCCAGAGGAAAGATGTCACTTTCGAATCACCTTGTAGATATTGTAAGAATTAATATTGAAATATCGCTAACTGGTAGGAAACCCGAGAAGTGATTGTGTTGCAAATTTTCATTATGAAAATCTCCGAAATAAGACTATTTAGCATCACAAATGTAGAGTTTGCGTTCAAGAATCTTTCATTTTGGTTCAAAAATCCAGAAAATCAGTTGAAGCAGAAATCTATCAAAAATGAATGATTAGTCATATGCAGAATAACTGGAAACAAAGTCACGGAGGAAATCTGATCATCTTTTCAGGATGATGATAAATACCTTTCAGAAAAAGCAATAAGAACAGTGATCATTTCTGAGTTTGTATAGTCCAGACATTTATTATCATTCCTTCGGTAGCAGAGATTAATGAAGAAACAACCAAACATTTTTTAAAGAAAATTTTAAGCAATACATTATTGTGTGCTTCTGACGAGAAATAGAAATAGATAATTAGTATTCACTAACACTCACAAGCTTAAGGGAAATGATAAAATGTTTCATTCGTTTCCTTTCAAGTTGGAGGCTTTTCACCACTTCGTCTATGGTGTTGTTGATCAAAACCCTTCAATTCCAATCCTTTTGTGAAAACTCGTTTGCATCTCTTACGCCTTTTAAAATTATATTTTCAAATCTTAATAATCTATATTTGCTTTAACGTCGGATGGAACTTTAACCAAATTACATTTTCAACTGGCTGGGCTACTGCTACCAAACTCACCAAATGACCTAACTCAACGAGTGTTCATCGAGATGAAAAACGAGCCCGATTTGAAATCCCAAAGCTCAAACCTAATATGTAAACTAAATCCCAAGAAAAGGAATCTAAGAGCCGAAGTCTCGACGACCATATCGGCGGTAAATCGGGTCCGGTTCTTGTTTTTGTAAAAAGTGAACTGGAGGAATTTAAATCGGGAATCAAACAGTAGCGGAGCCGAGGCGACACGCGGGGCACTCAGGCGGAATCCGATGGGTGAAGATGAGGAACCCCGTTGGGGGACATGTCAGAGCTGGCTCTTTCTTCTTCTTTTACCGCACCAAACATGCCATCTAAAAGCGATGTAACTCTTCAAAACCATCGAACTTACAAAACTCTTTTGGCCAGTTTGAGTTCATTTTCCAATTCTAACATAATTTTTTCCCAGGATTCCTATATAGCGTGGAACCATCAAAAGGAAGATCTTGCATTGCAGCGCAAACTAATCTTGTTGAAAGTTCCTGTTCAAATTAAATATATTGAGATTCTTGGTGTTTATAATAATAGGTTCTTTCCTTTCCCAACTTCTGACGTGTGTTCTTAGTGCCGTTCTTGTCAATTAAGGAGCATAGAAAAAAGTCCATGGTCGCAAGATCAGGAGTACGTTCTGGCCATTTCATTGTTTTGCCTCCTCACCACTTGGAACTTGTTAAGTCAAATTGTTATCAGACATGGATTCGGAAATGTGAAAGATTAACTTTTTGGGATAATACTAATATAATTTCTTCATCCAATTTAAGGAGCTCAATAACAGCATTTTTGTTGGCTCTGGAAAATTTAACTCCAGTGAACTCAGCAAATGCAAAGGTTCTCTGTTGAATCATATCATTATTGATCTGTGAATTATTTGATGAGAAGATTTGTAAGTTCTTCCATTGAGATCGTATTCACTAAGGTTCTTATGATCGATTTTTAAGGTTCATTTTTAGTTTCCTTTAGTATGCAAAGAACCGAAGAAACGTTTAATGATGGAACCAAACTTTCAATAATATATTCAGAAATCAATTCGAAACTTATTACTTCAAAAGAGACCAATTTCCAGTTTCCTTCAGTCCGCAAAGAGCCGAAGAAACATTTAATGATGGAAAAAAATATGGACTTTCAAAAAAATATTCAGATATAAACTCAATACTAATTCCTCCAAAACGGAAGAGCAGCCAAGAAATAAAAGTTGGCAGTAACTTGCGGGTATATTTCTTCTGTTTCCGATTGAAATTGCTGTCCAAAACCATAAACTTTGGCTATTTTTCCTATTCCCGTCCTGGCTTTCAATCATAACGCTATACTGAACATCTCGAATGGATTCTTGGTACCCTTCAACTTAATTTCGGAATAATACGAGGCCTTTTATCATTTTATTTAAACTCATGTCATTCAAATTAAGATTTTAGAAATTTTAATTCGTGAGAGGGAATCTGAAGCGAAAAAAAAAGTGAACGGGTTTCGTATTACGATGTTCGGAAGCTAAAGCTTATAAGCCCCGAAAACTGAAAAGATGTCGGTGATCCTTTTTTGGACGGTTCCTTACGCTCCAGGAGGTTTTTAATTAATTTCTTGATATCAACGATGGTCGAAAGGTATTTGATGGCATATGGTAATGGCTCAATAGCAATGAAAACAATGCATAAACAGTGTTTAGGTTCAACGTAACCTCGCGATGGTGAAACGGCCAGAAGTAAAACCCATTGTGCATAAAACCAGAGCATCCTTAAGTAGGTAGTAGTTATTTTGTACTAATTACCGGTTTCTATCTCTCGGACATAACTGCTTTGTTTAGTCTTGCATGCATATCAATTTTTCAAATTGACGGGTTCGTACCGAAAAGTTTTTGCCGGGTTTCGTGAAGGGTTCTCAACTATAATACATATAATACAGTTAGTGAAAGACCAAAATTCCGGTCAGTCAACTTTAAGCAATTAGAATGTGGAAGTTGTATGAGAATGTTTTCCTGCCCAGGATTCCTTTACGGGAGCTTAATTGAATTAATTATATTAATTAATAAATGAAACCGTATCCAAATCCAGAACATGTTTGAGATAAATAATAGGAACAGTCTTGGCTCCATGTGCATTAGAAGGATGAAGGTATTTAAGAACTAGTTAGCAAATGAATGTGTTCTCACAGATCCATTGTATTGAAGCTGTGAAAACCCAAAAACGCAACCGAACTATTTTATTGAAACGATAGCACAAATGCAAATGAAATGTGTACAAAGCGATTTCACATCAATTGAAATATCTGCGAACTGGGGTAGTATCGCGTTAAGACAGGATGATAAATAGGATTTGCTTTAATGGCAGGTAAAAATTGCTGTATAAATCAGCGCCTGTAAGTTGAACGTTTAATTGTGCTTTTGTGAAATTGCAATATTCAGAGAACTGGATGAGGCCGATAGGAAGCTATTTAGTGGCCATTTGTCAATATGGTTTTTTATACAGGGTGTTAGTAATTAAGTGCGACGAATTTCAGGGGGTGATTCTGCATGAAAAAATAATGACAGTTTGCTTAAAAACGTATGTCTGTTATTGCTCTGAAACAGGTCAAGATAGTGAAATTAAATTTGGTGGGTTTGAAGACGTAGTCATTCTTGACCTTCAATTAAGAATTTGATGGGGCGCATACGGGTAATGATATCAATTTTTTACAACGAAAAAATGTTACGCCACTGATATATTTCAAATTAAATGAATTTTTGGAGTCATCGTTCAATTTGGGACAAAAAATCTCCTATGCCTTTTTGCCTTATGGGGTACCCTTTTGATGCAAAAAAATAAAGCACCTTAACGGGTACTTTTCATTTCGTTAATACATTATCAAAAACTATCTAATTAAGAGTAAACCAGAACAATAATATAAAATAACACTAATAAAATGTTGAAAATGACCTCCCTCAGACGTGACACAAGATTCAACCGTTTGTCTCATTGATTGTAGTATTCGCGCAAATATTCCTGGTGTATTATGTATATCTTATTGTCTCCGAGCCGGCTTTAATTCGATTCCTCACGTCATGAACATTTTCAACGGTAGTGGATTAAACTAATGACTTAAGAAAACCCCAAATGCAAAAATCTAGGAGTTTTAAGTCCGGCGATTGAGTAGGCCAATGTTTCGTACCTCCCAACGTCGTGCATGTACCATAAGTGTCGTCTCACCTGTGGAGGAATGTCTTCAAGAAGAACAGATAACTCGACCTCTAGGATAGATAGATAGATAGATAAAAATTTATTGGACATTCCCATTAATAAAACTCACAAACAAAGTAAAAAAAAACATAACTCCCATGTCTAGCCAGATGTTCGGCCGGTTGCTCTTTGCCCATGACTAAATAGGCGCGCTAAGTCGTCCATTACCTGGGCAGTGCCCTAACATGGACATTCCCGAGCTAGCCATACGCATGACAACGTCAGGAGATAGTCTTGAAGTGGCGGTTTTGGTTTTATTCGAGGGGCATTCAATAAGGAAAAAAGGTCTTCCTGAAGGGAAGCCAAAAACCCTTTTGCTTCGACCTTTAAGTTTGATACTGTCAGCCGTGGCGTTAACCGCCGGCAGATTCAACTGGATGACCAAATCCATCCGCCCCCCGCCCCGATCGGTGCAAGGACCAGCCAACACCAGCCAGAACCAGGCAGGACGAACCCGTCAAGTCACGTTATGTTGGATTTGTGCGTTTCCAGCCTGCTAGAAACGACTGTCTGCAACTGGCAGGCAATGTTTGTTTGTCGTCACGTACTGTCAGGGACAAAATCCTCATAAAATATGGGAAGTCGCTTATACAGGGGACCATGGGTTGGGCGATCGTTTGCTCGTACTTGGGTGATATTTCGCGTAAGGACTGAGCCTTGCACTCCGCTATGCTAAAATTTTTCAGCGATGGTATCTATATAGTCGACTAAATAGGCCATCCCTGTAGCTTCGTGCATTTCGGTTATTCTGGTGTATCTGTCAGCCGATAGGACGCCTCTCAGGAACCTATTTTGGAATGAATTCATTCCTTGTTCTTCATTGTTCCTGAATTCAGGAACCTAATTTATACTCACATTAAAGCATATTAAATTGTCTTTCAAACAGCATATTTATTTTTTTGATATGATGAATAGTTTTCAAAAAAAATATAGTTAAAATCAAAAGTTTACAGTGGGCCGATTTCTAGGCGCGCAAGTTTACATAAAACGATTGTGTTTTTAAGGAGTAAGGAAAGTTCACCTGGAAAAGCGGCACCTTGAGCTCGAATTCGGTCAGGGAATTACAAAATACAGATTTACAGAATCAGTAAGAGTACAGAAATAAAAAATATGTTTTTCTGGAGGGTTATAGCTGCAAAACAAAGTAATGTATCAAGCAATATTCAATAGAGAGTTATTGGAAATTATAATATACAATTACAACTTACCAGACAAAAATCAAATCGACAGGTCGGCATACATAATACAATACGCAGACGATACGGCACTTATCGTACATGACAAAACTACTGAGAGAGCAGCTCAAAGACTCCAAACACTAACAAACAACACAATGACATGGTTTTATAAATGAAGACTAACACCAAACGGGTCAAAAAACCAACTTCTGCTCACAAACCACAGACTCAACGCTGACTCCCCTACAATAACTGCAGACGGCCAAACGACACAACCAAAAAACGACATAAAATACCTTGGAATCACAATTGACCAGAAACTTAAATTTACTAAACACATACGAAACAACAGAACAGAAACGATAAAAGGAACAAAACACTTTCGCTCACTAACATACAAAGACAAAGGAATTAGTACAAATACCGCGACAAAAACATACAAAGCGATCTGCAGACCCCTCTTGGACTATGGACATATACTCATGACCAACGGAACAGAAAGGACAAAACGTTATATACAAACAACAGAACAAATTGCACTAAGACTCATAACACGAATAAGACACCCCCAAAACCCACTACACAACCCCTCCACCCAACTACTATACGAACGCACAAACATGACAAAGATTTCAGAAAGACTCATACATCTACAGACAAAATTGACAAACAACCCCTACAACTGGGCCATACTGAATCCCCTTTGTCTTACAAGACCAACCAGACAATCCCACTTCCGTTTCCCTACATCAACGCTACTCGAACGCTTACAATAGTAACTGACTAAATAAATCATAAAAATGGGGCAATAAATCCAAGATCTCTGTTAGTTGTGTTGAGTCAGAATTAAAATTATTCAATTAGTAACCTAGAATAAGACAGTTTTTACCTTTATTTGTTTGTTTAGATTAAGACTGCATGTACTAAACAAGGGCAGAAAGACCGATAGGTCGATAGCCTTTTTTTAGAAATAAAGATGTTTACTACTACTGGAAATTATAAATACTGTAATGCAGTAATAAGGTTGGTCCTTATTTTAATACTGAATTAGCTTTATTTCATTAACGAAATGATAGTTATTGGAATGTCTAGTTCACTGTTTTCAGTATTAAAAGAATCTAACCTTTAACCTAACCTCTGTGCCTAACCTCCCAGAATTTAACCTTGTTGACTTTGTATTATTTACCTTTTTTATTGGATTTTTGACGCTGTATGAGCATTTCTCATTCAAAAAAATTCTCAATTGAAAAACACGTGTATCTGAAACCGGGTTATGTTTCGCAGACGTTAGACACAGAGGTTATAAATGTCAACTGCCAGTTTAAGGTAGAAATAAAACGTGCAGTATCGCTGCACAATTAGCACAGAACAGTATCCTTATTAAGGGGTCCCTTATTTTTAGACTCAATTGAGTCAGGCGTATGAGTCAAAATACCACAAACTCTATTACTGCATCTCCTTATTGACCGTCCAATAACTCTCTAATTTTCAGTGTGTAGTTACAGTAATAGAATCTAAATGGCAAGATTTGTGAAACATATAAGAAACTGATTAGAATTTTCTATCCTGAACAGCAATTGTGTTGTTTTTTGCAAAAAAAAAGTTTAATTTTTTGATCTAATTTAATCTGCTTTATTTTTATCTATAGAGCATATGAAGTAGTTAGTAGAACAATGCGGCGTAATCTTATAGCATTAAGTAAGTAAAGCGCAAATTTACTTGGGCCAGTTAATAGCCATTGGGATTCGAGAACTTGTCCAGATGGGAAGCATTTGGAATTTTTCGCATTCTTCCCAAAATTAAGTCTGAAAGTCTATAATTATCAAGTGATTATCAACTAATTATCAAGTCTCACAGCCATTTCCCAATGATACCTTAGCCGAAGCAACTACAGTTTTTTATCAATAAAATAAAAACTAAACAGCGTTCTTCAGGCAGTACCATCGCCACACGCAAGCGGAAGTATACCGATTTAACGAGGCCTGCAAAGATACATATTAAAATTCAAAACAAAATACATTTTACAAACAATTAAACACCCTGTAAAAACATGTTGAAGATAAGACGATAACAATCTCGAAGACATGAAATATTTTATAATTTTTTAATAGAAACGATTTAAGAGGGTTGATAGGCATATTTATGTTGCGACGGCATATGGCTAATTAGTTATCTTGATCTGAGGAAATTGAAGGGGGAATTTATTTGAATATTTCATGGCAAAAAGGACGGCATTTACTTGCCAATAAATCAGTATTTGCCCCAATAAGAACTTGCCAATCAAGTAAGTGTTGGAAGAATATTCACATTGTTATATCCTTCTAGTTTACCGGGGAAGATCTACGCATAGATAGCCCGCGACCGCCTAATAACTACATCTGTTCCCTACACCCTAACTGCTTGGACTCGTCAATATTAACATGTCTACAGGAAGTCAGGAAGATATATTAACATCACTTCGGACAAAGAGCTTATTAAATTTCGGGGTGTATAAATTTCTTCCACAACTCGGTGGGTAATTATCTTTCTACCGTTTTAAGTCACATGTTAGAAGCTCGGATATTTATTCCATTTATCAGCGATTAGGCGAAGAAAAATGGTCGTTGCTCGCTCACCATCTACCTGTTGGCTGAAGCTGAGCCCTCCACATATCTCGGGCGTGATTTACGCACTTCCAATACATCGACGATTAGGGCAAATGTTTCTCTTGGAGACTTATCGCCAGCACGACACCGTGTTACTGACACCCTCGACAAGAAGACATTTTTAAGCCGGCTACAACGCCTAAAGCCCCGTTCACATTTTTACCACGACACACAAGCTTCATAAATTAAAACTCTTTTTTTTCTACCTGCCTCTTAGAGCGTCTATGAATAACTCAGCAATGCGTTAAACGAATTCAGGATGAAAACGTATTAAACAAGCGCCATATTAATGTGTTTAAATAAATCACATATTTTTTTATTGATTAAAAAAATAAATTATTCTGGATTCACCATTCTATTGTCTAGTTTCAGGCTTCTGCTTTTTAGTTCAGACGTTATTTCACTAGGAAAGAATACAGTTTTAAATGGGTCATGTGCTTCTGAAAAAAGTTAGAGAGCAAACTTTTAGTTTTCTTAATGGAACACCTTATTTTAGATTACATTGCTAAAGTTTGTATGCAAAAAACAAGGCATGATGGAATGGACATATGTTTTTATATAAACGGAAGAAAAGTTTAATTCTTTATAATTTGTCGTACCTGGATCAAAAGGGTTAAGATTTTGAATACTTAACTTCTGAGTCAATTTAATCAATTATTTCTGGAGTTGTAATGGTTATTGATTTTTATATATATTATTTATTATATTATATATTATATTTATTATGTTGCTTTTTTAGCTTTGAACTATAAGACAGCCATAATACAATCCTAACTATTTTTCCCAGAAAATGTCAGTTTCTATCAAGAGTTTTAACATTCGTGTAGCAAATCGCAATTATCAGACGAACGCGCAATTTTAGCATTTAATGTTATATTGGTTTTGAACAAGGGATCAATTTTTTCTTCTTAAAATTCGCGATAAATCTCTAAATAAAAATCTCAAAACGTATGTAATTGTACACCCTGTATAAATTTACAATCAATTTAATATCAATTATAATATATAGTAATCAATTTAATCAATCAATTTCGTGCCAAATTTGAAAGTAGCAACAGCCATGCATAGAAACTGATGATGGTGGAGAAAGACACCGAAACGTTTATGTAATGAAATAATAAACAATATAATTGACTGGAACCCATGAATTTTGTTTTTAGTAGTAGTAGTAAACATCTTTATTTCTAAAAAAAAAAGGTCTTTCTGCCTTTGTTTAATACATGTAGTCTTAATCTGAATAAAAAATAAATATGAAAATTCTCTTATTCTACGTTAACAATCTTATTAATAAACTTTCCAATTCCAATGACAAGAAAAATTTATTTTATTGTCCAGTAGTCAGTTGCGTTTGTAAGTGTTCTAGTAGCGTTGATGTAGGGAACCGGAAGCGGGATTGTCTGGTTGGTCTTGTAAGACAAAGGCGATTCAGTATGGTCCAGTTGTAGGGGTTGTTTGTCCATTTTGTGTGTAGGTGTGTGAGTCTTTCCGAAATCTTTGTCATGTTTGTGCGTTCGTATAGTAGTTGGGTGGAGGGGTTGTGTAGTGGGTTTTGGGGGTGTCTAATTCGTGTTATTAGTCTTAGTGCAATTTGTTCTGTTGTTTGTATATAACGTTTTGTCCTTTCTGTTCCGTTGGTCATGAGTATATGTCCATAGTCTAGCAAGGGTCTACAGATAGCTTTATATATTTTGGTGGCGGTGTTTGTGCTAATTCCTCTGTCTTTGTAAGTTAGTGATCGGAAGTGTTTTGTTCTCTTTAATGTTTCTGCCCTGATGTTTCGTATATGTTTAGTGAATTTAAGTTTGTGATCAATTGTGATCCAAGGTATTTTACGTCGTTTTTTGGTTGTGTCGTTTGGCCGTCTGCAGTTATCGTAGGGGAGTCAGCGTTGGGTCTGTGGTTTGTGAGCAGAAGTTGGTTTTTTGACGCGTTTGGTGTTAGTCTCCATTTATAAAACCATGTCATTGTGTTGTTTGTTAGTGTTTGGAGTCTTTGAGCTGCTCTCTCAGTAGTTTTGTCATGTACAATAAGTGCCGTGTCGTCTGCGTATTGTAATATGCATGCCGATCTGTCGATTTGATTTTTGTCTGGTAAGTTGTAATTGTATATGTCATGGCAGTATATATTGTAGAGAAACGGTGAGAGGATCAGGATCCTTGAGGGAGCCCTTGTTCAGGGGAAAAAGAAAATGACAGTGTTTTGTCAATTCGTACTTGTAGTTGTCTGTTTTCTAATAAGTTCTTTATGGTGTGTAGTAGATATGTTGGTGTGTGTAGTTTGTATAGTTTGTATAGTAAGCCTCTATGCCAGACACTATCAAAAGCCTTGTTAATGTCCATAAACAGGCAAGCTGTCTTTCTGTCAGTTAGGTGGGTAGTCTGTATATTGAAACAAGTGGGGTTTTCGGGTTTTTGGCCGTCGTTCGGTAGAATTTCTTCTTGACGTTTCGCAAGCACGTGTGGCTTGCATCTTCAGAAGTGGTTTGCTTGAACGCTTACACTGTTCTGATCTGTGTAAGCGTTCAAGCAAACCACTTCTGAAGATGCAAGCCACACGTGCTTGCGAAACGTCAAGAAGAAATTCTACCGAACGACGGCCTAAAAACCCGAAAAACCCACTTGTTTCAAGGAATGGCCTCGAAAGTCTATCTCTTTTGATAAGTCTGTATATTGTTTGCCAAAATAAAGAGCGGATGAACAGTCGAGTGATGCTGTTTGAAACCAAATTGGTAGGTAGGTATATATTTTCCAATCACTTTTTTAAGCCGCTGCTTTATTATGTATTCGAAAATTTTGCTTAGTATTGGAAGTAGTGTAATTGGTCTGTAGTTTTTATTTTTATTTGAATTGAAATACAGTCAGGAAAGTATACACATTATCTCTATAATATGGGGCGATATATTCCTCAATATGTTTAAGCACTTTCCGTCCATAATTTGGACAAATTGAATCAACATTGCGGAAACAGTAATAGTCATATTATTTCATTATGGCTAATACTGATATTATACAAAACAGCGGTGGAACAAATAGTAGAAATTGATGTTTGTAATTTGGTTTGCTAGATCTATTTGCAAGAAAGAAAAATGTCTTTGTCTTGTACCAAATAAAATTTCGACATGACCTCCGGTACGTCTTAGGGGCTAAATTGTATCTAGCCATGTCCAGCGGCTACAAATCAAAGAAGAAAGTCCAGCTGTGAGTGTCAGAGCCATTTTAGGAAGAAGCTATTCAAGGAATTTTTTATTGCAATTATTCCGACCACCTGAGAACGGTCCATTCATAGAAAGAAGTTTCGTGTTTTGTTGAAGGTATTACCTTTTACCGTCCTTGTTACTGTCTGTTGATTAGAGGTGTTTATTATGCCAATTGTGCTTTTTAAATTTCCAACCCTGGGGACCCCACACAAAAAAGTTAGCCTTTACTCTCCACTATAGAGAGTTGAGTGAAAACGTTTCATTTCCAAGAACGCCTGTTCATACATCTATTCTTTGGGGATATTAGGTGTGACCTTCTCAAAACTCCTGTCAATTATCCCAGTACCCATAAATACGTATTAACGAAACCGTTCAAAAAAAACTTTACAGTGATAAATTTCTCTGTGAAGTAAATATTGAAAAGGAAACTTTAATTTTCGTCTGTATTTTGTACACTGTAATAATTCTCCTATGGTTAAGCAACTTTGTTAGGTGATTGCATATCTTCGGCGTCAGTTGAAATACTTTTGCAACAGATAAACGCGAATGAATCCATTTTCTTCAAAAATGAGCCGCCGAATATCTATATGAAATAGAACACTTTGTTTATGTAGAATTATTACTGTTCTAGGTTTTCAACTAAATTGATAGCTATACTACAGGGTGAAACGTTATTAATCTAATGTCTGCAAAATTGGGAAATAGCAACCTCTACGAACAACACGAAAATTGCAGCAAGGATTTTATTTGTCATCTAAACATTTTCCGTCACAAAATTTCGAAAAAACGAGTTGAAATTAACACTTTAAACACCCTGTTTTCCGAATTTATTAACCTTCAAATAAGGCTTGCTTGATTTCCCATTGCTAATGAATCACTCTGTATATATACTTCTAAATGTTGATTCGAATGTGCCCGCTTACTAAATTGAAGTGATTGTTTCCCAAACCGTATATTCAAATAACTTAGTGCTTCTTATTCTTCTGTTATTAATGAAAATATAACTCTAATAACATAAATTGAAAATAATGTAAAAACTTTGATTTAAGTCTATTTTTGTCGAATAGTTAATCTGAATGAATTAACAAATCGGGTATTAAAGTGTGTGATGTCTTACTTAAATAGATTGTGTCCAGTCCCTAGAAAGAATAGTTAATCAATCAACGATTTTCCATCTTTGCAGATCTTTGTGTCGGGGTTTCTTCAAGCAGAATTATACTACAAATAATAATCGGTATAAACCACACTAAGCCAATCAAAAAAAGGAATTTATGTGGGCGCATATACATAATTGAAACGAGAAAAGAGTCAACTTTTGCCAGTTCGTGCAAAGCCTTTAAGCCGATTTTGTATTTCTTTGGCTGACCGAACTGTTTTTACTATTAATTTATTCAACTTGCTTTCTCCACTTCGGAGAATTAGAGAATTGCAACTAACAGCATGATCTTGTGATGACAAGTTGCTTAAACAGCAGAGCCAAACAAAAAGCAGAAGAAACGAACAGTATGTTTTGGCTTTTTGCAACCTGATAATTCTTTTCATCTTATAATTTTCATTGCATTATATAATATTTAATTGTAATCGCTTAATGCTGAGCAAGAGTCAGTTGTGTAGAAAATGCTTCAGACTTTTCACACAGGTTTTTCAGCGAAGGTCGTTACGTTGAAAGAGTTGAAGAAAGATGCTGTTCTTTTTTAGAATATTGCTGAAAAGCCACTGCCTTATTATAGGACCTTCGCATGCATTTATATTAAAGACAAACATATATATGAAAGGAATGAAAAAAAAGACAAACATATATTTAAAAAATTGACTTCAAGGAAAATATTTAAATTTTAAGAGATGATAATAAAAACGACAGTTCTATACAAAATAGGAAAACGTATGGATAAATTCAAAAAATAACATAAAACTTCATGCGATATAAATAAATGACATTATAAATAAAGGTGGGTATGTTTACATTAAATTGATGCTAATATAATTTAAGAAAAAGCTGACAAAGATCTCCTGCAAAAGTGAATTTTTACCGACAAAAATCCCACACTGAAGCAACATAAAAAATTTGGCCGCCTAATGAATAAAATTTATTAAAAACAACAAAAGTAGTAAGCTTATCTCAAACAGGTTGATCGTCTAAAAACCAAACCTGGATATTTTATTCGAGAAAAACGTTTGAATTGATTGATTTTGTCATTTACGGTTTGAATGGATCAACAAGGAACTTTTGAAATTATGCTGTGAAACTTGCAACGTATGAAGGGGTGAAGGTTTAAAGAAAGCAGGATATACTCTCGAGTTTTTATTCATCCTTTTGTTTTAATTTCGTCTTTAATTATATTAATTGATTTAATTATAATTAATTGATTGAAAATTGTTTGTTTCATTTGACCTTTATTCCTTTTCAGCCGATAGAGTGTTACATTTTCATTTCCTACAATCACTTCATTTGTAATGTCAGCTTTGTCTGGATTTTAAATGTGTTAAAAATCTGCTGATATTATAAAGTTTGCTGAATTAGCTATAATACGTGTCCCCTTGCTTCTTGCCTTAATAATTTCATATTGACAGTGTCATTGAAAATTTTATAAGTGCATGAGCCATTAACACATATTTGAACTAATGTCTCAGCTTAAAAATGGTTCCGCAAATTTTATTGCGAAGTCTTTCAATGGTTCTATTTTGTTCCTCAACATGTTGAATGTATCAAGATTTAGAGGCTCTCGTTTTTTAGTTCTTGATCAAAATTTTTCCATTTTAATAACACCAGCTATGCATAAGAAGAATGTTTAGCAATGGGTTTAGAAGACTTTTTCTTCGGACTGGTTTTTCATGTAAAATATTAAACGTTCACTACATACATAGAATAAAAGACCTAGTTTTCATTCGTTATGGCATAAAACAGTAATTTAATATTTTTTCTCTGTTAACCATTTGTAGAAAAACAGGCTCTGTGGTTTCTTTATAGAAAAACAGATAATTTTTATCGTATTTAACGCCCCTGATGATGAATAGTCTAAGAACTCGAAACCTATTGGGTTCTTGACAAATCAATTACTTGTGGAGAAGACTGTAGTTCTTTGTGAAACTCCACTGTGGGAACATGAAATGTTTCTTCCACTCAATAGAAGACGCGTCTAGAAAGCAATTAATAGGCTGTGTAAACCAGACTAGCTCAATTGAAGAAAATCACTAATAACTATATGAATTGACAACATTCAGCTATTATTCAACTTGAGATTTTCTAGTAAATTTCCAATACTTTAAGAGATTTTAGGTAAACTTTCAAATGCACATTAAGTAAAAGACCTTAGGCTTCCAGAAGAAGCAAAGTTTTAGCACGTAAACAACTTCTAATTCGATTCATTGCAACAGCGCTCAAAAGTAGCAAAATGCAAAGCATTAAACTTGCAAAAAACTTACATAAACAAGAACTGAAATTTGCAAACAGAGTTGAAAATATCTTCAATAAAATTTTTCGATGTCTATAAGTTTTTGTCTGCATGTTTCTTGCGAATATTTACAAATGTCTATTCCCATTTGTTAAGAAACGTGAGAACTTTTTAAGGTTCTAAAAGACTTTAACTGAAATACTGAACCATCCATACAGTTTCCATGAAATTTTCAATTGCGTTCAAAACTGGTTCTTTATTGCGAGCAAGTTTTAGGCAAAAACACATTAAACTTCTTACTTTTATAGTTCATTAAAATTTTATTTTATAGTTCATTTCAGTATTCATTTGGTACTAATCCTATCAAGAAACCTCTAGGCAAACGGCGTCCTTTTGCAGAATGTTTACCATCCGAACTGTTAAATGACCATCGATGTTATGGCTATGCAAATGAGAGTGCTAACAGCATTTTATTTGTCACCACTATTTATTAATATTCATTTCTATACACTCGCATTAAACGTATATACTTATCTAGCAAACCCCTGTAAATCGGGCCTAAGCTTTAAACCAATGATGGCTCTATTAGTCTGCCTACTTTCTGTGATTTTATGGTCCTGCTCCCTCGATTCCGAGCCCCTTATCTCGGAACTTTAATGACCCGAGATGGTGTTAAAAAGGAAATAATTAGACACTCTCGGAGGCGAGAATCTTTATAATTGTTTCACTCTTCTCTCCGGTTTCGACTTTCATTGATAAAACTGTTGCGGTTGTTTCGTCTAATTGCTGCCGATATACTTTTTCCTTTACCTGCTCGGGGTTCTACCAAATTTAGTGACAAATGCACAAAGATATTACATAATTGCCTTCAAAATGTAAACCTGTTAACTCTTAGCTTCTTTATGGGATCTATAAATCGATTGACGGGGGAAATGGAGGCTAGCTGAGTAGCCAAATGCATATTTAATGTCTTTCAAAGCTGACTGGAAGTGCTTTGTTTTAATAATAAAAGTGATAAGGAAATATCAAACGGGTTCACAAAATGAACAAATCGAGAGGACATAGAGATTTTTAATAAGCTGGAATATTTATTTAAAAAATTCTCACTAAACCTAATAAGACATAGGTATTATCAATCAATCAATCATCAATTACTGCACGGGTGTGAGAGTTCCCAACAAAATAATGATAATTTTTCAAAAATTTTTCACAAAACGCAGCAGAAAATAATATAAAAATAAACACCCAAACTGAACACAAGCACCGTGCAACTAAGTTTACAAGCTCCGCTCCCCGTGTAAAATTTTATAGTAGTAGTAGTAAACATCTTTATTTCTAAAAAAGGCTATCGACCTATCGGTCTTTCTGCCCTTGTTTAATACATGCAGTCTTAATCTAGATAAAAAACCAATATGAAAATTCTCCTATTCTAGGTTAACAATAGTAGTAGTAAACATCTTTATTTCTAAAAAAGGCGACCTATCGGTATTTCTGCCCTTGTTTAATACATGCAGTCCCAATCCAGATAAAAAACAAATATGAAAATTCTCCCATTCTAGGTTAACAATGTTATTGAATAAATAAGATTTCAGTGGCAAGAAGAAATTATTTTATTGTCCACTAGTCCGTTGCGTTTGTAAGTGTTCGAGTAGCGTTAGTGTAGGGAAACGGAAGCGGGATTGTCTGGTTGGTCTTGTAAGACAAAGGGGATTCAGTATGGTCCAGTTGTAGGGGTTGTTTGTCCATTTTGTCTGCAGCTGTATGAGTCTCTCAGAGATCTTTGTCATGTTTGTGCGTTCGTATAGTAGTTGGGTGGGGGGGTTGTGTAGTGGGTTTTGGGGGTGTCTTATTCGTGTTATTAGTCTTAGTGCAATTTGCTCTGTTGTTTGTGTATAACGTTTTATCCTTTCTGTTCCGTTGGTCATGAGTACATGCCCAAAGTCTAGCAAGGGTCTACAAATAGCTTTATATATTTTGGTGGCGGTGTTTGTGCTAATTCCTCTGTCTTTGTAGGTTAGTGATCGGAAGTGTTTCGCTCTCTTCATTGTTTCTGCCCTGATGTTTCGCATGTGTTTAGTGAATCTAAGTTTGTGGTCGATTGTGATTCCAAGGTATTTTACGTCGTTTTTTGGTTGTGTCGTTTGGCCGTCTGCTGTTATTGTAGGGGAATCAGCGTTGAGTCTGTGGTTTGTGAGCAGAAGTTGGTTTTTTGACGCGTTTGGTGTTAGTCTCCATTTATAAAACCATGTCATTGTGTTGTTTGTTAGTGTTTGGAGTCTTTGCGTTGCTCTCTCAGTAGTTTTGTCATGTACAATAAGTGCCGTGTCGTCTGCGTATTGTAATATGTATGCCGATCTGTCGATTTGATTTTTGTCTGGTAAGTTGTAATTGTATATGTCATGGCAGTATATATTGTAGAGAAACGGTGAGAGCGGGGATCCTTGAGGGAGCCCTTGTTCAGGGGAAAAAGAAAATGACAGTGTTTTGTCAATTCGTACTTGTAGTTGTCTGTTTTCTAGTAAGTTCTTTATGGTGTGTAGTAGATATGTTGGTGTGTGTAGTTTGTATAGTTTGTATAGTAAGCCTCTATGCCAGACACTGTCAAAAGCCTTGTTAATGTCCATAAACAGGCAAGCTGTCTTTCTGTCAGTTAGGTGGGTAGTTTGTATATTGTTGGCCAAAATAAAGAGCGGATGAACAGTCGAGTGATGCTGTTTGAAACCAAATTGGTAGGTAGGTATATATTTTCCAATCACTTTTTCAAGCCGCTGCTTTATTATGTATTCAAAAATTTTGCTTAGTACTGGAAGTAGTGTAATTGGTCTGTAGTTGCTCGGTTGTGTATTGTCCAGTCCATTTTTGGGTATAGGGATTATTAAGCCGTTTTTCCATGTTTCTGGGATTCTGCCATTTGTGATGCAGTTGTTCAATTCAGTTAGGATCAGTTTGTGTGTTTCTTTAGTTAGGCTTTTCAGGAGTTTTGCCTTTATTTTATCTTTTCCCGGTGCTGTGTTTTTGATATGCGCTAGGGCTTCATCGTACACTATGTCTGTGATCAGTTTGTATGTATAGTTTGGTGAGCTGTTGAAATAGTTCAAGTACCAGTCGTTGATCAAGTTCCAGTTGTCATTGTCGAAGTTAGGGTTTGTCGATATGCTGAGGGCCTTTTGACAGTGTCTGGCGAACGCGTCAGCTTTCTCTTTGTCTGTGTACCGTTCTACTTCCGTTTTCGACAATTGTGTCAGTAGTGTTAGTTTTTTTGTATTGCGCTAGTTTCTTAATTTTTCGCCAGTATGTTTTGCTTTTGTCTTTTTGTATTTCTTTACATGTTTCTAGCCATTTGTCTTGTCGGTATTGTCCAATCAAGGTTTTAATGTTTCTGTTGAGTTGGTTCAGTGTTTTTTTAGGTCGCTATTTTGAGTGTTTGTAAATAGTCTGTACAGTTCTCCCTTTTGTTTTATGAGTCTCAGTATGAATTTGGGTAGTGTATGTCGGTAGAAAACATTTTTTATTTCCGGGCTAAATTTTCCTATGGCTAGTGAAAGTTGTTGTTGTATGGTTTCTATTGAAATGTGCTGTGCTTGTGATTGAATGTAGTCATGTATATGTTGTTTCACTTTGTCTATGTCAGTCTTTGTTAGGTTTAAGTTTTTCTCTATAGGAGGTGTATTGGAGGTAGGTTGCGTATGTTGTAAGTCTATGTTAAACGTAATAGCCAGGTGGTCGGATCCCAGCTTGTTGGTTAAGTTTATGTTGTTGATGGTGTTTGTCAAGTTTTTTGTGTGCAGTAGAACGTCTGGTGTTGAGTCTGGGTTTGCGGGCATCAGAAAAGTTGGTGGGGTGTGCTGTTTTATAAAGTCGGAGTTTTGCAAAAATCTTTTAAGTTGTTTCGTTTTGTTCGTGTTCAAGTTAAATTCGCCTATAATTATTGCATATTTGTAGATGTTCGCCTTAGTCAGTATGTTTTGTTCTAGGTTGGAGTGTGGGTGTATGTATGTCAGAAATATGTGTATCAGGTCGTTTAAGTAGGGTATGGTAAAATGTAGACAGTCGTTCAAAGGGTTGTTAAAATTTTATATAAAATCACCATTTTTAAAACAAGGTAAATGCAAATTTAATTTTCCCGAAAAATCATTGTCCTCATCGTGTCGATGACGTTGTTACAAAGACAGCAAATTAGTGGCAATCCAGAGCTAATTTATATTTATTCTTGCCCATTTCGAGCGAGTCGCACCACGGATAAGCCGCACAGATTACCGAAGACATTGATTTACTGGGTTTATCGGTTCCAAGGAGTGGTACCGTACGAGGGAACGTTCAAAATGTCCTTTTCCTACCTTTGTCACATTTATCTTTTAATCGGTTACTAGCTTCCTGTTTAATTGCCTTCCTGCGACTAAGCATAGGAAATTATACGAAGGACTTCTCGTCTTGGTACATTATCAGTTTTATTCACCTTTTTAATTGTGATTTATTCTCAAAATCAATAAAATTGTATGAGAACTTGTAAATTTGATTTCTAATAAGCAACCAGTAACATCTATATTAAAAGAATTGATTTTTACGAATAATTGGTGGAAAAGCTTTATTTTAATTTTGTGAGGGTTCAAATTAAGACACTTCTTATCGCTTCTTCCGCAAGCCCTATAATGAAACTTACACAAAGCTGACATAAATTAATTGACTACAGTAAAGGAAAATAACACACAAAATGTAATAAATTCTTTCGCGTTCTTGAAACCTTCTTGATTTTTCATACTCTAAAGAGTTGGTTGTAAGTTTAACAACGTAATTTCCAAGGTTTCTTGTTGGGGCATCTAAATCAGTTTCTTCATGAGCAGCACATGAAATAATCTGCACATAATGTGCAAAACCTGTGTTTTCTTCAGTTATTGGTTCTAAAACAGTGTTGTGTCCGAAGGGCTTGGCACAACAAATACATTGGATTGCTATTGCGTTTGTTGTGCTGAGCCTTTCGGACTGGACACTGATTTGAAGACAAAAAGCCCTCAAATCCTGCGCTTTTTTCAGTTATTACCACTAAATCAGTGGCCGAAGGGCTCGGCACAACAAATAGATCAGACTCTTAATGCGATTGTTGTGCCGAGCGCTTCGGACAAGACACTGATTTGAACACAAAAAAACATTTAAATGCAGCGTTTTATTCAGTCATTGCTCTGAAACAGTGTCGTGCTCGAAGGGCTTGGCACAACAATTACATTGAAATTCTAGTGCGGACACCACCCTGATTTGAACACAAAAAACACTCTAAATCTGCGTCTTCTGCAGCTATTGCCAGTAAAACAGTGTCATGCCCGAAGGGCTCGGCACAACAAATACATTGGATTCCTAAAGCGTCTGTTGTGAGGAGCCCTTCGGGTACGAGACTGATTTGAACACACAAAAACACTCAAAACCCGTGTTTGCTTCAGTTATTGCCTCTACAACAGTGTCGTGCCCGAAGGGCGTAGCACAACTAATGTTGTGCACATATCAGATATATTTTTGCTTTTTATTTTAAGAAAATGTTTTTTAAACACTTAATCTAATGGAAACGTCTGTTCAGAACGGCATTTTCAAAAAAATAAAGCAATATTTTTTCATTGATCAATCGATTAATGTGTTTTGGTACAACTAGCTTTTGTATTTTAGAACAACCTTAGTTGCTCCTTACTCTATTTTTCCGTATATTTACATTAACGATCTTAAATAGCCGGGAAATGAAAATTGTTTCATTCGACTTTACGTCCGATTGACTCATTCCGTATAATTTTTTACAAAGTTATTATCGTTTCATTACTTTTGAACAACTACTTCAACACATCTATTCTTTAATACTCTCTTGATTTTCATTCTGTTAGTGACGCATTTTTTGTGCTCCACTTCTACATTTGCAAAATTTTGTTTGTGTCCTTTTCTATATAAATTTTCTGCTTTTTTTTCATACTTTATTTATTCTTCAACCAATTGATCCAAACACTGGCCTTCATCGCATGTAGAATCTTGGTCACTTAGTACTTTCTTCTCGATATAGTCAGAACTCTCCTTAAAATCATCTGTGTCAACTTTTTCAATTTTCTGCAGATTTCCTGCCTGACTCTTGTTTTGTTGGAATTCTTTCAGCTCTTCATCAGGAGTGTCTGTGAACATTCTTCATTTTTATTTCTCATTTCTTTCTTACTACCTTACTTTTCTTCTATGTTTTTAGCTACGATTTTATAATTCCTGAACTGCCAAGTTTTACTCCCTTGACAATATATGTGGATGAGCATTCGGTTCTTCAGCTTAGATTTCAATAGGTTACAAAAGCGCATAAGTATCCATTTTCACCAAAATTTTGCCAATCTAAGAAGCAAATAAATGCCTCTTACATAAATATCCTTGACATTTTGTTGGGTAAATGCATTTGGATTGGCCTTTCCAGCAACCTGACACAAATTGAGTGTTTTGCTTGGTTTTTGAATCATCCAATTCCATCCGAAAGCAGCCTGATCGTAATATATCGTATAAAGGCCACAGTTGGATGGATCCAAAATGTTCCTCCATAAAATAAATTTGTATATCTTTTAAAATGTTAAATATAAGAATTCTAATTTAAGAAGGTTTCCTTAGACTCTCCTACTTCCGACCCTTCCGTACCTTCCGACTCTCCAAATGTCCGTGTATAATTTTTTTGAGGCTTCAATATTTAAAGGTTTTCTCGTTTCAAATGAACAAGAATATGCTAAAGTATATGCTTACTTACAAAAAATTTATACAGAAGTAATATCCTTGGTCGAAAAACAGCAAATCTGCAAAAACAAGTTTATATTGTGTTGCGACTTTTTTTCTAACCGACAAGAAAAATCTGCAATTAGAATTGCCAGTTTGCAATACAAAAACAAAGCAAGAAGCGAAAAAAACCAGAGAAACGCATTAAAAATCTTGAGGATCACATAAAGTTCAATGTATAATAAAAAATTAAATACGTGAATGAAACAAAACTTCTGTTTCTGAAGTTGTGTTTCTGGAAACTAACTGAAGTTGTGTTTCCAGTTCATTTTACGTTTCTTTCTAAATTAAAATAAATTATTTAAAAACAAGAGGTAGTAGACAGATTGAGCAATTTTTTTTTGCCAGAACCCACTCCTTAGATCACTTTATCTAGAAATATCTTACCAATAGAAGTTCGAGTTATGAGCACGTAGATTAGTGCGATCTAGAACATCTAACACGAAAGCATCTAGTACTACAAATGAATTCACCTGGAGTGAAACTTCATGAACCAAATCAGCTCACAGAAATAATGCACTTAAAGTACAAACGAAGGTATGAGGAAAGGCTCTTTGTAAGTGGATTCAGTCGAAGTAGCATGTTGGAAAGAGGCTTTCCTTCCATCACGACTCGTCCGCTCTGTTCAAAGCTCTCAAGAAAATCACTTCATTTTAGTTGGAGCAGCTGTATTAAATTTTTCTTATCCTTCTATCTAATCAAGTACTCTACTAATTTTTTTCTATTCGCTAATTGTGGCCTTCAAAGAAACTAACGGGCTGAAGGCTAAAACTCGCCCTTATTAATGTAAATTAGGACCCGATCGTGCCGATATTCAAATTGGGAAAATAATGTTACTGCAGTAAAACGTGTGCTTATGATATATTGCGCAGCCATGTTGGATTTTGCGACACGATCGACTGGAAATTTTATGCGGGACATTTTCTCGTTCCAACTTTAGCCTGCCTGCTAATGATAGCCTTCCATTCCATTCAGTTATTATTCAAGTTTATTGGTTTTCCATATTTTCAGCCGTATTCGCTCCATTATCCATGTAGGCGAAAGAGCGAAAGCAATCAGCTTTGACTACAACTATTCGAATATAAATCTTGTTAACGGTTCAATGATTGGTAATTACTAGGCCAAGACACATTTAAGCTTCCAATTCTGTAGCTAATAATCGAAATAGATATACCAGAACTCGAACGGCCGCAAACTTGCTCCTAATTTGAATAATCATTTAGCTCGTCCGAGATATCTGAGCGATTTTGTTTAATTAATTTTTTCTAAATTGATTCCGAGCCAAGCCCAAGGAAATAAAATTAATTTTTATTGTTGAATAAATTTGATTAGGTGGGCTTTTATGTGCCATTTTCGCATTCTGCAGTTTATGTGCTTGCATAATTTCAATAAGAGCAATTTATCAGCCGAAAGTGCCAAGAATTTGGGTTCTCCGCTACCACCCAATGGAAAATGACCCCCGGAAGTGCGGGAAACTTTCGTAATTTTCTATATGCCCTTAAGGGTTCATTCTATGCCAGATTATTGTAATCAGCGCATGAATATGAAATTTGCTTATCGGGCTGCCTCGGCAGGCAAGTTTCCTACTTTTGCGACCGAGCACGCACCTCTCATTGGCCTCAATTTTTCTGGGAGTTTCCTCGAAATTGCAAAACATTAACTACCAATTCTTTATCAATGAAACTCATCAACTCAATTGAGTTCGAGTTCAACTGGTAAACGCCTCAAGAAGCTTTGGTCTGACCAACAGAATAATAGCTTTAAATAACTCCCGATCCGAAAAACCGATATGTAAAAATACTTAACGTACTGTAAGCTGTTAAACTGTTTTGGGTGGCGATAATGACTTTATAAATATTTCATATTAATATTTATTAAGTGCGTTATACGGTTCGTTAAGTTACCGTGTTATGCATTTAAAGATTCTTTGAAATTTAAATTAATATTAAGGATTCTTCAATGTAAAAAAGACTATTACGTTGTTTCTTAGGTGTAATTAGAGCCGGGTTTTATTTAAAGGCACTTTAGCAACTGGTAAATTTATGGATTATTTTAATTGGGAAATTACCATTTTTATTATTGTTTGAACTGTCCAGTTTTATCAAGCACAGCATGAATTGGGAATTGCAAAAGTGGATTGGGTTAATTCTTGATCCCACCTATAGATTATTAGCCCTTTCATGCCCTAACGAATTATTTAGTTCTATGGATTTTTTAGCTTTTAGTGTTCATTGAAAATGCTTTAGTTACCTGGATCGTTCACATTTAGGAGAAGATTAAATCTGACTTTTACACTAAAAGGTTTTGCTAAGATTTCTAATGTATTTTGCAATGATATTACAAAGCTTTGTCTTTAGATTATTGGGTATAATAGTGGACGGTTCAAAGCTGGGATTAGAAGGGAAATTTTTTTATTTTGGTTATACAAAAACACCCCTTTCACTGTTAAAAACCACTAGACTTTCGAAATACAGCAGTTAGATAGAAATTATCATAAGCATTTAAGAAAATTGTGATCAGTTATTTCTGGAAAAGAACTAAAGTGTTTTTTTATCCCATAAAGTAGACAATAAAGCCCATAAAGAGGCATCATCTTGTCGAGAAAATTAGCTTCAAAACAGTATTACTCCCATATTGAATTAGAAAGAACCATTATTTCCTCTTAAAATATAAACAACAGTCTTTTTTATGTTAATTTGATGATCATTATTTCCTCTTAAAATATAAACAACAGTCTTTTTTATGTTAATTTGGTGTTAAAAAAGGAAATATTTTTTCTTCTAAATAGACAAACTATTAATTCTAAAGAGCACCGATACATTTTTCACCTAGGTAAAGGTGCATAATTCCATCGTAAACCCGGAGAAAGGGTCCATCTTAGGACAATTGTAAGCTGTATAAAACTCGTTCTGGATCTCTAAGATTAGTTAGACTAGAAAACCGAAGGTTTTTTTTGTTCCGGTGTGTAATTGACTTTTAAAAAATTATTGACAAATGTCCATTACTGCAGGTTGTAAAAATTTATCATACTTTGCAATTGTTTTATTAAAAACCGTAATTTTTATATGCTAAATTTAAAATCTAAAATCGATGGGATAAAAAATGGTCAATTGAGGTTTGTTCGGGTTAAGAACCACCTTTATAAAATCTCATTTTCTTAAATTTTCCTTAAAATGGTCTAAAGTTTTCATTGTTCTGCGTTTCGTTTAGTGTACAATACAACATTTGTGCTTGGAACATAATTTATAGATTCTGCTTTATTTCATTTTCCAAAATTCTATTTAGGTTCAATTCTATTAGGTAAAAGGGTCGTGAGATAGTCTCGCAACAGGAAACGAGAGTGGAGAGACCACGTTGACAGGATGGGCGACACCAGACTGCCAAAAATTGCCAGAGAGGGAATACCACGTTCAAAAAGACCCCCCGGGACGACCACCAACCCGCTGGTTTGAAAGCTGGAGTTCAGCGTCACAACTGAAGCTTGATGTTGATGAAAAACAGGATATAATCCTAATATAAGAGGAAGAAGAAGAGGTAAAAGTGTAATTATTCATTTAATAAGAATTATTAAAAAGGTAGGAATGCTTTGAGCAATGGTTAATAAAATAATTAAGTCAGGTTTTTATGAGAATATTCCAAACTGCGTTTTTTAAATAAAATTTTTTAAATAAAAATAAACACCAGGTTTCGTAGCACAATAAAAATTGTTGGAGTGGATTTAAAGCCGCTTTAAGTGAGAATTTGGCGACCGATTTTCCTCCGATACCTAAAAATTGTTCTAATGGTATTTGTTGAAATTTCACGTAAGTAGTAAAGTTCAGGTATTTAGCCATGACTTCAAGTGAAAATAGAGTAAGAACTCACGAGTAGAATGAGTATTTTGAATATATAACTAGCACAAAAAGAATCATTGAAATCTATAAAAAAAGTGTGGTAAGTTCCTAATTTTTGCCAACAGTGTATTCTGGACACACTGTAGGCAAAAATCATCAAGTTGTTCGTTAGGATCGTAAGGAACAAGGAAAGTAGTTCAATCCTGAAGAATTTTCTTCAAAGTAAATCAATAGCTTTAATAGCTTCTGATAAACCTCACAAAGTAAGCTTAATTATTCTCTTTTGTATCAAGTTCTTGAATTATATACTGAATAGAAAAAACGTTTAAGCTGGAAAGCAAAAATATTAAAGTAAATTAAACTTAAAAGGAAATGTACTTTGGAAAATTGCATACGATGCAAAGTACTAATCATATATACAGAGTGACTCAAAACAAAAGGGCATGTCTTCAGGAAGTAATTCCGCTAGAACGTTAGATCATAACCCATCTGTAGGAGCATATCGTGTTATGTATGGAAATCAATGTTTTCCTCTTAGGAATGAAAAGTAAAGAAGATCTAAAATGTGAAAGTGTTTCAGTCATGATGAAACTTTTAAAGCCTATTTTTCTCATTTTGAAAATAAACCTATTGCAAAAGGCTACCGCTTACATTTTTCTAAGCAAAAATTTCGAAGAACTTCTAAACGGCTTAGAAATAAATTAAGGTAACTTGGTTCATTCAGAAACGTTTTTTTTTGTTTGTTTATTCTGTTTCAAATTTCAAAATAATATATTTATAACGCAAGGCAATACCTTCTCAATTGCGGAACTGTCTGCAATTTTCAGCACGTGTTTTGAAACACTCTGTATAACGACTACGTATTGAACTTTCTTTTGCAACTTAGTGGTTAATATATTAATATAAATTTCAGGTTGGTTTAATTAAATTAATAGTTATTGTCCATTTTTAGGCTATTTTCAAATGTAAAATTTGCTGATTTAAAAAAACATGAAATTGTACATACATAGAAAAACCCTAAGCTTTCGAGTTCCTGAAAATACACACTTTGATTTGGACATTAAATAGCTAAAAATATTCTCGAAAATCAGTTAAAACGCAATCAAATACACTTGAATTTCAGAAAATCGAAGAGGTCAAACTGGTTCAAATTCCATTTCTGTTTCCAAAAGAAGTTTTTGCATTTTTATTTAAAAAAAATAATACCTATTTAAGATATCTAAATTTATCTTCATGGGATTTTGTAATTTCTTGTGAACATTGCTGCTCTATTCACTGATCTCTCGTTACTCTCAATACTTTGAAAAATAAAAAATCAGTAGTTTAAGGTTTCCCATCAAATATAGAGAGCAAAATCAAAAACTCCATCACAATCATCATTTTCTAAAAAAAAATTCATTTCAATGTAAATGAAGAGATTTAATTTGCAAAGTTCCTGGAAAAGTTCCTCATCCCCATTTTTCTGACTAGTGCAACTTAACAGCACACCAGCTATGAATCCTATTCCAACTCTTCTGAACTGAACTTTTCCCTTTCAAATCTATGTACATTTCCATAAATTTTGCACCGAATAACTGAGCAGACGCGCAGCTGCGTTATTCAGCAACGCAGCTGAAATACCCGCAAGCTTCGCTTACACGCGGTGGGCGGAGAACCGGAGGCTTAAGCCTCGCCTTCAAAAAGCTCGCAGGCGTTTCTTCTGAACTTTTGCTTTACAACTAGCTAATCGACCAATGAGAAACCGGCGTTATGTCGTTACCCAAGCGTAATAGATACCTAATTGTGTTGAGCCGCAAGAGAACCCGATTACATTTTATCAGAGTCATTGCTGTTGGGTTTCTGGTTGGTAGCGGGCGTAAGAAATGGGAGATTTTATTTTATTGCTCATTATTATCTGGTAACCGCAATAAGGCAGCCTTTTATTCAGCTAGATTTAATTCCAATGAGCAGGCTGACCTTATGACGGTTACTGATCCGAAACATCAGACAAATTATTTCAAACTTTGATAAACAACGGCCGTCCGAAGCAATTTCGAGAAGGCCCTGAATACAATGGAAGTTGCAAGTTGTGATTCTCATGTAATTAAATATTTGAGGAGCTGTTGGAAGCGATATTCTCAGCGTGTTTTATATAACCTGCTTAGCTCCCATCAGATTAATATTTGTTTATCATTATTTTTATAGGATGGATGGATATTTACAGGAAACGCATCTCAAATTTTCAAATTTGCCAATTCCGACCGAACAAAGAGTGAAATGGTCTACCACTAATCCCATAAATATAGCAATTTTGTATGGATTTTTGTTGCTTCTGTTCCATAGAATGACGAAGTAGAAGTTAGGTTTTATAACAACCGTTTACTGCAAATTGCTCGCCTACTCGCTCGTTGCTGTCTGGACAGGCGTTTATCGTTTCGCCTTTCTTCAGTTGTCTGCGAGTGGACTTGATAAATAAAAGTTTATTTAATAGACATTTTCACAATTTTTTCAACTTTGATTGAAAACTATTTATTAGAAGCACAAGCATGGGAGGCAGTAGACATTACTTAAAATTTTTAACAATGTTTAATAAATTAACAAAAAGCATTTGTAGTGTTGTATGTTAGAACATTGTAATAGCTCTCAATCCCAAAAGTATGAAACTTATCAAATTAATTTTATGTAGTCGAGGATTTCGAGACAAATAAAATTCACTCTTTCTTAGTACTAAGTAGGTGAAAGCCCCAGATTTTTCTTTTAGAAATTGAGTGTTTCACCAGATCGTCTCAGACGACCACAAAGACTTATTATCACCAGCTAACCAACGACTATTAACCACTTAATAGCCATTCTCAATTTAAAATCAATCAAGTGGCGTTTAAAAATCGTTAATTGTTTTCTCGCTTTTTTGGTATCTCTAAGAGGCCGAAGGTGTAAACAGTTTAAATAGATTTTTATCTCTTTTAATCACTGCGTGACTGGTTACTTACGTTATTATGGATCATAATTTTCTCGAAGCGGCTCCCACACTACAAAAAGTATCTCTTCGATATTTTATTTTATTTTTTTTATTTGTTTCAAATGTTTTTGACGCCCCCTGTTATCAAACTTCTTCAAAGGATGCATGCCCAAACATAAACAGATTTTGAAGCAATTTAAAAACACATTTTATTAGTTTTATTTGAGTTTAAGAAAAACATGAAATATGTCTGTTTTTCTTCGGCTGGACTGAAAATACTAGGTTACTTTGTTAAGTAAGTAAAGAATTTGCTAAATAACGCCAAAGAGAATTTTGAAAAGTTCAGATGGAATACGATAATATTCTTAAACCGATAGAGAAGTAAAACTTGTTGAACTCAATTTCTTTCTAAACTGTAGACGCTCTAAAAAGACGCATTCTTTTAAAATTTGCTGGCTATATTTTGGAACATTTTGCACCTTTCAACTTTTGTTTGTCTTTTCCGTACATGTAGGCAAGTTAATTTAAGCTGACAATTTCCAGGTAGATTAAAACCTCTTTAAAATATTTCCTTTGCTTTACGGTCTACCTTACCTGGTTACAGGTATTCAACCGAATACAGAGTTCACAAATATTAACATATCGAAGGTTTTCATTGAAATATTATCGCAGGAACACTGCAGGATGAAATATCGAATATTGAAAGTCTCTACATTTATTTACTAACTTTTTATGCTCAATAAAATTGAATCGAAACTAATTGATTAATTAATTGAAGAGTCTTTACTACTCAGTTTTTAAAATCCGTCAATAAAAAATTCTTAAATGTTGAAGACCTATAACAAAAAATGTAAAGATTTTTAAAATCCTGCTGAAGATTTTGAAAATTATTGTTTCTAGAGGATTTTCGAGAAGTTTTCGTCCTTTCAAAAGTTGCAATCACATTCGGGTTCAGGTTGCAGTTATTCAGAATTTAAAAAATCCAAGCATAATTCGGCTAAGGTTGCCATTATTCACCCCTTATTGCCGTAATTCCACACCGTTTGACATTTAACCGGATATTTCATTTGCCCTCATACAAAAAGCTCAAGTGGATTTAAATCCGGACAACAGGGAGAACAAACTCCCGGGTCCCCTTCGTCCTATCCACTGTTCATCATAAACTGTATTTAAATATTTTCCGAATGCAAGTGTGAAGTACTTTCTCTCAATATTTCAGATATTCTCCATAAAATCGATAATGAAGCCAGTAAATCAGTGAGGGGCGATGTTACATCTCACCTCCCTTTATCTCACGACTGATGAAAATGTTAAGATTATTTAATTATTTTCATCTTATTCTAGCTTATTAAGCATAAAACCGAAAAAGTTACTTATACACTCGGTTTAAATAATTTTCAAAAGTCGTAAAACAAGTTATAGTTTCAAGAAGAGCAGACTTATCCTGAATAAACTGTTAAAGATCTAATTGAAACTTTGAGGTTTTTAGAGTTTTTCCTCAATAAATAAAGTATCTAAAAACACTTTGGCACGGTGTGAAAGCGGTAAATTTTTCACTTTTGCCATCATTTCTCTGAAAATCGTGTGGCATTAATGAACTTATGAAACTCAAAAGTAACGAAAACTAAGCAATAAAGAAAAGAAATAAATTTCCAAACTACATATTTTTTTATATGGAAAAAGAAAGCTTTTTCGTATCAATTTAAACGCAAACTTCAAAAGTTTTAAAATTATTAGTTTCAATCTGTTATTCAAGAATTCTTTATCCACATCTGTTTGACGCCGGAATTAATCAAACCGCAGATAATAAATGGTCCAATCTAAAGCTTCACTAAAATTATTATCCGCATTTTCCAATGTTTAATTTGGCATTTGCACTTTCATTTCAATTTTCTGCCATTTCATGTTTACAAACGGAAATAAAATATGTTTTGGAGTTTCTGGTTTTACGGAACTGAAGCTTTTGATGCAAAATTTTGAAACGTAAATGAAGCGGAAACGCGTTAAGCCAAAATCTTATTTATATCATAATTTTGCAATTATTTCAATGATTTTGAAGGTTTTCATCCGAAAATTCAAAATCGCATTGACTTCCAAAATTTAAAAAAAAATCGAGTTTGCAGTTTTACAAATTATTGTGTATATTTCTCTGACTTTATTTCAACTTAATTCAAAAGAAATTCCTGGGTTCCAGTCAATTTTATTGTTTATTATTTATAGTGTTACAAATACGTTTCGGTATCTTTCTCCACCATCATCAGTTTGTCTAAATTTTTAAAGAGCTCTTGTTTTTAAATTAAAGATTACTTGTGAATGTATATTTTAGACAAACTGATGATAGTGGAGAAAGACACCGAAACGTATTTGTAACACTATAAATAATAAACAATAAAATTGACTGAAACCCAGGAATTTCTTTTGAATTAAGTTTTACAAATAGTGTTCATGACATGGTCACATTCATTCAAACACTCACAAAAATTCAAATATTTCACCAATAGTTTTCCTCCACTATTTTATAAACTGAAGCTCCGATTAGGAATGTTTTTTTGATAGAAATTAAATATTTTTTAGTTAGCGATTGAAGTCATCAATGAAAATGTTAATAATCAATGTTTCAGAATAATTTGGCCCAAAATCTCGAAATACTGATTTTCAATAGAATGTATATGAAATCGGTACCTACATATCTAAACAACTATTGCTTGCCCTCAAAATTTCAGTTTCCTCCGAATACAGACTTTTTCTTCTTTAGTCAAGGTTCATATCTTTTAAATGAAACTAAGGCTTTTATCCTCCGTTTAATTTTGATGCTCGAGGAAAGCATATATTAGATCCATCGCAAATGATTGAACTTCACGTGGTTATTCATATAACTCCCAAGGTGACTAGAAAACCACACTTTCAGAATTCGAGAAATTGCAAGAAAGCGCAGGTTTTAAAATATGTATGTCTACAACAGGCATCTAGATATATATCATCTGCTTCTCCTTTTGCTTTTGCTTGCATTAAACCAGAGCTTCTGCGTTCTTCTTGTAATATCAGGAAGACACATTTATTAAGCAAGTTCAAAATGTTTCCAATTAAAAAAATGCACCCCAGTAAAAAGTAAAATCCATGAGTAAATCAAGAAATTTCGCACGAAGAAAGTCAGTGATCTATTTTCAGACGAGAATATACAAATCTGGGATCAATTAACGAGTAAAAAAGCCCGACAGCATCGAGAAGATCCAAATCTCGTCCCGAACAAGCTCTACACTCCTGCAGCAAGACAAATATATCCTCGGGAGATAAAAAGAGATAAAGCTACAACTGAAACACCTTCAGTAACGGATATCTCTTAAATAGGAACAAGAAGCCGGTAATATGTCAATAAATCCTTACAACTTCTCTAGTTATCGATGATCTCTATGTTGCGTCTCTTTCAAGCCCGTACTAACTGTAGACTTATCTGTCTCAGTCGCACCAACTGAAACCTAAGCAAACCGAGTGGGCTTGGCATTCCTCCTGAAAGACTGCCTATCGTTTATCCTTTGCAACCAACCGGTGGCGGTTATAGAACTTAGGCAAGGTGAGTTTTACCTCCTTTTTCACCTGTGGACTGTGGAAGCAAGAGCGATCATTTGGTGTTAAGTTCGCTACCGGTGAGCATTCTCAATCGCGGCGGGCTTTGAACCATTTTGGGAACCGGAAAAAAACGGATCGCGATTTTTCCGGGGGTCTTTCTCAAGAAGGAAAAGTGCAGGACCATTTCAGGCCAGTTTGGCTTCCTAATCGAACATTGACTCTACAGTGTAAAACGGCGTTGTTTTTCGTGAATCCAGTGTAGTGCTGTTTGATAACTTACTCAAATTAGGTAAGAAAACTGGTTTAGTTTTTGGTTGTCCACTAGATTGTAGTTCTCAATGTTTCTTAAACATAAACTAATGTCAAGGGAAGTAATATTTACTGCAGACACAAAGTTTGCAATAATTGGCCCGGAGACTCGATTAGTTTCGTCATAGATTATCAGCTTTTCTTTTTGGGGTCTGCAGATTAGAGCCCCTTTCATAAATCCAAGTTGTTAACATTTATTTGCAAATTGTTACTTTAGATTGTTTTAATTCTTAAACCTTTTTCAAATGCGCATTTCTAAGTTTCTACTTGCTCTTATTATTCGCGTCTGTAACTATAGTTTACTACTGGCGTTACAAAATTAAACTGAGCTTAATTTCTTACTAAACTTTAATATTATTAAAATCGCGTTAACGGTCTTTTTTATCGTCGTAAGTTAAACTACTCCTGTAGTTTTCTGTATTTTAAATTACTCTATTTGTTGGGTGAACACAATAAGAATATGTGCTAAAAAAACCGGAGAAATTTTACAGGGTGTTTCTGTTGTAATCGGCGCTCTATCACTGGCTGGAAATCGATTGCAAATTACTTAAAATAACAATGTAGTCAGTAAGGACTATTTAAAGCGCTCATTTGACTAAATATTTGTTAATTTCCAGAAAATCATTCATAAATGGAAACAACGTATGTCGGATTAATACACAAGCGGTGAATAAGGAAAATGTTAATTTCAAACGGAACGCCACTGGCAACCGGGAACGACTTCAGCGTTGCCACGTTGTCAGGTTGCTGTCCAGTGCCGGCGGCTCGCTCCGGATTGGTCAATTGGAAAATGGATCCTGTGGGATTGCCTGTGCCCAATACGGCTCCTAATGTGCTACCAACTGGAGTGGCTCTTAGTCCCACAGGTAAATTTACTATTAATCGCCCAATGAACCAAAAATAGGCAAAAAAACCCTAGCTACAAATTAATTTCACACCTCTCGAAACCATTAACAAGCCCACGCTGCCCATTTTGATTTGTAATTATATATATATTTTTTTAAATTAATTACCGCAATTTATTACTTATCTACATCTAAAGTCGGATTAGGAAGCTACTTTTTCGGAGCCGGTTTATTGACAAGATTTAGTGCGTCGGAGGTCTTGAAAGGTGCAGTGTTATTAATTAAAGTTGAGTTTACAGTGATGTAATTATAGCGAGGTTAATAACAACAATTTAAATTATATGTTTAATCACTAGCGTTGTTGAATATGAGTGGTTTGATATACAGGGTGCGCCCACAGATGTAACTCAAATCATTTGAATAGCTACAAGTTAAATAATACTCGAACGTATTTAATATACAGAAATGGCAACGGAAGCTTTTTTTTTCGTCTCTTCTATTGTTCGATTGAAAACGCGAAATATTAATCCTTCGACGATCAAAAGTAATTTTGACTTACTTTAGTAGACGTTTTTGCTTCAATGGCATCAGTGAAAATAACTTGTTGGAACATTTTAGAAATTTGTCAAAATGTTAAAACTGAAAGCTTTTGCAATTTTTAAAGCTCTAAATGTATAACTGCGAAGTAAACAACAATTAGGTGAAAAAATTAAACTGTTTCGACACCGCCATTCCTGGTAGTTCTCTCGTACACACATACACAAACTGGGATATCAAGAGAGCGTTTGAAAATACATTTGAAGCTCTTTAAAATGCATATTTATGGCAAAAATCTGTTTTTGCGAAAAAAAGGAACAAGCCATTTCGAAAACCTCTACTTAATGTTTTTTAAAGCATTTTTCTATTGTATTATGCGAAACTTACGCTTACGCTTATAATTTTTGGGTTTCTTTTTTCAAAGAAAAGCAGATTTTATAATTAATGGCGCATGTAGAATCGGAATAATAAGAAAATTGTAATAAATTTTTTCTACCACTACTAGGTATTAACGTTATTATCACCGAGCCACCCTAAATATCTTTTAAATTTGAAGATTTAAAAAATGGAAAAAATACGTCGCCTTTTATCACATATTTAGTTTAATTCTAAAAATCAGCCCAACTACCATCACTTCAAAATTTCAGGAGCATAAAATTCTCCATGAAGCATTGTAGGAGCAACTAAAATCGAATGATCGCTTCCAAACTTATGAAAGAAAACGTGTCATGCTCAGACGGAAATATTAATCGAAGAAATACCTGGGAATTTAGTCATTTGAGGTTTTGCATTGGTTTTATGAACTGTGCAAAAGGTCCGTCGATATCCGCTACGTAATAGTAAACTTTGTCTTAAATTCTTCACGAACATTGGCCACAATTTGAGGAGAATTTCGTTTGCACTTTTGTAACATTCGATCCTTCACGTATTGCATATTATTAAAGGGAAGTCTTGTAAACAACATTACACATGGAAAAAAAATCTAAAAGAGTCAAATCTGAACATCGTGCTGGCCATTCTACTGCACTCCGCCTAGTACCTAATCCGTTTGCCGGGATACCCCTAAATTTAACTGGACAGCTGTATTTTTATCTTCAATAAAATGGGATGGAGCCATTTATCATACAATCGTAAGAAAATTAAACAAATTGATGAAAATGACGGAAATCTCAATTTCCAGCAAGAAGGAACTCCACCTTATTTTATTACAAGTTAGAGAGTGATTGAATGAATTAAAACGTCAAATCAATAATTTACCCAATATTGTCTAGGCTAATATTTCTGTCTTAACATGAAACATTTTCTTTTCTAAATCGTGAACTGACCAACCGATTTTAATTTTTAACATAATCGGATATGGACGGAATCTTATGGTCTTTAGTGTGGGCACTCACTGGGGGGATACCATTTGAAACATCAAAGTTATAGTAGGTTAAATTAAATATGTTATATAACTTCTCCTTCCTTATCGAAGTGCACATAGTTTTATATTTTGTTTCTTCATTTTAAAAAATATTTCACGTGGTTTGTTTCGAAATCAGAGCCCTGTGTATATCTACAATTATTTATCTTTATAAGGTTCGTGAAATCTAGTCTGAATTAAAATATATTGTGAAGATTAATATGTTTTTTTTTTAATGATATTCAAATTTACTTTAATTGGTTTGGAACAGTATTACAATCTGAAGTATTTTAATGCTGAAAATAAAAACAATGAACATTTTGATCTTATGATTCATCAGAAATTCCCAATTAGTGCTTCTTCCGTTATTATAGCAAGCACTTTTAAAAGTGCAAGTTGGTTTTCTAGAACTATTAACTAATAAACTTTACCTGTCAACGTTTCTACATTAGGCTCAGTTGTTGCTTAGATTATGTTAAATTTAGCAACATTTTTTTCCAAGATGAGCAATATTCCATTTCTGGACGGATTTTAGTTAATTAGATAAACCTTTCACGGAATTAACGGCCATTATATTAATCTGGTAATGAATTATTCAAAAAATGGACACAAACTTTTTAAAATTTGCCCTTAATTTCTCAAGATGTACTTCTTTCTGGGGCTGTAAGAAATGAACGTATGCGAATCAACACATGAGCGAGACGCTGACATCAGAATCATCTCACGATTCCAAATTTTATAAATAAAATTAAAAGACTAAAAACAGAAGGAAAAAGATAAAATCTTAACAGGAATCTTCTTGGATATCTACACTTTCTTCTGGAGAAGATGATTAGAACTAGCAAAGAACACCAACTTACGTTGAATGAAAAGAAGACAGACGTTGATGCTCGTATCAAGGGACCCTAATCTAATGTAAAAAGAAATCTAGAAAATGGAACGAATGAAAAAGCAGAACAATATTAATATTTAGGAACTAATCCTGTCTCTGAGTGCTGAGTCTCTATCTGTTTGAAAGAAATCGTAATACGAATAGAGCAAGTAAAGCTAACTTTCTGGAGATGACGTTAAATTTGAAAGTTAATTTGTTAAATAAAAACACATGTCTTCTTGGTCCCCGACAGATATATGGAGGTTAAATTATTTGTAAGTTGAACGCATATAAATGAACGAGAACAAAGAAGATATTGTTACCGAAAACACGAAGTAAGAAAAAGAAACAGTGATTACTATAAAGAAACGCAAGCTGCTATATCTTGGCTCTAAGAATTCGTGAAGATACATAAAACTTATTGCATCGAAACATTGCCTTTTCAATGAAACATTCAGGGGAAATGAACTCTTTAGAGCTGCTCCATACAAATTTCGATAAGCCTTAATTCTTGTCAGCCTTCGGAACGAAGATGGTAGTTGAAGAAGGCAATATGTTTGTGAAAGTTTGGCAGCATACTTTCAATAGAGAAATAATGTATAAACATTTTGGAAGGAAAAATAATTGAAGAAAGAATTATTAAGAAAATAAATTTAAAGTCGCGTTTGATACAACTCAAATTTACAAATGTTGAAAAATGTCTGTTAGTTTTTTCGTTTTAAACCTTCTGTTGGAAATTGTTATGAAACGTAAAAATGAAAAAATGTCCTAAGCCGAAATAATCCGTTTCTTCATTCTGGTTTCGTTATTCAACATTTCCACATTTCCATGCAAAGACAAGGGAAGGAAGTAAGGCAAAAAGCCAGTTTTCTTCAGTGTTCCAATTTGTAACCTAGTTAGCAAAATTTTCAATCATGGTAATTGCACGATGACTTTCATATTAAAAAGGATCTAATAGATAAATAAGAAACATAAAACAGTGATTGACATGCCCTGGAGTAACATTCACTGAATTAGAACAAAAGCGCCTGCTACATGTTCACCGATAAATCAGATTGTAGGTAAATCAACGTCAATTTTTTAATTAATTTTTTTTCAACTTATACACGATATCACACAAAGCAAAAAACGTATGAAAATGTTATGCAAACTGATTGGTTTTAGCATATGCATCCGACACCATCTACACAGCCAGATGGTTAAAGTCGCAACTAATTGATGCCATAATTACAATATTTTCCACTGTTTTACACCTAAAATTGCTTTGGAAATATGCCCGATAAGAGGGCAACAAATTAAATGTCAAATCGACCGAGCCACGTGTGTTATTTTTTAATAAACAGATTTCATTAACCTGGTTTTTCAGCAGGTGCATTGTCGCGATTTTTAACGAACGAATTAATAATTTCAGCAAAAAATCGATATGATTGCTCGGTTCCATGGTACGAAATCAGGTGGAACTGTCTGAAGAATTGTTATATAATATCAGTTTATTTTTATTGGAATTTATTTATTTAATATTTATAATATTTCTAATTAAGTTTCCAGTTGCCTACATTAACCAGAAGTTGCGTCACTGGCACTTAACAAAAACATGAAGTTCTGTTCTGTTCAGGAAACTATGGGACGTGTGGACTAAAAAAATTTTGAAAGAAACTTTTATCTAGATTCAGAAGAGAACATTGATTTAAAAATAATTCAAAACGGAATACTTGAAGCAATGGACAGCCAAGAAAAGCCTATAAAAACGAAATTCCTCTTTAAGTCTTGAGGTTTTTGCAAAAGAAATCCGATTTCGAGGCATGTAACTCCAAAGAAAAACTCACTCATAAGTAATTCATTGATTAACTCAAAAAGTTTCAGAAACTTGCTCCGCGATTGGTTTTTGGTTGGCTGCCAAATTATCTTAAAACTGCTGGGCAAATTAGATTTGATGCAGAAGATTTTTTTTTGCGAAAATTATATCGTCCATAGTTTTGGAAGCTTTTGTGTAATATTCTGATAAACGCACAGAAAGAGTCTATACACAAACAACAGAACAAATTGCACTAAGACTAATAACACGAATAAGACACCCCCAAAACCCACTACACAACCCCCCCACCCAACTACTATACGAACGCACAAACATGACAAAGATTTCGGAAAGACTCATACACCTACAGACAAAATGGACAAACAACCCCTACAACTGGACCATACTGAATCCCCTTTGTCTTACAAGACCAACCAGACAATCCCGCTTCCGTTTCCCTACATTAACGCTACTCGAACACTTACAAACGCAAGGGACTAGTGGACAATAAAATAATTTCTTCTTGCCACTGAAATCTTATTTATTTAATAGTATTGTTAACCTAGAATGGGAGAATTTTCATATTTGTTTTTTATTTAGATTGGGACTGCATGTATTAAACAAGGGCAGAAATACCGATAGGTCGATAGCCTTTTTTAGAAATAAAGATGTTTACTACTACTATTGTTAACCTAGAATAGGAGAATTTTCATATTTGTTTTTTATCTAGATTAAGACTGCATGTATTAAACAAGGGCAGAAAGACCGATAGGTCGATAGCCTTTTTTAGAAATAAAGATGTTTACTACTACTACGCACAGAAATAAAAAAAAATATTTGAAAAGAATCAGCTTAAGCCTGAAAACCTCTTATGCCCAGGGTAACTAATTGGCATTGCAAAATTCAATCCGAGCATCCTACTACAAATTGAATATTGAACATTGGCTCAAATATGCCTTTTTTCTAAAGTTAATACTTAAAACAACAAAATTTAAAAGTAGTAATAGTTAGACTGGATGGTTTTGCAAATATAGTTGAGAGTAAGAAAAACAATTAAAACTAAAGAACTTCTCGAATTGTGTGAACAATTCAAAGGAACAAATAGTTAAAATGATTTCCGTTGTCTTCTGTTTGACGATTCTATGTTCTAATAATTCGAAAACTCATTTGTTTGCCGTTTTATTTATCGTATTATCTGAGCATTGTGATCCTTTAATCGATTTTTATCGAAAACGTATGGAAATGACGAAGTCATTACGTGTTGAATAAACCGTAATGGTCAATATGAGGACAAAAGGTTGTTAAATAAAACCGTCTGACTAAGTTTTAAGATTTCTAACTCCAATATTATAAATTCGGTTAAAGAAATTTAAAAAAAGTTTTAAAAAATTAAAAGCAGATATGGGCCAAGGTATATGTATGTTTCTGACCTTTTTATTGTGGTGTCATGAATCGGTATTGTTTCGTCTGCGCCTGGTGTATTTGTAAAAAACTGGATCTTTGTGTAGTTCATGTGTAATCCTACTTTTGCAGCCTAATCTTGTAGTTCTTCCAAAATATTAATCAATTCTGTTTATCCCTTGCAAACAGTGCAATATCGTCGGGAAATCTTAGATTGTGCAAGCGTTCACCATGTATGTTCAGTCCTTTGTTTTCCCATTTTAGCTTTTTTAAAACTATCCTCGAGTACTAAGTTGTTAGATGCTTCATGAAGTCTTATCGACATTGTCGAAGTCCTATATATGTTTTCAATAATGTTTATATAACGTTAATCCACTCTAGCATTTCTCAATGATTTTATTATTGCCCAGATTTCTACTGTGTCGAAGGCTTTTCGGAAATCGACAAATGCCATCCATAGGCTGATGTTATATTCTGTAGCTTTCTCGATCATCTGCCTTACTTTGTGTAGATGTTCTGTCGTACTATAATGACTTCGGAACCCAGTCTGTTCCGTTGGTTGGTAAGCTTCGCGTTTTCGCTCTAATCTGTCGCATTTCTTGTAGATCAGAACAACTACAGCGTTCTCCCAATTTTTGGGTATATGTTCTTCTGTTAGGCAATCATTGAATAGTTCCACTAGTTCTTGTCTCGTCTTGATATCACTTTCCTTAAGCATTTCAGGCAGAATGTTGTCTTCTCCTACCACTTTGCCCTTTTTCATCTGGGATAGACCTTTCTCCAGTTCTTCCATATCTATCTCGGGCATTTCTTCTGAGTTGACATTTACTATTCGAATTTTGTCGTCTCTTGTCGTTGTGATTGTTATTTTGGGTTCGTACAGATCTCCATAGAAAGAATCCACAACTTTTAGTATCTGTTGTCTGTCTTCTACTATGTTGATTTTCGCATCTTTTATTTTTGTTATCTCTTTCTTAGGTGTGTTATGTCTTTTACATAGTCCCTTGTTCTGTTCTAATAGGTAATGCACTTGTTTCGTTTGGTGTTTTAGTATCTTGTTTCGCCATTTTTCTTGCTGTTTTGTTGGTTTCTGTGTATTCAATAGTATCTCTTTTACCCTCAGTTATCAGTTTTCTCCTTTTCTCTAGGAGATGTTTTATTTCTATCGACAGTTTGTTTGGCGTTCTCTCTAGGGGGCCTATTATCTGCTCTGCTGTTTCTTTCATAATTTTTGTTATTCTCCTATTTCTATTATCCAATGACCCTTCTGTTTTCCTGGATTATTGGAAAATTTTTCATTCAGTTTTTGTTTGTATGTTTCCTTTCTTTCCGCTATCTTTTCTCTGCTTCCTCTCTTCGTCGTTTGTTCCATCCTTATTTTTCCTTTCCATATTTGTGTTTATGAGAAATTTGCTTATGTGTATTTATAATGTGTTTATGAGAATCTTACCATCCTGT
This sequence comes from Dendroctonus valens, assembly GCA_024550625.1. Taxonomy (NCBI): domain Eukaryota; kingdom Metazoa; phylum Arthropoda; class Insecta; order Coleoptera; family Curculionidae; genus Dendroctonus; species Dendroctonus valens. The sequence continues at coordinate 1,301,004 of JAJTJO010000051.1, forward strand.
GATCACTGCCGGTGTTGAATTGATTGACACATCTACGTTTTGGATTATGTGTTTATGGCGGGAGATTATAAAGTCGATCTCATTTTTGATTTGTCCATATGGGCTATTCCATGTCCATTTGCGTTTCTCTCTCTTTTGGAAGAAAGTATTCATCAAATAAAGTCTTGCTCTTTCTAGAAAGTTTGCTAACATTTTTCCCCTTTCATTTCTGGTGCCGAGTCCGAACTGTTCTATATGTGTTTCCGTTGGCAGAACCAACCTATTTTTGCCTATTTTATATATATTAGGGGAGGCCTATTTAAAAATAGGCCTCCCCTGCCTATTTTTGCGTTAAAGTCTCCACCCAGAATAGTGTGCGTCGCTGGGTTCTCTCTTATTGCTCTCGCTATGTCTTCGTATGTCGTTTCCACCTCGTCATCATCATGTGAGGAAGTTGGTACATAGGCTTGTAAAATCTATATAGTGTCTAACAAATTATTTATTTATATTAAACATTTATTGAACGGCTAAAGCAGAACAAAATAATTCAAATCTAATCGCAAAAACCCCGACATATTAAAATCCTTAGAAATAAGGGTGGAAAGTACTTTGAGAATCAGTAGCTAAAAAGATAACTGAAGAAATATATTGAATCGAGAATGAAATGGAAATTGAAGGGTGCAGAATTATGGAATGCAAGATCCTTACGGATCAGTGTTGTTTGCAACGCGTTAGAGGAAATCATTTAACGTGCAATATATTTAGGCTTCGAAGTTATCATTCTAATTGAATTACCCTGTAGAAGGCCTATCATTTTTTAAAAATTAACGCATCTATAAAACTTCATTAAATGACATGAATAGAGATCTGCAAAAAACTAGTCGTTACTTAGATTTTCAATATTAAACAATTCCTAATATAATTAAAATCTAAAAATGTATGTAGCTACTAACAAATAATTAATTGATTCAACAGCTAAAGCAAAACCAAATAATTCTCAAAAAATAGCGAAAAGACCGACATTATTATTATAAATAAAGGTGGAAAGTATTCCGAGAATCTCTGAATAATAAAGATAATTGAAAAAATACATTGGACCGAGAATGAAGAGGAAATTGGAGCTTGCAGTATTTTGGAATGCACTATCTTTACATATAAGTTGGGTTTTACGACGCGTTAGCCGTCATCTTTTAATGTGCAATATGTTTAGCTTTCAAAATTTCCTTTCTTAATGAATTACCTTGTAGAACACTTAAAATAAAAAAATAACGCATGTATAGAACGTCATTGAATGACTTAAACATAAAAAAACGGATTGGATTGTATAGAGATCTGCAAACAACTCAACGCCACTTAAATTTCCAACATTGAGCAATTCCTAATATAATTAAATTGCTAAAGTGTATATAGTTACTTACAAAGAATTCATTGACTTAAGGAATTAAAAGGAAGCTAGAGAAGAAGTTAGAGAATTATTAAAAAGGCGTGGAAAATAACGATGAAAGATGAGTATGAATTCTAAAAAATTCACGCTAAACGCACCCCTGAAACCTGCTGAAAGTCAGGTTTGTGAGACCCGCAGAAGAAAGCCCATGACTCAGTTCGTTTGATTGAAATAAATTCTTCAGATGCAGTTGCATTTCTGAGACAATATCTGCCAAGGATTCAGAGGGGTGACAGTAATATTTTCTGCAAACACAACTAGCTACTGGTAAAGTAGAACCAAATTGAATTAAAGTAGACCTAAATATTTCAATTAATTAAAAGCCCACTTTTATATTGGTTCATAAACACAAATCAGATGCCAAATCAAAATGCCACAAACATTAAATACCAATAACAACCATCTTAGAGCCAACCGTCCATCACTAATAATCGCAGTTATTCCGTTCTACAGTTACGCGCACCCTAAGAATGCACCTCAGCCTCTTTTTTCGAAAATCTTTCAGCGACAGCGCGGATTTCTTCATAATAACTTATGTCGAAAGCAATTAAACGATCATAAAATACCACTGCCGGTACGCGCGCCGCCTTACAATGGGCCACATCGAACCGTAGAACTCGAAATTGGAAATAAATAAATCAATTAACGATGCTAATTAATTTGGTTTTTCTCTACGTATTAAGAAAGTCACAGCACAATGATTGTTAATATAAATATTTATGGGGCATTTGTTGGTGTGCCAGTGGTGGCGTCTTCAGAATGAACAGAACTAACATGGTTTTCAAATTAATGTTGCTTATTCTCTAGCAGGGTTTTAAGCATCTACTGACTATATATTAGTTAGATAGAAAAACATTTCCCAAGAGGTGCAATAATTTCAATAAAATATCCACGCTAGACATGCTACGCCACTGAACCAAATTACATATTAATTCCATTGAATTGAGTTGGAAACCCAGTAAATCTTAGCAATTGATATCGATTGCCCATAATGAGACTGGCAAAAAGTGACACGATTCAAATTCGAAAAAATTTTTGACAAATCACTATCGATCTAAATGGTGGGCCGTGCGACGATGGTGATTGGTGACCAGTTCTTGTTGTATTTTTGATTTATTAAACATTGACTTTCCTGAACCGATCGACCGCATATAATTCCGTTATTTCTTCAGCTTTTTCAGGTGCGATAGGCATTAAATTAATAATTATTGCAGTGCTGTTGTGGTTGGTAAAAGCATTTATGATTTCATCACGTTGCAGACATTTTGGCCAGCATATCCACGTTATATACATGTCTGACAGAAATGTTTTTGGTTTCCCTCAGACATATCGATTGTATATCTTCAATAGCTACCCCTATATCTTCTTAATAGATGCTAATAGCTCCTTCTTCTAACTTCACCGTTGCTTAATTATGCTCATGTAAATAAGCTTCAATAGCAATAAACAGCTAGTGTGACTAGTAAATATATCGATCTTTTATCTGCAGTTCGGTAGTGAACTAATTCTTATTTTAAGCTCCTCCTCACTCCACTAGAGTGAACTGGACGAAATTTCTTCTGATTGAATGAACGTGCCTAGAATCCAACAATATTTTCGTTTTTTTCTCATTCTTTTCAATATTTCGAGGATCTAAATTAAGTATCTACTCCTTCAAGATTGTGTTATTTGCAACATTTTCCATTATCTGTGTTCTGATGTTTAAGTTTTAAGGGCAAGGATGTGAGGAAGAATAGAAAGTGCGGCAGAATAAAGATAACAGAAATATTATTGTTAAAACTATTTGCTAATTTAGCTTTTAGGCTTGTAGGTATTCACTTTAAAAGTATACATAAGTACGAAACAATGCGAATAAAAATAGTAATTTAATAAAATGTGAGGCCTTAATGGGATTTTTACAAAAAGACTGTTTAAAACGCGATGCATAATTAAAAATTAAATTTGGCTCTGCGAAAAGTTCCATCTTTAATTGGAGCTTTTGAAGTTTTTTAATAAATATATCTAAACAATCAAGATAGTTAGATGTTCCCATAATTTTCGAAATCCATACTTTGACCGCTCTACAGATTTGCTGAAGTACTTAAAAGGATACATGAAGGACATGTACATTCTAAAAGGTGAGAATGGAAAGGATAGAAATATAAGATTAATAATAAAAAAGTAATCGTCAAACTCGAATAATAGAGTGTTAATATCTTTCTCGATATTTTCTTGTGCAGATCTTTAAAAAAATGTAATTGCTAAAGCGACTACATGGTAGTAAGAAAGTACACTTTGGAAACGGAAAATGAACGAATGTATAATGTGTTTTTCGGAAGATACAATTATTTACTCCTAGATTAATCCAAAAACCGTGAACAAATTTAACTCATATCTTAAATATTTCCTAACTTTTAACTGTGAATACTTTCTTAATCAGTAATCCGATTTGAACTAATTTTTTTATCGAATCATAACTATCAGTCTTGGACAAACGTAAGTTATAAGATAAGCAAAAAAGATAATAAAACTATTGTACAGGGTATTTAAATAGTGTCATGTTTTCTTGGTCAAAGTTTAAATCTATCTGCGGTCAATATCGGGTACCATAGGCAGAAAAAAGTATACGATGTTATAGCCTCTTCAGAGTAGTTCAGTCTCAGTAGTTCACTCTTCAGTCAGAGGTAGTTTCAATTTTTAATCGTCCGCTTATCTTGAGCCATTAAAAATATATTCATTTTTAACGACCAATCACATTCTTTCACAAAAAAAATTAATTCTGAAGAAGCTATGCAAACGAAACTTTATTTCAAGGTTACATCTGTCAACCTCTGTTTATTTTGTTACGTGTATAACTCCATAAAGAAACAGAAGCAACAATATCCTTAGGCGTGAAAACAGGAAAAACTCGTCAGGAAAACAAAATCACAGAGTGACAAATTTTTTTTCGGAAATTTTCCTTGCGAATAAAATAGAAATTTAAATAAATTCGCGCAAAAATGCGACAGGTCATAAAAATGAATATCTCTCTAATCGCTTAAGATAAACAGCCGATTAGAATTCCAAATTAGTAAGGAGACATGAGGTTATAACATCGTATACTTTTTTCTCTTTGGGCTACCCCATTTTACCCCCAGAAGGAATTAAAGTTTTACCAAGAAAACATGAAAGTGTTTAAACCCCCTTAACATATGTTTCCTTGCTTTTTTTTGCTTATCTTATAACTTGAGTTTTGTCCAAAAATAGAGCTAAAATTCGAAAAAAAAATATTCAAATCAGATCACCGACTGAATATTTTAACTATGCGTTAAATTTGCTGCTCAGCGTTGAAATAAGAATCAGAAGAACGACAAAGAAGATTTAATGTAAAACTATTAAACTTTGATTATTCTTGCTAGACAAGTAATTGTAATGTAAGTTTCACAGATCTAATGAGCAAAAAGTGAAAAGAAAGTGATTAATACGCAGATATTAGTTAGATTGTTCGATTAGAAATAATCGATAATAAAAAATAATTGTTAAAGCATATTTTCGATTCCATATAACGAACAAAAATTATTAACTTTTTAGCAATTAACCATATAAAATATCTTTAATAAGCTCCTGTTCCACTTTCAAACATCCTGAAAAACTTTGCCGTTGTATGTAATTTTATAGTTATAAATATGGGCCAATTATCTAAGAAAAACTGTAAACTTTTTTGTCGATGTGTCTGCAAGCTTGCTTCAATCGATCAATTGATTTCTTTAGTCCACATATTTTCCTCTCATTGGCAAACTTGTATGGTTCAAATGCCCATGAGGAAATCTATAGTTGTCTCCACATAATCCACTTTCATATTCTCCATCAACTGTGATTTTTTATGTTGAGTTTTGTTGCTGATTTTTATGTCCTTTGCTTAAAAATATAACTTTGTTCTATTTTCAGTGGCTTCATCAGCATCAATTCCACCACCAAACTCGGGCTCATCTTCAGTAACAGGATCCGGGGGATCTCCATCAATTCAATCATCTTTAAGTACTGCAGCTCTTCGTGAGCTTTACGGTGCTTCTGGTGCGGTGCCACCAGGCCATCCGCTCGCCTCATTGGTGAGCCAGCAGCGTTTTCTGGAACTATCCAGGTTCGGGCTGCGTCAATACGACTTGGCCCAGCATATGCTTACTCAACAGGGAGCAGTCACCAAACTCTTGGGTAAGTCCACTAATGTTTCAGTTAATTAGGGTTGAGTGATGGACGGGTTGCTCGAGTCGGTTGCATTTTCATAAATATTTACGGTAAGAAAATTGTGATCGGCATGCGATCTGTGGTGTTCTCACGCGACAAAAGACTGACTTGAGCAGCCAGGGGAAGCATAATTTTCCTAATTTCACCAATTAAGTTGTTTGTCATGTGAACATGTTTACATGTTGTCAATACTGGCAAATCCTATGAATTGGTTATGATAATGGGGACGAGACCGATGCACGGTTATGTCAGTAGCTGAAGTTTGACTAAGATTTGTTTTCTCTCGGAACTCGAAATCTTAGCAAAAATTGTGAGAATATGTGATTTCCTCCAACCTTTAAAGCTTGGGGATCAGTTTTAACTGAAATATATTGAAGGAGCATAGTTTTCATGTTCGTTTCAATCAAGAATCATTTAACAGGTTCACTGGTGTGCTCCTAATAATGAACACAACTAGAACTGCTTGTGTATTAAGGCAATTTGGAATGCAAATTAATTTGTCTAAGACACGACCTCCCGGATTTTGATTATACAGACCTCCAAATGCATATTTAGAGCCTGCGTTTAATTGGCAAAATATTATTTGTAAAAATTGATAATTTCGATTTTGCAAAAAAAAATAAATAAATATAGAAAGTTAGAGTATTCATTTATGGCATTATGGCTTAGAGCAGCTGCTCTAAGCGAGCAATCTTTTATCTGGAAGGAACATAAATCAGTTGAAAAGAAAAGAGGCAGAAATATTGAGACAAAATATTGTTAACTCTACATATATAAACATGAACAAGGAATTAAATTAATAACGGGAAAAGAGACACTAGAAGAAACAGAAGAGTAAGAATGGATGAGAGAAAGGCGAGAAATTCATGGATGCGTGTTCTGCTATCCAAATTTCCACTGAGGGATAAGCAAAATAAACGATAAGCAGTAGGTTGAACAACCAAACTTTGGCTTATTGTTGTTGAGTTAATAACGCTTCTATTTGGTTCAATAATTTGCATAGTGGAACTGATTAAATGGGCATAACATTTAAGTGATTCATTTGCCAGAAGCCACCAAACAAGATCAATCCAAACAGTTTCATCAACAATCATGAAGTATAATCAAAAAAGACATAAGAAGCAAATTGAAAAATCGATCATTCAGTGGGAGAATGATGAAAACCTGACTATTAGTTATCATATTATTGCCATTTATAATCACATTTTCCTGTTATTGAACAGTAGAGTGTGAGGCCACCCTGTGTATATGAAATTGGAGGGCAAAAAATTTGCATGTCTCGAAATGGGCATTACCGTTCCATCAGACCCATGGGACGAGTTGAAATGGCGCAGGTGCCGATTGGTACTGCACAGACAAAAAGCTCATTGTCGCCACTCAATATGCACAGATCGAGTCGAGAAATTTTCTGTAAAAGGCGCAGAACACACAACCAGAAAGACCGACGCGGTACCTCAGTGCGTTTAACGGCCTCCACTTAATACCAAATCAGAAACAAATCACTCTTGACTGATTTTTATTGCTACTTTTACATTGTCCGGCTGACTGCGGCTGCAATTTTTTTCGGGGAGAAATTCCTGCAATTGAAAAATCCTGTTCGACTAGGCACGAAAATGTTGGAGCCTGGAAATCATCGAATTTCGTACAGAACGGTGCCGGGTTATCAAGATAGTTGAAAGTAATTGGTAAATAATACGAGAGAGAACCACTGAAGATTAAGTTTCTTGACAGGGACAAGCGGACAGAGTTTTTTCAGAAAATTTGTCACGCTAACCATAAAAGAACCAGTTAGCTCGAACGACCACGACGTAAATAACACACCAACTACAGTCTAGTTTGAGTCAGGAAATAAACTGTTAAGAACTTCTCAAGAGTTTTCTTTTACCTTCATCTGACTTCTAATCCATCACTTGTAAATCCACTATTTGGAAAACATCAATATGAACATATTGATCCAAACGTTAAGTCTATAATTTACTAAATATGTTTCTCATAATTCTGTTTTGAGAATATTTATTTAGTACACATACTAAATCGGTTCGTTATTAGTTAACATTTTTCATTCATCCGGCTCGAAGGACCAAAGCAATGCTAATAATTTTGTTGAATACGTACAATAACGTTGAATCGATGAACACAATCATCAAAAGCAAACTCGCCAAAACAATGACCATATCACAGATTTAATATGAATATCAGAAAATGTGTTTTTCTCTTATAAATTCAGTGGTTTGTTCCTTTGCTCAAACTGAAAATATTCGCCTCTACCACAGACATTGCCTTTAATAAAACTGTACAGCTTGATTCATTCATCCGACGCGAAGGAAGAAAATGAGAATGAAATGAAAGGATCTTGCAGTTTTTTAAATTTGTTTTGAAAGTCGTTTTAACTTTTCGTTAAAAATATTTGACTCGTAAACACAGCCAATCAGTTTTTTGACCTCATTAACAAAAAAAACCTATCCGAATTTTGCCAGAATATTGAAAAGAAAGTTTATGTAATAATCAAATGTCCAAAGAGTGGTTTGGACTTCAGTGCACAAAACCAGCTTTAAAATAGAACACTATTTTAATAACGTTTCACGCATTGTTTTCTACATCCGGCTCGAAGGACCAAAATATGAATAAAAGTTAATTGTTGTTCGCAGCATAAAATATGCTGGGAAAAAATGAAAACATGTAAATGTCCAGTGAATCAACGCTTGCATACAAAGTTGCCTCATAACTAATAAACTGATTACAGAATGCTCAGTCTACTGAAAACACTAATAGCAATTTCAGAGAAAGTCGAAAAGCATTACTGTTAAATGCAAGCTCTAGATGAACCTATAAAGTGTGACAAAAATGCACGTCTCGTTTAGATTGCCACGAATAATCTTGGGAACGTATAAATTGAATCGTATTAAATGGTTTTTGTTTTTGTAGATTGTCTTAACTACGCATAGCTCAAATTGAATAGAAAAAAACCGGAGAAGAAGCTGGCAATGTTGTTATTTATCGCTTTGCGGTCGTTGCGGTTACAGATTAATTTTAGGTGGACTCGAAAATGATCAATGTATTTGAAATGATTCAGTGTGTTAAAATGGGATTAACCATCAAAGTCAACTAAATATTGGATGTATCGGGGGTTGAAAACTTCGGTCTTCAGATCAGCTCGATTATCTAGAATATGAAGATTGAGAGAGAGAATATGAACCCACATATCATTGCCAAGCTTCAATTCGACGAAGAGAAAAGGAAAACTCAAGGTATTTGGATAAATCATCGATTTATCTGACTGGCGAGCTGTTAATCGATCTGGATCGAGAGCGCGTCCGCAAAAAACCCGAGATATTAATCTAAAATCGCCGATGCCCAATTAGCATCGACCAGAAATCACCGGATTAAGTCACAGTCCTATCATTTATTACGATTTATACCGATAAATTCCCATAACTGGGACCTTGTCGTTTCACCAACAATTAGCCACGAATTTATGGGTCCATTCCTGTCCCTCGATAACGACGGTAAGGCGCTTCCAAATGATTTTTCGATAAATACAGGGTGTTTGCCACTTTATAATTCACTGTGCGAGGAAATATAGCAAATATCATTGGACTCACAATATACGCACAAAAATTGTCCTTAAAAGAAAAAATGTTGAAGAATGCAATCTGCTACAGAAACCTTGCTCTCACTATGCCACCAAATGTTCCAATGACGTAATGGATAAGAAGAACAAGCAGAACCTTATCCCGATATGTTAAAAGAAAACAGTTTAAATATATTTACTGAGAATTTGAGTGGATTAGACGATAGAATACAGTGATCCTATTAAATTTTGTAATGTCTTTTGTAATGTTATGTAATGTAATGAGAGGAATATTTACGTTTATAGTAACTATAAGTCACACTATAAGTCTATTAAAGTAATTGCAAAAAATAGTGCTTAAGTGTGTTAGTCTAATGCATACTACACCACAAAAAGCCGGCCAAGTTATTGCTTTAATCGAAAATGGACTTCGTCAGCGAGCTGTTGCTAGACAATTGAATATGACACGCGCAGCGCTTCTAAGAGTGTGCAAACGTTATGAGGAGACTGGATCCTTTCAAAGGCAACCTGGACCAGGCAGAAGGCGATTTACTAACACTCGTGATGACCGCTTTATTGTGTCAACAACATTAAGAAATCGTCACCTTAATGCCGTTCGGGCAACGACAGCCCCGTGAGGTGCGAGGAGTGGCTATTAGCCACTGGACAGTAAGACGAAAACTGCAGGAAAATAACCTGATCCCTAAAACACCTGCGATTGGTTCAAAACTTACTCCAGCTCATCGGCGTATCGGAGCAAACGCCTGCGTTTTGCATGGGATCATCTGAATTGGACGTTGGAACAATGGGGATCTGTTCTGTTCTCAGATGAGACCAGAATATGCCTCCATGATAGCGACCGAAGAAGGAAAGTGTACCGAAGACCAAGAGAACGATTTGCAGATTGCTGCTTTGAAGAGCGGAGTGCTTATGGAGGCGGTTCCTGTATGATCTGGGGTGCAATTTTTATAGGAACACGAACCGATCCTGAGTTCATTCGTAGAGGCGACCGTGTTCACGGAAGAAGAGGTTTAACGGTTGTTAGATATATCGAGGAGATTTTAGCAGTTCATGTGGTACCTTTCGTCGACTACATTGGAGACGAATTTACCTTTATGCATGACAATGCCAGGCCGCACACCGCAAGAATCGTGCAAGATTACATTGCAGAAGTCGGTTTTCGGGTTATGGAGTGGCCAGCATACAGTCCTGACCTAATTCCGATCGAACACTTATGGGATGAGCTAAAACGAAGAATTCGAGCTAGACTTCATACCCCAAACTCGATCCCAGAGCTTATTGTTGCAGTAGAAGAGTGGTTTAACATCCCTCAAGAAACAATAGAAAACTTGATTAGATCTATGCCTAAACGCATGAGAGAAGTTATTAGGGAAAGAGGAGGTCATACCCATTATTAAAAAATTAAGTGTTAAGTGTTAAATTGTCAATAATCCTATTTATGTTAATAATAAAAAAGCTTCATTTGCTTAATGCATTAATTTCACTATGTTAAACATAGCATACTCACAATAATTTATAATCACATTAAAGCATATTAAATTATCTTTCAAACAGCTTATTAATTTTTTTGATCTGATGAATAGTTTTTAAAAAAAATATGGTTAAAGTCAAAAGTTTACTGTGGGCCGATTTCTATGCACGCAAGTGTAGTTACAGAGAAAACTAGAATGAGTATTAGAGCTTTTGTGTTAATTCAAAATGATCGATTTATGTTATTTTTGGTTCTTCAGGTACTTTGAAACACGGACAAGAGTGAGGAAAAGCCTGAAAATATATATCTTCGTTAAATGTAAAAGTATGTCGAATGTTCTAGAATTGTTTTACTTTATTTCATTTTTTTAAAATTTAATTTAAGAATCTAAAACCAAAGTTCCTACAAAGCTGTAACTAATTTTTTCAAGTTAATTTTTTTAAGTTCATTGATCATAAATGCTAAGTTTAATATTAACTATATTTATTTCAGCACACATTATATGTGTATGTTTATTAATTTGTTGTTAGTATATACATCATTGGTATTACGTTCTAAATAAAGTTTGAGTGTGTGCTTTTATCGAATGTTTTTTTTATATTATAAAGTCGTAGATGAGTAAAATATGAAACCTCCAACATTCCTGAAAAAAATTTTTCCTGAAATTTCTTAGCTTTGAGAAAATAGGCACGTCAAGTGTTATTTTACTTGGTTCTATGTCTAAAACATTCTTTAGACTAAATCTTGATTTAAGGTTTCAAGTGCTTTGAAAATTAGGTGAAATAAATGTGTAGTAGAAAATGGCACTTTCGGACGGATCAACTAAATACTAAAAATCTTATTAAAAATCAAAAGTCTAGGCTACTTCCTATTTGATTTGTTTATTCTGTTTGGGTTTCATGTAGTCACTTTTTCTGGAAGAATTTGAAAGTAGAATGATAATTTTAAATGGACATTTTAGTGGGCTAGAGACCAAATATTCCACATTTTATTCATAAATTGCATATATACAATTAATAGTAGCAAAAAATATATTGTATACTGGGCGCTCGTAAGAGTTTCGAGATCACTTGAATTGGGAAAAAGGTGGGCATTTTTCACCATTGTCAAATGCTGTTTTAAACCTTGGAAAAATTTGTCTACTGTAACTACTTACAAAAATATTCGAAAAAAAAATCTGAAACTTGAATTTAGTGCAAGCTAATTTGAAGAGATTATCGAAAACGATTATAGCATACATGCTCATGGCTACTTTTCCTCCTCTATTATTTCATCAAGTTTAACATTCTTGCATTTTTAGATCAATTTCTTTCGAGTATTCTGATAACTGTGTTACATTTATTATTCAAAAGAAAGTCTTTCAATCACTAGCAATCTTAGAACGCGAACACCTACATTTGCATTCATGTTTTCTTTGAATTTTTTTACGTCAGAGGATTTGTGATACTATTGTGATGCTAAGCAAAGATTATTTTTGTAAAGTTGGTTTACATTTTCGACGAAACGAGTAAATTTTGATAGATTAACTACCATCGAAAAAAGTAATCAAGCTTATTACTTACTCAGATAACCGCTAAATTTTCTTTGTTAATTTAAAATATAATGTGATTACATGAGCAGGTTTTAAGTGAATTAAAACGATTTCTCCCCAAAAATGGCCAGCATTTCAACCTTTTGATCAATTCCGTCAATTAATCATTAAACCTGGAGAAATGCAAGGAATTTCCGTGACCGATCCTATTTCAAATAGTGTTGAAAAAGAGCTGATTGAAGGGTCGAAACATCGGAAAACGTTACTACAAACATAATAAAATTACACGTTATTTAAGTCCATACCACCGAAAAGGGTTTTGTCGGGCAAAATTTTGCGATTTGGTCCAAACTTAAACAATATTTGTGTAAGTACCATTGGCAAATCTGAGGATAATTCCTTCTTTTAATATTCCTGTCCTCTTTCATTGTATTTTCAACCTTTTTGGTCTGTCTACAAGTCTTTTTTTGTTCTTCCCTATCGACTAGATGTTTGGTTTACACTGTTGCCTTAGATTTAACTTTCGGCTTCCTACGAAATACATTTAACATTTCCTCTAATGATCGTATTTTTATCAATTTCAACGAAGGTTACATATATAGATTCACTATCTGCGTTTTGGTATTCGTCCCTAGACTCAAGAGGATTTTGTTTGATGCTGAGTCTTTTATCGAATATTCCTGCTTCATCATCAATATTTAGTGTTTTAGGAACTGACTTCAGCGATTTAGTTCAAACATAAGCAATATTTTTGACAAAACCACTAGCAAATTATGTAGATATTCTCTCTCTGTTAGAGATTCTTTCAATAATCTTGCCCTTTGTCACTGTATTTTTTAATCCTTCTCGTCTGTCTACTAGTGGTTTTTGTTCTTCGCTATCGACTAGATATTTGGCTTGCACTGTTGCTTTAAATTTGACTTCCGGCTTCCTACAAAAGACTTAAAGATTTCCTATAGTGATACACATTTTGATCAATTTCAACGACAGTTTTGTCCATAGAATCACTATCTGCGTTTTCGTATTCCTCGCTAGACTCAAAAGGATTTTGTTTGATACTGAGCATTTTATCGAATATTCCTGCTTCATCATCAACATTGACTAAGTGTAGATTTTTAGGAACTGACTTAGCGATTTAGTTCAAACATAAGCAATATTTGTGACAATACCACTAGCAAATTCTGTAGATATTTCCTTCTTTCAATATTCTTGCCCTTTGTCACTGTATTTTTTAATCCTTCTAGTCTGTCTACCAGTTTTTTTTGTTCTTCGCAATCGACTAGATATTTGGTTTGCAATGCTGCTTTAGATTTAACTTCCGGCTTCCTACAAAAGACTTAAACATTTCCTCTAATGATACACATTTTGATCAATTTCAACCACAGTTTTGTCCATAGATTCACTATCTGCGTTTTCGTATTCGGCACTAGACTCAACAGGATTTTGTTTGATACTGAGCCTTTTATCGAATATTACTGCTTCATCATCAATATTGAAGAAGTGTAGATTTTTAGGAACAGACTTTAGCGATTTAGTTCAAACATAAGCAATATTTGTGACAATACCATTGGCAAATTCTGTGGATATTTCCTTCTTTCAATATTCTTGCCCTTTGTCACTGTATTTTTTAATCCTTCTAGTCTGTCTACCAGTTTTTTTTGTTCTTCGCTATCGACTAGATATTTGGTTTGCAATGCTGCTTTAGATTTAACTTCCGGCTTCCTACAAAAGACTTAAACATTTCCTCTAATGATACGCATTTTGATCAATTTCAACTAGAGTTTTGTCCATAGATTCACTATCTGCGTTTTCGTATTCGGCACTAGACTCAACAGGATTTTGTTTGATACTGAGCCTTTTATCGAATATTACTGCTTCATCATCAATATTGAAGAAGTGTAGATTTTTAGGAACAGACTTTAGCGATTTAGTTCATACATAAGCAATATTTGTGACAATACCATTGGCAAATTCTGTGGATATTTCCTTCTTTCAATATTCTTGCCCTTTGTCACTGTATTTTTTAATCCTTCTAGTCTGTCTACCAGTTTTTTTTGTTCTTCGCTATCGACTAGATATTTAGTTTGCAATGTTGCTTTAGATTTAACTTCCGGCTTCCTACAAAAGACTTAAACATTTCCTCTAATGATACGCATTTTGATCAATTTCAACGAGAGTTTTGTCCATAGACTCACTATCTGCGTTTTCGTATTCGTCACTAGACTCAACAGGATTTGGTTTGATACTGAGCCTTTTATCGAATATTCCTGCTCCTTGATGTTGAAATCAATATTTACTAAGTCTGGTGTTTGAGGAACTGACTAAGGCAAACTGCTCAAACTTGTTAAATGCATTTTAAGAAAATCCGGGAGTTCATTTCCCTTTCCAAGCTGCTATTGTTTTAAAACATTTTTTTTAAATATTGAAAACATATTCACCTGTGTTGGAAATTGCGACTGAAAAACACCGAAGCGCGACCATTTTATGCAATTTTTGCATGTCGTGATTTCGACTTGATAGCGCGTCATCTGCCTATGACTTTCATGGAACCGAACAATGGCTTTGCATTGTTCCAACGTGTATTTAAATTGAATTTAAAAAAATTAGCCCCGTAAAATGGTGCATTTCCATGGTATTTGTATGTATTTCGATACGCCTATTGTGACACTGCGACATCGCTTTAATTAAGGGAAGTGGGCAATTCGTGAATGGACAATTTGCTTATTATTGACACGAGAGTGCTGTTTTTTGCCTGATCAGTGTAATTGACTTGAGATCTGTGCGTGATAGGCTTTGTAATTAAGTTTTGGTATTAATTGATTTTTTTTTTCATAAATCGTTGACAACAGTTGGGTCCTTTTTTTTTCTTTCTTGCCCAACCTCCTCGAGTTGAAGTAACGTTTTTTACGTCCAACAAATCACCAGCCAGTCCTGATAATTAGGGTAGCCGCGTTTCAAAATTATTGGACCACAATGAAACGATAGAGATCAAATAGCCTAAAGGCAACAATGGTTAGCGTCTGTGTTATCTTGAAATTTCTACATAAATTTTCCTCATGATTTCAGTGAACTTATGGGGCATTGTCAGAAGCATTATTTATAACACATTCACTAAAGCCGCGTTTTATTTAAAAAAGTAAATTTTCGAGAATATTTAACAAGTAGGAACAACAACACCGATTGTAATAGAAACATTTCAGTTTTTGCTGATATCAAGGGATGTTTTTTACTCATAGTATAGTTACCTAAGTCTAGCCCAAATATGTCCTAAATACCTACCTAAAATATTTTCTAGTATACCGTATAAAATTGCTTTATTCCTAACTCATTCAGACCATTAAAACCACTCCCAAAACCAATAGTTTAATTTGCCATATCAATATCGGAAAACCAAATTAATAAATTGCCAAATCCAATAGCGCCATTCTAATTTCAAACTTGTTTTATTAAGTTTATACAGCAACACTTCCTCTATTGTTCGCTTCCCGAACTTTGCCACAACAGAGCTAAAGTTCATCGATTCCTAACCCATTGAAAAACCAACCATTAGAAAAAAACTGCTCCATTATTCGAGCACAAACTAATTTCCCATATGAGTTTTCCTTTCAATGGAAATCGAATTTCCTTGAAAAAGAAATTGTTTTGCTTTTATTTTGGGGTAAAATTGCTTTTCTTTGATTTAATTCCTGACGGGCGATGTGTTTTATGATTTATGATCGGCTTTTGACAACGTACCGGTTAAATATAACTTATTTCCTATATTTTATGTGCTGCACAGTGTAAATAGCGGTTCTAGATGGTTATGTTATAATGGTGGTCGTCTATTTTCGGGGTTTAGCACCCCCTGAAAAAAATTACAACAGCATTATCGTCATAGCATTTCAGGACATTGCAAACGGTGAATAGATCGGAACTTGAAAAAGCGATTACGGCACGTGCTCGTCAACATCTGCCAGTTTTTGCATTATTCAGCAATCTCCTTATCAAGGACCGTCAATATTTCAGGAACTACATCAATTTCTTCCACCTTCGCTGGCCCGATTTTTTTCGATTTCGATCACGATAAAGTTTCAGCAAGGTGCTCCAAAAGTACCGCATACATCAAAAAGTATTATGCAAATACGTAGGCGATGGTACCGACAAGGGGCTGTTTGTATTGAAGCGATTTGCTGAAGATACTCGACTGATTAATGTTGACGCTACAAAGTTGATGGGTTTTTAATATGTTTATGCACACATGAATTGGTACAGAGCCTTTACATTTTCAACAATTTTTGCTTCCATATCATTCGGGTTCAAATGTTAGGAATCTGGTGTTCCAAATGATGTTCCAAACTCTGGAAATTTTGTTGTAGATTTTTCACTTAAATTTTTTAGTTTTTCCTTTAGATAAGTCTGTTACATGCTACATAGCTCAATATGGTACTGTTTCTTCCTCAATTTAGAAACCCGCAAACTTTATCAAGTTTTCCTTTGCGTCTTTAAACGCAGCATCATTTACTAATTTAAATTTTGCATCTTTACGCGTAATTCGCAACACTAAAACTAACGCGCAACTGTTTTTGAGTTTTTTAAAAAGGGGCTTTTATGTTTTTTTTCGGTAAGTGGCTTGGTTTGTTATCAATCACCATTTGGATAACAAAAGTTTAGCAATTTCGCTATCCTTCTTAAAGCCAGCTTCTGAATTCATGTTTCAAATCCCCACTTGAAGAGTAAATAATGAAAGAAATCTCATCTCTAAAGCTGTTGGTTAACTGCTTACATCATTGCATAGACTTGTTTTCAACAACTGTAAACCCATTAGTATTTTCAAATTATTCCTTTTTTAATAAGCTTTTGAAAACAGCTTTGATAAGTACTAAGTTGTCTAGATTCTTAAGTATCACAGAAAATCGGGTACTCACAGGCCAAAAAGAGCAAGGAATTTCCAGTGATTCGTATTTCTCTACAAGCAAGAAAGCTCAATTATGTACACCAAACTCATTTGTAATAATGTATTAATCAAAGTGAGATAAAGTACGCCATAACTCACACAGTTTTCACTCAACCAAGTGATCAATTTCTGCGAGTTGAATATATTTTTTTATTTAAACCTTCTTTGGTCAGTTAATTTTGTTGTGCTGAGTTTTCACCCTGTTTTTGAACCGGTTTTTAAATTATGGATACTTCTAGTTAGAACTTGATGTGATAGTGAATTATGGTCTATAAATCGCCCTTAATCGCCTTTAATAGAAGGAAAATTCGTAAGAATGCCACGTCTAAATATTGGAGTTTTACTTGCTTAAATAAGATGCATGCATAAAACCATCTATTCAAAAAAGCCTATAACAAGTTAGGAATGGCAACATCAATTGGACAAAAACAACTAAAAAACTGTTAATTGATTAGTACATGCCTCGACAAAAATAAACGTTGGTCTTAAATCTATAATTCTGCTCAAATAAACCATAAACAATTTTTTACTGTACTTAGATTTTGTTGCACTATTAACATTAACAGCGCTGGTTATATAGATTTCGTTGCAATGAAACGGAAAAGTAGAAACGTACAGTAAACCATTATCAAAAGTATTGTGGATATTAAACTAATTGAGCATAATAAATAGAAATCTATGACATTCAACTATAAAATGGCGTTTTCCATTTATCTAATAAGCTGAAATTATCCATGCGAATTACTCAAGCCATGTAATCGGTCACTTTTATTTAACATTTACAGTAAACAGTAGATTATTTGAGCAATTCGTTTTGGGAAGCTTTGAAATGGGTAAAAATCGAAGAAGTCAGAAGAGACCTGATAAGCAAATATTTTGATTGAACAGGATAAATAACTATTTTCCATAAATATAATCAAGCGAGTACATAAATAACCAAAATTGGATAGCTTGAAAATAACAGTTTTTGAATTGATAGAGAAAATACATCGATTTTAAACAGAATAAACAGCTCAAAAAAGGAACGTTACACAGCCAAATTTCCCTAACTTTGCAAGTGGATAAATTCTGATTGCACCACTTGTTTTTTAGTCAGTGTAAGTTCGACATGCTCCTAAATGCACAAAAATTTAGTTTTTTTGGATCTCAACATCAAAAGTTTAAAGATAAACCGAAAGTAAAAAGATTAAAGCTGAAATACAGTGTTTAAATTTTTCGGCCATCTCTTCTACTTATAGGGTGATTTAAAAATATCAACTTTTTGGTGATGCATCTTGAAGCGCTAACTTTTCTGCTTTTAATCCCGTTAGACTTTAACGATCTAAAGCTCATGTTGAAGCTAAAACTTCATAGACATTTTAAGACGAAAAATCGATATACCAAGCTTGCATGAAAAAAAAATTACTCCAAAGACCAAAACGGATGGACGAAAAATTTTTTTCAAGTTATAATGTCTTATTGTCTGTGATGTTACAATAAAATAAAACTATTTTTTTGCCCAATTGAGGCATATGGAACTTTCACCAATTTTGCATTGTTTCATTTGCCACCCCGTAGACCATTGAATTGAAGCACAAAATTTTTGCAAAAACACACACTAACTGAAAAAGACTTGCACTAAATATGACTTCAAATAGAAATCAATTCGCTCTCAGCAATTAGAATTTATCCAGTTCCAAAATCAGTCCAAATTTTTCCGTGTAACCTTTATTTTGTTGAGTGGTTTAGTTCAGAGCTTTATGTTGTTTACTTGGCATTTCTTTTCTTTCCCTAGCAATTAACATGAGATAATGAGAAATAGATGAGGAGAAAATTGAAATAATTCGCCACCTGCTGTTTAAAATGCAATTGTACTCAGGAACAACACAGATAGAAATTAGTTTCTAATACATTCCACTGGAAAAGCAAGGAAAAATACCCTAAAACTTCGTTGGCAGACCCTCGACTAGCTATTTCGTTTCATTTAAGGTGTTGTATGTATAAACGCATTTTTGATGTCGCTTCTGCCTATTTTGTTCCATTGCAGTTTTATTGTCTCTATTGTTTTTCCATTTTATATTCATTTATTATTACTAAAAACAAGCGAATAGAGATGACAGAAATAGACCTTTTTCTCTTTTAAGGCGGTGCATGCAAATGCTTGGGTTTGACGTAACCTTTTTTAAATGTAATATATTTTATTCATTGTGTATATTTTCCTGACTGTATTTTATATAATAATAATATATTTTATATTTTTTTCGACTCTTAGCGGACACCAATGTTGAAAGTTTTTCCAAAAAATCGATTTGGTGAAAATACTTATGCACATTTTAAAATACATTTTTCAACCTGTTGCCTTTAGGGAATATTTGTCTGTCAGATATAATAAATTTGATACAACAATCCTTATTACTATTATTTAAAAAAAATGTATCTCGTGAATTATTTAGTTGCGAGGTTGCTTAAGGCTTCGCTTTTGCATCTTTTGCTATTAATTTAACCCTGTGATTTTTTTTATGTTTTGCTTTACGTTTTCGACTTTATCATCCTGTTCAAAGGTTCTTAGTGTGGAAGGATTCAGAAGAACTCTTGGCTACTCATTTTATCCTTCGTTATCTGTTTCCATAGAGCTTCATTTATGATTTTATGTGCCTTTCTAAACAGAAAGGTTTTTATTAATGTTCCATTATCTTGACTTATCTTGTTCGTTCTTGTTTTGAACTGGAAAAACTTCTTCGTTGTTTCCTGATTAATGTGTTCGAATCGCTTTACTCTCACTCGTCTGTACAGTTCCCTTGTTTCGATGAAGTCATTCGCTTTATGTTTAAAATTGTCTTTAGTATTTTACGGTTTTGGCAATGTAGTCTATTTTTAACTGATGTAGTAAATCAGTGTGAAGTAGTTTTAATATCTCTTCCAGCCTGGAAAAATTCTTCACATATGAAGAATCACTCGCATTGATTCCCAATCACCATTGTTTTCTGTCTGGTTTCGTTCCTAAGAATATAACTGAGTCTTCCTGCTGCGGTCGTGTTTGTAATGTTAAAGTTGCACTTTCCGAGATGAAGTTTACCATTGAATAGCGCTAGTTGCGTCTTTTCATCATTAACCTTGTTAAGAGTTTTCATTTATTACCGCTGATAGCTGTTCTTAATCCTGTGCCAAGTGCTTTAAACTGCACAATGTTTTTTCCCTGTATCATGATTTTTCCAATAATACAACTTCCAAATTCCTTGATGTTAATCTCTATTTGGGTAAAGTTTTTCGAAATTGCCACTTTTAAACCTGCGTCCTATTCTTCAACTACAAATCAACACAGAAAATCTAAGGATGTAACATATTGGCATTATATTTTTCATAAAAATCCGCTCCTTTTGCACAAGGAACACAAAGATAATTAAGTTTTTCGTACAATCAAGTGCATTTAACGTTTCATTAAATCCTGCAAGTTACTCAATTGACAGCCTGTATTTTTTATTCAAGTTATTCATTTGAAGAGCAGCAGGTCTGATTTCAGCTGCTCCCTGTTACCCATCGCTTTTCCACCACAATTGCTGTAATTAGAGCAAGGGAAACTTCAATTTCCAGTTTCATTAGGGGATGAATTTAAACTGCTACCTACACACTCAACCAAGACGAAAGCGTCCACCCATCGGCTAAACGTAATCACACAGCAATCGCAACTGAAATTACAGGCGAAACTAAAGCGGCAAGCGTGCTTAAAAAAATAATAGTTCATAGCATTTTAATGTGATATGATAATTTTAGTTATTTGCAGGCAGGCACGGCGGCCATTTTGTTTCGGTGTGGGTCGCATGACGCGCAAACCTTGGAAATCGAAGGCCTAAATGCGTCCTGCGATGCCTGGCCTTTGTTTAACCATTGCACATAATGCATTGGGGGGCAGTTTCACACTTTTCCATCGATCCAACAATTGTTCATGCAAGGGCACTGACTGTCATGCTTTTACCCTTTACCAAACATATTGATTTTTAACAATGTACAATGTACTGGACTAGATTTTTCTGGATTTCTTTTTCAAACCTGCAATCTTTTCCTTCATCCTCCCATCCACACCGAACGGAAAGAGGCAACTTCTCACAAAAATTGACCATGTAACCAAACGAATTTCCAGACAAGCAAACAACTTTTGTCCTGATGGAATATAGGTGATAATTTATGAAAACTGTTTTTAAAATCGACTAAACTAAAATAGCAGTGTTGCGGAAAAAAACAAGGAAAACAATGAATGTAAACTGTAGACAGAACGGACGTTGTCCATAAAGTAAATTCCGGATTCTAAAGCGATTGGATTTTTTGTTCGGGCACGGTTCGACGGCGATTCAAAGGAAACATTTCAAAAGTGTGTCGCGAATTTATAAACACCCTGTGTGGCGTGTCAGGCGGTCGGAACCCTTCGGTACGCAGATGTCCAACGATATTTATTGGGTTCTGGTTCTTGTCAGCTTTCGTCTTTTTCGCTTCAGGGTAATGATCATTATGACTCAGAAACGGTTGCTACAAAGCAGAAAAACCATACGAAGCTGAACCGGGTCCTTTTTCCCGTCGATCATCGGGGCCGATAACTGAACACTAGAAGCGCTCCACATGTTTGGCTCGAGAACAAACAACGGAAATAAAAGCTAAATCGCTCAAAACGGGAATATAATCGTCATAACAACCGGTAATTATTTGTAATATTTCATATTTAGATCGAGGAACGAGATATTGGTGGCGTTTTGCATTTTTAGGCACCACTGACTACGCTACCTCTTTGTTTGATTATCTTTGGGAACGATGAATTATTGCACATGAAATTGTTACCGTTTTTGGTGCGGAAGAATTGCATGGAGCAAGTCGTGATTCAACAGAGAAGAAACGAACAACTTACTTAGCAAATCTTCCATCGGACACTATAAATGTTTTATTAGAACGCCAAACGGTTGCTTGTTGTTTGTTTAGGGTCATAAAAATCGTATGCATTGTACCTGCTAACATTCTCTATATGCTAGAAGACACCCATAGAAAGCAATTACTCAACTCACACCAAGGAAACTAACGGATACGTTAATGTTACGAAGTTTGTGGCTCTACAAGATACTTCATTTCAACAAAACCTGCTGCCACTTTAGCGTCTTATAATAGAACTTCACCCGGCATGACTGCTTTAAAGTTGACTAGATTTCAAAGCGCTCCAAAGTTTATTAGTATCTAACTAATTTTACTTTTATTATATTCTGGTAGTACAACAATAACAGATATGTGTTACATGGATATAATATATTTATTTTTTAAATTAGCTTCTAGTCTTTTATTGTATAGGAAATTGCAGATTGATTTTTAACTTGCCAAAGAAGAAGTAATTCCAACAAATTGTGAAGGAGGGTATAAGAAGAAGAATCAACCTTTCATATTCGACAGGATGTGTATGGCGTTTTCAATATATTACGAATATACAGGGAGATCAAACTGAAAGTATTGAGTTTTCGTTCTTAAACAATCTTAATATTCTAAATGAACATGTAATGATATTCGAACATTCCCTTGAATGAGACCCATAAGAATGACTTTATTCAAGGTATTTGGTATTCACAGAAGGCAAACATTTTTAGTATGCTTGCCTGAAGTTTTAGTTTATCATCATATTTTGTTTTTGTTTTTTTTTGCGTTAAATTTTAAACAAAATCCCTCGCAAATATTTCAGACAGGAAAGCTACAGATGACATATTTTAGTTAGTTTATTGTCCTTTTCGTAACGTTTCTACCCGTGCTTTATCACTTTTTTTCTGAAAGAACCCCGCGACAATCTTTGCATCAAAAGAAGACGATCTGTTGACAGCCATTTGAAGAACTTCAAAAAAAGGTGTTTTTGTAACATAAAGATAATTTAACGGTGGATTTTAATTCAACTTCCAGTGGATTTGTCTGCAAGTTATGAAGCAACAATACATCCGCTTTGCTCAAGTGTTGGTAGAGAAACTACCAAAACCTGGTTATTTGGACACCGAATCAATTTATTTCTTTCTCGATTTATTAAACTTTTTACGATTTTTTCCTGTTCTTTGTAAAGCCTTTGCGCAAAATGTAGGTACTTGAAAAAGACATAATTCTCTCCATTGAATCTCTATGACCTTATGAGTATCGTTTCGCATATTTTCCTGACTGTACTTTAATTCATTCCAATATATTCCTGGGTTTCAGTCAATTTTACTGTTTATTATTTAAAATGTTACAAAAACGTTTCGGTGTCTTTCTCCACCATCATCAGTTTGCCTAAAATATACATTTACAATCATCATCAATTAAATAAAAAACTCTAACCAAATTTCACACATTAAAATACAATTACATACATATTAAAAAGTATATTAAGAACATTGGCTTTCAGGTGATGAGTCAGGACAAACATATCCGGGAAAAGACTAGAATCTATTGTCTAGAGATTCAAACCTCAACCTCAACTTACGTGTATAGTTCCTAACATGGCAAACACTCAACTGGTTACTGAATTTTCCATATTTTATTCGATATCAGGCGAGCGAAACAAAAAAACCGTTTATATTACGGTTTTTTCTTTTTTTTTTTTGGTTTTCAGGAATGCTTGGCAATTCTTCAATATCAGATGTTTATATTTCATTTACCTGGTCCAATCAGTTCATTCATGCGATCATCTAATTAGTGTATGGTATACATAGCTCAGATTGTCTGTATCTGATCTGAAATTTATTGCATTCTGATGTTTCTTAATTTGTATCATTTCATGGATTCTTCTCTTAATATAGTTGTCTTCATTGACCAATATTTGCGTGTTATCGAAATCAAAATCATGCAACTTTTGTTGTGCATGTTGTGCTAATGCTGTTGCATTCTCGTTAACCTTTCTTAAGCTGTACTTATGTTCGTATACTCTTTTCTTTAAATATTGCCCTGTTTGTCCTAAGTATGTGCTGTCACAGTTCAAACAGTCAATC
This sequence comes from Dendroctonus valens, assembly GCA_024550625.1. NCBI lineage: Eukaryota > Metazoa > Arthropoda > Insecta > Coleoptera > Curculionidae > Dendroctonus > Dendroctonus valens. The sequence goes on from JAJTJO010000051.1 coordinate 1,325,110, forward strand.
TTGTATATTACGTTTGGTGTGTCCAATTTATCGCTTCTAGGCTTAAATTTTGTAAAACATTCTTTTGCCAAGTTGTTTTTATGAGTATCTTCAACTTCCGTTAAGCATAAACCAGCATTACTAAAGATATTCGTTATGTGTGCCATTTTTTTAAATTTCCAACATTTTTGCATCATTCTGTGTTGTGTTTTGGGCGTCGATTCCAAGTAATAATGCGTTTTGGCGTAAAAAATTTTCTTTTAGGGTTGTTCCCAAAAGAAAAAAATCGGAGGATATTATTTCGGGTGATCTGAATGTTCAATTCACTCTCTATTTTCTTCCGATCCACTTTGTGGAAAAATATTATTTAAATTCACAGTTCCGATTGCATGAAATTTTGGATAGGTGCCATCATGAAAGAACCAGTCCTCAGCACGAATACCGAGAGGCAAATAGTCCATTAGAACCGTAAAAAAATTGAGACATTTTTCGACCCAAACATTTCTTTGGCTCGTATCACAATTTTCTTTTGTGTAGTTGTGGAATAAGAGAAAAACTCATTTTTGCGTTCAAAGTATGAATGTGACATAATTTGAATTAAAAGCACGAGTAGTGTCGAAAAAAAACGTAAGAACGGAAAATAAACTTGATTCCAGATGCCAAATGGGAAGTTCTACTAGTTTTTTTACGAGACATTAAAAAATTTACTACTTTCCCAAAGCGGATGGATGGTAGTGGTTGCCCATCAAACATGTGTCTTACACAAAAGCCATCTTCTGCAAGAATAGGATTCTTAGTGGGTAGTGAAGATATTCCCATAGGTTTGAACCATTGAAAACCTTGTTAATTTTAGTTACTTTGACCTACGCTTTTCCAATATTTGGCTACTTACTCTTTTGAGTTCTAATGAGCAATAATTTGATATTGATAAAGCCTACACACCTCAGGCTCATCATTAGAAATGAAATTTTTCGATGCTATAAATTCTGGTTTATTTCAACTGTTATTACGGTACATCATTCGCTAAAGACTAAAATAATGAGAAATAATTCATGAAATTCGAAATAAGTATAAAATCTTCCTTTCAAATCGAATTTTTGCACCAGAAGAGGACACGCATTCTGCACCAGATGGGCCCATGTCTTGAAAAAATTATCTGGTTCATATTTTTCTATTTCGATGACTTGCTTTGGACAAACATTCCTTCAGTTTACTGTTTTTTTGGGAAGCATAACTTGTATTTTTCTAGATAAAACACTTCATATATCAGCGTTTAACTTTAAAACATATGGCAGAATGTGTATGGCCGATATACCTACGTGTCAGTTTGAAAACTTTCCACCCTCAATATCTCTCTTACATTTAAAAATATGAAAAATCGGAGAAATGTCAATTTTATTTGTAAGAGGGACACTTTAAGTAAATATTTCAATCCCTAGGAGGGGTCGATGTCACCCTTAGAATCTTAAATGGGATTGGGGGTCAAGTGGCACATCGTTTTAAAAGGCTTTCAATTCTCTTTTCAGTTACGCTTTTTTTGCTCCTCGCTACGCCCATGGGTGGCACCGTTTCAAACATGATTTGGAAATAACATTTCGATGGTACTACGAGTACCTTGTTAATTGGCGTTCATTCGATGTCTTCAAGCTGAAATTCCACAAATGCCTTTAAATTCTATTTAAAAATTTTAAAAATACGTTGGTTTTTTAACCAAAAAAACATGATCAGAAAATTTAAAAGATGTACCCAAAATAGGAATATTATTGTTAATTCGCTTTTGCTTCCTGGGCTGTTCAGTGATAACTTGACCGAAAGTGCGTAAAGTGTGAGAATGGTTTATTCTCTTCAAGAAAGACTTGACATTATTTTCATTAATGGAATGGTTAGAAAGTGCCCACGAAAGACGGCATTGGCTTTCAATGAAAGAAATCGGAATCATGAAGTAAGTCGCAAATATGTGCTGGATTTGGTTCCCCGAAAGTGGTTCGGTGAGTAATTGAAAAAGAAACAACCTACGAGTGATGAATGAAGGAGTTCAAAATGAGATTTTGGGATTATTTGCTGCAGAGCCCACCAACTCCATGCAGACAGTAGCAGAACAGGCAGGAATAGCACACGACTGTAAGATAAAAGCACTGAAAATGCAGAAATTCTATCCATACAAAATGTAGCTACTTCAAGAACTCCATGACGATGATTTTGATAGAAGAATAGAGTTCTGTGAATTAATGAATCGTCAAGTCAACGCCATCCCCATATTCAGCCGAATATCTGTTTCAGCGATGAATGTTCATTTCTTCTAAATGGAAATGTTAACAAACAAAATTGTCGATATTTGAGTGACGAAAACCCGCATATTTTTCGAGAAAGACATACACAATATCCTCAAAAAGTTAATGTTTGGGCTGGTATTCTTGGAAATTAATTCTTGGAAGTGCCATTATTGGTCCTCTATTTATTGAAGGAAGCTTGATAGGTTTCTATACGTTAAGATGCTTGAAGAGACTATTGTCCTCTTATCACGCAGGAGCTAGAAACTCAAATTGATGGAGCCGGTTATTCAGTTTTACAGGAGGATTGGATAACATTCCGGCAGGACGGTGCTCCACCTCATTATTTTCTTTCGGTCCGACAGTGGTTAAACGAGAGATTCCCGAATAGATGGATTGGCAGAAGCGGACCAATTGAATGGCCTCCAAGATCCCCCGATTTAACACCCTTAGACTTTTTCTTTGGTGACATCTAAAGTCCATGGTCTATAAGACACAACCTGCAGAATGCCGGTCAATTCCCGGTGAAGTTTTCCGAAATGTTAGGGAGGAGTTCGAAAACAAACTTTATTATTGTTTACAGAAAGATGGACTACATTTTGAACAACTGATAAGTTAGTGCGTAAATAGGTCCCATGTGTTTTATAGTAGAAATTTCCCTTCCGCAAATAAAAAGTAATTTTTGTCGATCTGCTATTCAACGATTTTAACTGTGTCACCTCCTCTTCTAATCATTTGTACTGCAAGGAGAGCCAATGCAATAATTTTTGTGTAAACACTAACCTGGAAACCAACATCGCAATGCGGGAAAATTTTATTGTTGCTGCAACTTTGAAACGCGTTTAGTCGGAAACCTCTGGACCAAAAGCAACAAAGTGTTATACCACTGAAAAGAGAATTGAAGGCCCTTTAAAAAGATGTGCCACTTTCCATTCCCATTTAAGATTCTAAGGGTGACGTCGACCCCTCCTAGGGGGTTGAAAGAAGGAGGCTATACATATTTATTTAAAGTGTCCCCTTTACAAATAAAATTGACGTGTCTTTCCGATTTTTCATATTTTTCACTGTAAGAGAGATATTAAGGGAGGGAAGTTTTCAAATTGACACCCCGTATATTTTTTACTGCTAATGTCGATATAGAGATATGTCGAGCTAATAGAGAGCTTTGTTAAATTGTGAATTTCTTTTTATTTCCTTCCGCTGTATTGGATTTAATCGCAAGAAATTATTCCTACGGCGAGTGTGAGAAATTAGAAGAACACAATAGAATAGAGCCAATATGGGTCACGCATTAATTAAAGAATTCATGTAAGAAAATCGTGGTTCTTGTATCTCTCACGTTTGCCAATCAATCGGCGGCTTTCAGTCTTGTTTGAAACATTCAATGCTTTTTAATTAATATAAGAACTATGTTCATTGTGATCCTTTGATTAAAATTAGTTACCTAAAACATAGAAACATTTATAAATAAAAAGGACATCTCGTGCATTAGGCAATTGATAAACAGCTTTAACAAGTTAAATAATTTCCACAAATTGAAAAGTTTGCTAATTATTGCACGCATTTTAATTTTGACCCTAAACTTTGCGGAATTAAAGCATGCACTAAACTTAAATTCAGGGTATGAGAGAGGCTAGACGGGAAAGATAAAGCTAATATGGGCTAGTTGTTACGAGTTCAATTGAAATAAGAAAATCGTAATTTATGGTGAAGTTAAGAAAAAATATATAAATTTTTTATATTTAATTTAAATACAATATATTTATAATTAAAGACAATAATGCACAATTTTCTCCGCTTTTGCTAGATAAAAATTAATTCTCACTCACTTAAAGCGATTAACAAGCATAATATATAAAGTTTGCTTATATATTTTGAATACAATGAGCAGAATATATAATATACGGAATTCCAACAATCTCTGACATAAGCAAAATATTAATAAAGAGTTTAGCTACATTTTAGGCCGTAAGATCATTTTAACCCACATTAGCTTCATGTTGTAAAATATCGTTCATGCGGAAGAAGAGGGTTACATCTCAAAAACCTTGGAACTGGAACTGGAAAGTAACAAAAATCGATCTCCAAACGGCATTCGATAAAAACTTTATATTACCGAGGCTACAAAAATGATTTAACACTTTTAATCGAGAAATAAAACGTGTACCAGCTTACTATCTCCATTTATACAAAAAATTGTAAGCCGATTCTTGTGTTTATTTAAATGGTAATTGTTAATTCATGCTTTCTGGTTTTATGCTTCAGCACTGCATTGCATTGCATACTAATTTATAATGTTTTGGATAAGTTTTTTGTTGGAATGTTTTGTTCATTTATTAATACTTTCAAAATAAAATACTGCTAACTAGCCATTTGACGTTTTCCTTTATTTTCCTGAATTTTTGAGATGCAGCTCTAAAATGCAAAACACAATTGATGGAATCTTACAAGAAAGAGCGTTAGCATTTCAAAATCCCTTAAGTTAAAATGTAGCCTTAAAGTAAGTCTGCAAAAAATCTATAACACAAAATTAGAACTACTTAATACCTATTTAAATAGTATCGTTTACAAAAAAAGCAACAAAATATTGCAATTTGTTCTTCTGAAAAACTGCGTTTTTGACTACAACCTTCTTACGCATGAACCATATGTTCTTTCTACGTTCTGTTGGAATAATAATAATGTTTCACTCCTCAAAGCTCTCAATATGGCAAACAATTAGATAGCAATTATATTAAAAAAATCAAAATACTTTATTTATTAAAACATACAGCAATTGTTTCTTCTTCAGGACCAGTTTTTGTTGTTTGTGTTGTGTTTCAATTGTCCATCATTTCTAACTTAAATAACAATTTTATTCCTTTTTATGCCGCCGATAAAACTGCGAGCTTCTTTAGTAAAAGGTTAAGCACAAAGCGCAAACTTCTAATAAAAACGTGAGAAAATTGGAATAATAAAACATTCAACTGAGGGCAAGCAATGGAAGAGTTTAATTGACTCTTTACGTTTTATCAGCCGATTTGAAGTGCCACAGTATTTTACAAAAATGGGGTGAATCCTGTGAATAAATAACCGCGTTAAGGAACTAATGAGACAACTTACGTCTGATTATGTAAGTAGTACTGTTGTACTGGAAAACGGTGGCTTCCGGTGTGTTCCGTTCTGTTTTAATTTGTTGCCTCGTTTGTAAACGCAATGTCTAATTAGTGCTATCTGTTTCAAAATGGCCATTTGGCTGGCGAAACACTTCAAAGCCCTTGTTCGAGCACAAGCCACCAGTTTTCCTGGGCACATTTGTTTTCATTAAAAAGTAGATTCATCGCTTCCAAATTATTTGATTTAATCATATGATGTCTGCAGATACAGGTAGATGGTTGTGTTGTTCCAATGGAATTGGAAACATAAGCGCCCATTAAAAGATGCCCATCATCCTGGCATCATTTGTCAATATCGTAGAAGATTGAATACGATCATTTAGTCACGGCTTCATCAGGAATTCTATTAAACGCGTGAAACTTTTGCCTTTTTATCGACGTTTTTCTCAGTTTGGTTAATTGGCTGCTCGGCTGCATTCTAAGAAGAATTAGACCACCTCCTATGAGTTGGATTTTCAATGGCTAAAATGTCCGTTTTTTTCAGGAACTCTCAGACCGCCTGGATTGATCGGAGGAAGTAAACCGAAAGTTGCAACCCCGGCAGTAGTCTCCAAAATCGAACAGTACAAAAGGGAAAATCCGACGATTTTCGCATGGGAAATTAGAGAACGACTCATCTCAGAAGGTCAGTGATAACGAATGCTCCGCTCAAATCTCACAGCATTTATAAATAAAACGCAAACAGTCATTAAATTTTGCAGCAGTTTAACTAATTTACGACATATCATTAGCATAATTCGACGATGAAAATTAATTTAACCGGGATAAACGTGCAATAAAATGCAGAAAATTATTTACAAACGTAGAAATAACCATTGGAAACGAGATCAATTAAATAAATTGGTATCAATTACCTGAATATGTAAGTACAAATACCCGTTTTTGTAATTGCTTCGCGTTTTTCGTCTCGCTTATTTATTGCCTGGTATCAATATTTAATATCTTCGTTGACATGCGATATTTTAAGCTCTTAGCTGTTCGTTAAGGCCACCCCAAATTACCCACAAAAATGTTTTTGAAATTGTATTGTTCAAAAGGATCCTGAACACAGAAAAAGGTAAAATATGGTTCACACATTACATTAAAAATACTGCTTAATATACCTAGTGCAATAGATTAATCAACATAAACTGCACAAAAACTTTGTGTGTAATCGGTAGAACATCTCACTACCAGACAGACGGGACGCTAAACATTGAATGGCTCTTCAAACTTTACACAGCTTATTTGAGCGGGCCGAAATAAACAAACAATATCCCGTTTTTTTCTTCTTATGGACAAGCCGAAGACGAAACACCCATAAATCCTGCCTCCCATAATTATGAAGACTTCACTATAATAAATATGGGTTTTCAATCATCTTAAAGGTTGCCCATTAGCTGATGGTGAGCCATATATCTCTGTAATTCGGATCATCTGTTACACGCTGTAACAATGTCGAGATCAATTTTGACACCTCCGATGCTTTATGGAAGAATATAAATTTCAGGCGTTTCGAAATTTTGTTTTATTTTATTGATTAATAATTTGACCCTACGGTTAATAAAGCGCAGCAATGTCACATTCTGTAATATTACAGTCTAACAGTCGCCGTTGTATTTATTTTTAAATTCATATACTGAATATAGAAGCTTAATGAGTGGAAAGAGTTGCTTGAAAATTCCGTATTAGTTTAGGATGAATTTCTCGCCACTGTTAAATCCATGAGAAAACTATGTAAAATTAATATGAACACCACGCATGCAAAAAGTTCTGAAAACGTTTTTTTTTTCTCCAACGGACGGAGAAGAAACGAATGTACTAAGAAATATCCATTTGCAAAATGAAAATCATTTATTAAATTCTTTTAACATTCAATTTGGATTTTGGAGAAGTAATAGAAATCAAGTCTATTTAGGCGGATGTTGACAAAATTTAGAACAGGAAAAAATATAAATTAAACGTGTCATCAGAAAATCATTGAAATGAAATAGTAAGGATGAGTGAAATGAGCAGATGAAGGTCAAATGAACCAGAAAAGGATAATAACAAAAATTGATTATTTACTCAAAAATCTTATCTAAATGTGAAAATTTTGAATTTGGCAATTCCGTAAAATTAAAATATCTCAGTTTCACTAGCATCCAAAAAGATTATCTTAGTTTCACTTACATCCAAAAAGTGATAGCAACCAAATGTAATTCTGTACAAAGAAAGTTTGTAGCTCTCTTTATTTTATTTGATAATTCTTATTAGTGAAACAAGCACATCAAATGCAAGAAATTATAGAGAAATCTGCAACTTCAGTGTATCACAATAATGTTACATTAAAAAAAACTATTAAACTACTATATTAAATCATTTTCTAAACCCCACTAACAAACAATCATGCATTCATGAAAAAGTGCATCTTACAGAAACTGAGCTGAGCGATGACGAATTGCCATTTTTATAACTAAAATAATGTTTAATAACGTGGAATTTATAAACATAGTAAATGGAACAATGGAAAGAGGAATTTCGAAATGTTGCTCAATTATCCAATATAAATTATATGATATAAAGGTTGGGTGAAGACATAGTTGATAAGAAAAATATTAGAAAACCGTTACAAAGAAAGAGAATGGAAAAGAAAGAAACATATAGTGGAAATTATTAAGTGCGCCAAAAAGGCAACTAAAATGAGTAAAATGTTTCATATTTTGTATGTTAATTCAGAGGCAATTTTGAGTGAAGTACGATGTACGATCACTCATAATTTGAATCATTTCGGAATAAGAAATATAATTTTACAACACACAAACAGAAAAGATAAAAATTGCAAAGTCAAGCAGCTGCTTCAGTAAATGCATTATAGAAATACCTCAATAATCCTAATAAAGAACTTAAAATGAACACACTGAAACAAAATTGAAGTCACAGAAGAAGAAATCCTTTAGAGCATTTTTTCAGAAAAAATTGTACGAAAACAAGAACAAAGCTACATAAATACAAGTATTAGCAAGCCAACATTGTAACCAAATTAACCTAAACTTTAACTGGTACGAATCGATCAGCAGAATTAACCACAACAAGCATAAGATAAAGATATTGCAAACTTACCAGGAAATGAATAATTAGAATGAGGCATAATAGGTTGAAGAAGCAACGATAAAAAGCAACATGAAGACTGCAACGAGAAATGCTACGTACAAGACTGGATGATTAAGACATAGCGGAGGAAAAAGACATATTAGTAGTGTAATCCTCTCAATATTTGTTAATGTTTTGTATGTTCAGAAGTGCGGATGATATGGTGCCTGGTGTTAGTTCAGACCTGACAAATCTTCACAAGTCCCCTTCACTCCATGTGGAGCCAATTAAGAACTTTAATTTCGAATATTCTAAACATGGCATGGAATTCTTAATTGTCCAAACTATTTTCTTAATGACAACCGTCCAACTGACCACACATTGCATCCAGCTAAGTTCGACTATTCATTCATAGCTGAGCGCAGTATTCCAGCTAAAATAGCAAAAAAATAACGGTTTTGGAGCCAAATGGCGTACACCAATTTGCAATTGATGCACCCCGAAGACAGTGTAAATCTTGGAAACAACGAGAACTTGATGGAAGTAAATGATAAGCTTTTCAAGGCAACTTGTTTGATATTTATTTAAGTTTCCCAAGCACCATATGCATTTAAATTATGCTTCGTGTGAACCGAAACACTTCGTGCCCCAACAGAAGACCGCAAAACGTTTCGGAATATCAACGAAATGACAATGTTTAAGTTGTTCGGTTATTGTTAAGGAAGCCTAACTCTGTCCTGGCGTGTTGGTTTCGTCCACCGCAAAACGCAACCCTAATTATGGTGTTTTCGTCAACAGTAACCGTTTTTGATGCAGGATAAGAAGTGTAGATCTGTGAATGGAACGTGGCCTAGCTGCGTAATGATGGATTGTCAAAGCGGACTACTTGGCTCTTTCATGTAAAACTATTTAATTTCTGGTCGAAATTATCGGAACCACGATCTACACGCACGGAACCATGTAAGTGAAGTGAAAAGGCGGCGTTTCTATTTCTCTGAAACCAATTTTTTTCTGTAATTGCCGGAGCGTTTCTCCGGGCGAGAACATTTTTAATTCCAGTCGTTGCTGTCTCCACACGCAAACATTTATGATCAATTAAATGGAAAGATAGCTATAAATTCAGTCCGTTAAAGTATTAGTACTCCATCAACATAGATGAAACATAAAAGAGTAATAATAATGTTTATTTATCAAAAAATACATTATTTAATTCACTCTGTAGAACATTGTAAGCAGACATAATAAAGAGTATAAAAGCTCGTTCACACGGTGACATTAATGTCGTGACATCTAATGTCGCCCACAGCAGTGTCATTGTCTGAACATTTGAAAGTCACAGTGTCGCGACGTTAAAGTCACATGAAAATGGTTTGATATACGACACCGTGACACTAGCTACTGTCACAGCATTAGATATCACGACACATGTCACCGTGTGAACGAGCTTTAACAGCACCCAGATGACTGAACATCCATACGTGCTTATTATACATTGATCTTAGGTCTTTCGTATTCATGCTTTCTAAGTATTTATAATAAATAGTAGTGTACAATTTTCCAAATTATTGTAGATATACAGTCTACATTCTCTCCTATATATACTATGTTTATTATTATATTATAATTATAGAACATATTTTCAAAATCTAACTCGATCGAACATCATTTTTTGACCATGAATAATAGCTGTTGTATCGTCCACATGGGACACTATTGATCCACTTTCCAGTTTTAAGTCTGTTGAGGAATTAATGTACGTAATAAAGAGAATGGGACCGAGCACAGTACCTTAAGGTACTCCCCAATAGAATGAGAAAATCAGTAAAAGCAAGTGCAAGTAATCATAGTTGCTTCTAGTCTAGTGTTACGAATATCTTACCAGCCAGCAATTAATGAATGGCTTGCCAAGGGTGAAGGTGGAAACAGCCATATTTACAAACTGATGATTGTGGAGAAAGGCACCGAAACGTATTTTAAAATGATTTAAGTAATAAACAATAAAATTGACTGGAACCCAGGAATTTCTTTTGAATTAAGTTGAAATACAGTCAGGAAAGTATACACTATGCAAATAATGTTTGTTCCTCACTGAGGTTAGTCCAGCTTTCGATATTAATCAACATGTTTTTTCTTCGCAAACTCTTCTTTTATATTATTTCGTATTTGTCCTTGCGAATTATGTAGCCCAGATCTGCTGGATTTCTTACTTTGTCAATTCTTATCAGTTTTGGACTGTTTCCTATGTGTCTCAATATTTCTCTACTTGTGATTCCACATTGCATTTCGTTATTTCAGCAGCTGGTAGAGCGCATTTCAAATGCCTTCAATTTTGTTTGATTTACAAATCCTTTCCAGTCTATTTCTATTCTGATCTTCTCATCTTGATCTATTTGTCAGTGTATGGTTGCTCAAGGTATTTATATTTGTCAAGCCTCTATAGCTGTTTATTTTATAGTTTTATGTTGTCGGCAAGAGTTTTTGAGATGACCACGTACTTGGTTTATCTATATTGATTGTTGGTTCCATTTCTTTGCTTTCTTTTTTAATACTTTCTAAAGGGTCTTGTAGATCTTCTTATTATCTGTCATTATTGCGGTATCATCGGCAAAATCTGTGTTATTAATTATACACATCACTTCCTATAGTGTGTTCTAGAATATTTCTTGTGAATATTCATTAAATCATTGTACTCAGGACATAACATCATAAGGACATCCGTAACTATTCGGTTGTAGAACAGATTTTGGATTGGACTAATTCGGTTTTTGAAATCTGATATTGTGTACATTCTCAAGCGTCTCGTGTTAAACTAGCCTTTTGGAAATCTATGTAAGGTGAATGCCTTTAGTGTTGTCTCAGCACTTGTGCAATTGAAGCATCATAAGAAGTAATGCTTCTCTAGTTGCCCCTAAGCTTCTGAAGCCAAACTATGTGTTGTTTAGTTGAGGTTCCTACATTTTAAATATGCGCTATTGAATAACTTTCAGTAGCATTTTCAGAATGTGACTGATAAGGCTGATTAAGCAGTATTTATTGCAAACCGTGGTTATTCTTCTTGGTTAAAAGTATTACGACATATGTTAACCATCCATCTGGTACTTGCACCTCGTTGTTTGTTTCAGTAAATAATTTTATCAGACACTTTATGGTTCCATCGTTGAATATTTTTATTAGCTTGACTGGAATTTCGTCAGGCCCTGAAGTTGTACCACTTTTAGAGTTTCTAATTGTCACCAACTTTTTCGTTTGCTTTCTATATATTATCTGCAAATAAATCTCTTGTGTCTTTGTGTTTTTCTTTTATCTTCTTCAAATAACATTTGAATCCATATTTGAATTTCTTATTACTAGTGGTTTCTTTTACTTTCTTATGTAGCTTTCCTGCATCGTGTCTCTTGCTCTACTCCTCCATTGCTTGGCAATTCTCCTCCAGTCAGCGCTCTTCAGTAGCTTTGATCATGTAGTCTGCTCCTTTTCTTCAATTGCTAGTATTCTTCTCTATTTGTGTTTCTATATACTCCGTTTTCATTCACATGTAATATAAAATCGTCATCCAAGCATTTTTTTCAATCTGTTTCTTTCAACAAAAGTTTCATCGGCTTTTTGTTTCAACTTCAATAAGTGGTTGTACAATTGCTTCATTTATTTATTGATGACAGCCTTCAATCTTGAACCTTGATTAGTTTAGTTTTTTACGCTTTAGCTGACTGATAAGAAGGATTTTGGAAACAACTTTTTTTAGCTGGCCACTTGTGTTCAACAGGTCAGTAACGCATTAGGGAAACCTATAACAACTTGGGCAGAAAAAGAGTTTTCTAAAGTAATAATTAATGTCTAAATTTGTATAAAATCTGACAGCAAATTCGATAAAAGCCAATGCTTCAGGAATCGCCTTATTAGGTTTACTAATTTTTAGTCATGTCAAGCGAAATCAATTCCTAGGAAGCCGTATCATGTGTGAAGTTCACTAGTTTAAGGCAGTTCGGGTCGTTTTTTTAACAGGATTGCTCGATATAACCGTATTACGACTGGATTACTAATCTGTTTTGCTGTAGAAAATCAAAGTATTAATTACCGCAAGGCCACGAATTTGCCCTACAAAATAAACAGTGGTGGAATTGTTGCAGGAGTATGTACGAATGCAACAGCGCCATCTGTAAGCAGCATCAACCGAATCCTGCGTAACCGAGCAGCAGAACGTGCAGCGGCCGAGTTTGCTCGGGCTGCAGGTTATGGGCTGTACCATCCTCACCCTTATGCAGCCGCTGCTGCTTTTCCTTGGCATTCCCCGCTCTGGCCAAATGGTAGGATCATTCTGCTTTGTAACCATCCACTTTACTTGAGAGTAAAACTCTTTCAGGGGCTTTAGGATTGCAACCTCCAGGCGCGGGAAATCCGACAGTGATGACAGGCAGCCCTTCCTCCAGCAGTTCGCCTCACCACGATCACAACTTGCTTAACTCACCTCCGGGAGGAATGGATAAAGATGACTCTAGCTTAGACAGTTCCGAACAGCCGAAATTTAGGTAGATAATCATACCAATCGAATGAATAGCCCGGAAAATAAGTGATTTGTGATTTTAAGGCGGAATCGAACAACATTCAGCCCAGATCAGCTGGAGGAGCTGGAGAAGGAGTTTGAAAAGAGCCATTATCCATGCGTTTCAACTAGAGAACGTCTGGCGTCCAAAACTTCCCTCTCAGAAGCCCGAGTTCAGGTAATGAATTCATATCTCATAATACATTTATACCGAGGATCAAATTCATGGATTAAAAATCAAATATTATGGCAAATGAAATTGCCTGAAGAAAACGCGGTTCTTAATCAAATGCCTGCATATTATTGATTTAAATTTGCTAACCCAATTAACTGGTAGCATGATCAACAGGATATCGAATATAATCATACACTGGATTCACTAACTGGCTCTCTATTGACAATTAGTTCCAATGAAAAACAATGGCAGTCAAGCCTTAGAACTCCCTTGATCATCTTGTAAATTAACTCAGCCTAAATCTCATTGTCTGATTAAGTATCTAATCAGATGAGCGACCAGAGTATTATGTATTTCCGCCACAAATTCTGTCGCGTCATCTCAGGCTCTTCGCTTTTCAAGGTTTAGGGAACATGAATTGTCAAATATTTTCCATAGCATAAATTCTAGACTAATCTCGACAATTAACGCAGGTTTGGTTTTCCAACAGACGAGCAAAATGGCGACGTCATCAGCGCATGAACCTGCTGAAACAGTCGTCGCCGCCGGGAGGTCCGGGAGGTCACCAAGGGAACGCCTCCTCTTCTCTGTTCGGGACTCGACTCACTCCCTCACCCCATTACAAAGGTTCAGACCGTGGGTCTCCCCTTACTTCTCCCCTAGGGCCCGGGGGTCACAATCAGCTGTTACTTCAAATGGGTGGGGAAAATAGGTAAGTCCAGCATCAAAATATTGTGAACCATTCAGATTTTCAACATGACTGTTACTTGCAGCGCTTTCAAAGCTCTGGTGCCCAACGCGCTGCTTACACAAGAAAATCTGCGCCGAATGCAGGAGTACGAGTCCGATTCAGATGAGGAAATTAATGTGAACGACGAGTCCGACGTAGAAGATGACCGGGGAAGACGGTCGCGTTCTTCCAGTCCAGTGGACGTAGTCGAAACTAGTCCCAGAGAAGGCCAACCCTTACAGTTAACCATGCACGACCGAGATTAGAGTGGTAAGAAGGGCAACAGCCCCAATTGAGCAAAGCTTTAGGACTGGCGGAATCTTTGTAGATAAAACTTCAATGTTCCTTATTTTTTGATGTTCTTTTCATGTTTTAGTTTCCTCTACTATTTTATTAACTCTATTTCCAAAACTGTCTGGGGTTAAACATTGTAGGTAAGCCTGACCATATGGCTGTATGGGAACGAAGGCTTTTATAGAAATTTTACATTTGTTTTGACTGTAAACGAGTGGCTAATTCATCCCTGGCTTCTACTAAGTCTTATAGAGTGTTCTATTAAAAGCCTGCTGGATTCTTACAGGGTCACGAGACACATTTTTATTATCCATCTTTAGTTGGATGAACAAAATTATAAACTGCTGAATTATTTTCTAGATACATTTCAACATTTTTAATAAAAAACTGAAAATAGTTTTTTTGAAAAAACTTTTACAATTCGTTTTTAAGTTTCAAAAGAAAGGAACTGTATTTGTTGAAAATTTTAGATTTTTATAGCTGGAAAGTTTGTATAGCCAGGCGCTGTACAGGGTAGTTGCGATTGGTTCATAGAAAGCTTAATTAATGCTAATTGATTTTCGTAAATTTGTATGGAATAAAATTGAATTGAATATTGAATAAAATGTTATGGTTTTGCTGCTTTTGGACTTCTCTTTCGTCTTTATTTCAAATGGTTTCGTTGAGAAAAAAATGTCTCCTATAGCATCTTTCCTAAATATCAATCGCTTTTCGTATCTTTCTCAATTACCACTACCTATTGCCATTAATAATTATTCCAATGTATTCCTGGGTTTCAGTCAATTTTATTGTTTACCATTTAAAATGTTACAAATACGTTTCGGTGTCTTTATCCACCATCATCAGTTTGTGTATATAGTTGCTTCCAACTTCACATTTGACTGGTCACTTACATCAACAGGAATACATTGGAATGAATTAAAGTACAGTCAGGAAAATATACGAAACGATTAATAATTATTAATTAATTAAATTAAACTGAATTATAATTAAGTCAATTCGAGGTGTTTAATTCGATTCTTCTCACCACTAGAGTTCAGTGGCCGAAATAATGAAGGAACTGTGGATCTTCTGAATCTAATTCCTCAAATAATTAAAACTAAACTGCTTGTAGCTCAAATTCGATTGAGTTTAGTTCATTTGATTATTAGATGTTTTTGGCATTAAATTAATTTGGAAAAATCTTTAATCGTTTGCGTATTCGTCGCGGAACAATTTATATAAACTGGATGTTTATAAACCGGCCACAGATAGGCATCAAGCGGTGTAAGATCTGGGAGACGGGTTGGCCAATTCGATTGTTCAAGCTATTTTAGTCTAGGTCTTCAAACTCTTTAAGTTTCTCATTTTTCTAAAAGTCTAAAAAACATGTAGTTAACATGTGTACACTTAAACATTTTAGATCATTATCTTCAGAAACGTTTCATAAAAACGGGAAAGCAACTACCCGGGAATACGTATGCATAGCATAGGGCAAACTAACCCGAATGTTATAAAAAACATTAACGACATTGGCAAAATACTGCAACACTCTGTATATCTGGGCGTAAAATGTGCTTCATCTTATTTCAGAAAGACTTCATCCGCATTAAAAATACTTTGTCCATGTGAGTCTTGAATGAATTAGTCACCCGTTAAACTTATTTAACATTAATTTATTTTTATGTAAAAAGTATTATTTATTAGTTCAAATTAGTTGTTAATTAAATCCTGTAAAATATTAGACCCAATTGCTAAGTGGTAAGTGTAAATAGTCAACGAGTTGATTGATATTCTTTAAGAATAAAATCCACATTTAAATAAACAACGTTGTTTTACTTAGTCAGCCCTAAAATGATGTTGGTTCAGCTAGCACAAGTGAGTATATGGCAGACCATATAAGCATAATCTTGATTTGCCACGCAAAATGCAATAAAGAAAGCATAAAACCCGAATAAGGAGTGGCAAAAGGTCAATAGTAGCTGAAATATTTACGATCAACACTTTCGATACTTGTAGGATGGAACACCGAATGTGGAGATGTTTGTGTCCATTGATTTTGGTTCAACACGACTTTTAACGCAAATATTTACAGGGTTTTATGTTCGAAGAATATAAAACCAAGATAAAAACATTCAAATTATCTTTCCAAATTTAGTTAAGTACAATGTAATCGTTTCAGAAAAAACTCTCATAAATCTCACATGTTTCGTTAAAACAAGTCAAAAGCCAAGCAAAAAGATGAGATTTTATGGAAATTTGTTGCTATTAATTCTTCATAAAGCCATTTTCAAGAAGAGAACTCCCAACTAATAGTTGTGGAAAGCAAATCAAACAGCAGGATTAATTTTTATAAGATATTTTCCATTCTAAAAGCAGTTGATTTTGTTAGTTGGATTTTGGTTACCTTTCCTTGAATAATATATACATCATATATACAGGATACAGGTCTACATCATATATACAGGGTGTTTGAACATAGGTAGGTGGAATTGGGTTCCGTTTATAAGGTTTTATAAGGGGACAGAGTGTCTGAGTGACAATTATTTAAAATAGTTTGTAAGAAGGTCTTCTTTACTTTCGTCTTAGTTATAAAAGGAATACAAAATTCAAAAAAATCAATTGCCTGGAATTAAAAAACAAGGCTTTTCACCCTGCATACGTGAAATACCATACAATTTCCCCATGAGCTCCACTGATTAATAAGGTTAATATTATTTCTGTCCAATTTAAACCTTTTCAATTTTCCTGAATGAACTAAATTATCAATTTTATAAAAAATTATTTTAATATACCGATAAAACTAAATCGTGTATAAACATCCGTTTAACAAATAGATTAATATTGATCATATGTCGTCTGAAACATGATGGCTTCTACATAAAGTCACAAATGTATTCTGGTGGTTTTAGTGTAAAATAAGGTGATTCTCGAGGTTTTTAAAAATAAAATATCAAAAGTTACGGTGGGTCTGAAAGAATATTTTATAAAAAAAAAACAAGTATCTCAAGGGTTGTGTTTTCAAACATTTATAATAGATCTATATCAAGAGGCAAAAAACGTTTTAATACGTTTAATATTTGAATATTAGATATTGCCAGTACAACCCTTCACTTTATAAAACTGCTGAGTTTTCATAATAGAAAATGGGTTTTTAAAGTTAATGGGTTTGAGTCAACATTATCCTATTTATAAAAAATAATTGATTGTGTGATAAATAATTATGTCTTTTCATAACTCTCATTGTCGGTAGAAAGTCGTGATCATAATAATAATCTTTGAATGAATCTAAATGCAAAATGATAATATATTTTGGATTTTTAAGTTTACGTCGCACATTATTGTATTAAAATGAAACTATTGCATGAAAACTAGTGTTCCCTTAAAACTCAGATAAAAAATAGTAAGATTTACCGGCGAATATAAGTAATTTAAGCTGATCTAAATGGAGAAAGAAAGGCACATTGTTTCAAAAATATTAAACAAAATACTAGACATTTTTGAGATTCCTTAACTTGCTTCTACATATCACCCTTATTTAGCTAAGCAATTGTTCAATATACTAGAAAATTTTGCTCTTCCATCCAATAATTTTTTCTAATTTAATATACAGGGTGAATTTAACCCGATATAGATTTTTTTGAAGTCAAGCAACTATTTGGAAAGCAGAAAATAACATTATTTCTTGCAAAAAAGAAGTCAGACTTGTGTAAGCAGCAAAATGTCTTAGGAATATTACAATTAACAGAAGTTCTGATCCTTAACTAATTCAAAGCCTTGTGAAACATTAACTTTGAATTAATTAACACTTGAATAACAATAATAAATAACACATTAACACTTGAGTACATTGCAAATTGGCGATATTAATTAAAAATACAGTGATGTATCGGTACTACTAAGCTGCAATATATGGAGGATCTGAAACGCATATGACGGTAAAGTTGAAAATGTTATGGAAATTACCGTTGAAACCTTCTATGCAAGAACGTCGAACATAACGTAACTGCCGTTGTCGCTTTATATTTGACTATATCAGTTCGTCTATGCATTGCTCTTTTTGTAGCCATTTGTAACACGATAAAATGCACCGACGTAACATTAAAGAATATAGAGATAAATTAAAAACAAGGAAAACGCCATCGTTCTTACAAAGTATTCACTATCGCCATTAAATTATCTTTACGAGATTCTCTCTTTACGCCCTACTACTAGAGACACTAACGCAACTAAGGCGAAAAATTTTCAAACAATATCATACATTTAACATCTGAAACATTAATAGTTTTAATAGATTCAATAAAACATTTCCTTATGGCCCAGGTATCTGTAATAAACGAGGACAGAATTCCAGTGATGCGTGCAGATGATAGCACCATTATATAATTCGTTTGATCGATCAAGATTGCCACTGACTCAGTGGCAACCGGACCCTTCCCAGAAAAATCGAAATTGAGACCACTTATCCAAACATGGAAACGGCGAAATTATGTTATTTAAGGCAAATTAAATGAATTTAAACATAACCTTTTGCGGTTTTTGAAAGGAAATTGGCCTCGAAAGCTATTGGTGCTCGATCTGAAACAACCACCAGTTTCTTTAGTTGTTTTTCAAGACACGATTTTTTGAAATTAGGATTTGTTTCGTGACTTGGTTGAATGATGATAATTGATGTCGGGTTTTTTTCTCGTATGGGAATCAATAAAAGCCCTGAAGAAGGATTGTAGGTATTGAGGAATGTCCCGGTTCCAATCGAGTCAGGATCGTTCGCGTCAAAGATCACCGATCGACGCCTATCTTGATCAATAAAATTTACTTTATTGGTGGTTAATGTGCCCACGCTGACAACTCCCGAAGACAATGGCTTCATCCCAACAAATACCCATTGACCTTGGGCTCTCGATGTCTTTTACGGCTTAATCGGGACTATCGAATTTATGGCGCTTAAGCTACGCTCGTCTCATTTGAATATACAGGTGTGCGAATGAGACAATCACATTAGGACTTTGTATAATGGATAAGCGTCTTTATTTAGATCCAGAATTGTTCGCTCAGACAAAAAAAGCAATCGATGGATGAACCCAAGAACATTTGTTTCTTCACACGTTTATTTAAGGTTTTGAGGTTTAAGGCTTTTGGGGAATCTTAGAGGTTTTGACACGAATAATGTGAAAGATTTTCCAGCAGTTTTGTAATGACTCAATTTTGCAATTTTTATGTGCTGTATAACGAGACTCAGTAGTAATTTTAAAAAGAATAATATCTGTTTGCTGGTGATTTCTCTGCAATTTCTGTCTATCGAACGTCGTTGCCTTGGCCAATCGCCCGCGGGAATCAATATATTTTGTTCTTATTCCTAACAATTAAGTTTTCTCGTAATCCAATCGGTAGGAGGCGAGCGTGTAACCTGGTAGTTAAGTAATTATGTGCATTTTCTGAAAAGGAAAATTTACGTTGAGGCTCACCGCGGGTGATTGCCGTGATACTAAGACGCATCTGCTACCTCAGTTTTATTCATATGTACTTACTGCAGGCTAAACTTTCATATATCTGGATATAGAACTTTAATTGCTGTTCAACTAACGCAGTACTTCAAAAAACTTTCAACTTCGTGAACCTCTGGGGGCCCAGAAGTTCACTCTAAAATGCATATTTTAGGATGTTTTATTATGCTTCATTATGTCTTCATAGTTTTCTATGTGGGTTCTATTATGAACCCGAGAAGTTATATGATCAGATTCTAGAATATACCGGTTGTTTTTGTTAAAGAAAAACCACAAAAAACTAATTGGCAAATAAATGTTAACTGATGATAAGAAAGAAACATTCTGCAGCTTGTGCCGTGGACCTTATAGCTCCTCAATGGTGGTTGAATGCGTCAGCTGCAAAATTTGGAGTACTGTTAAAAATCCTCAAAAGGAGCTACGAAAGTCAACCTTATCGGGAATAAAGGAGCATCATTTGACTATATTCGGTGCTAATTAGGAGTTTCTAATTGCCCTAGTTTCGGAGATATAATTGTTTTTCTAAGAGCATGCGCTATTCCGAAATAAACCCCCATCGCTAGTTTCAAAAATTATCAAAAATCCCCCGATGGAGCTACAAAACTCAACCCTATCAAGGCTTCCACGTGCAATATTTGTCTATATTTAGGGACAATTTCCAGTTTCTAGCTGTCCTAGTTTCGGAAACACACATTTTAAGCAAGAGCTTGCGTTATTCCAAATGAAACGTTCGTTGCAAGAAGAGGGCCACGCACGTTAAACTCACAGGGCCTTAAGAGACATTTCTTTTCTATATTCGGTAAGACTTTCAAATCTCTAGCTGTCCTCGTTTGCAGAATACAATATTTTAAATACAAACTTGCGCTATTCCAAACCAAAGAATTGTAAATAATCCCCAAATATGGCCACGTAAATTAAACTTATAGGGCCTTAAGGGACCTCCCTTTTCTATATTCGGTGAAACTTTCAAATCTTGAACTGTCCAATTTCAAGATACGAATTTTTAAATACGAGCTGGCTCAATTAGAAAAAGAGCCACGCGAGGCAAACTTATTGGGCATTGATGCACATCATTTTCACACATCAAATCTGAACTGTATTAGATTGGAAGAGACGAATATTTAAATAAGACCTTGCGCTATTCTGAATCAAACGTACATTGCTAGTTTCAAAAAATTGTCAATAATCCCCAAAGAATGCCTCCTAAATTAAATCCATAGGGCTTTAAGAAACATCTGTTCCTATCATATATATAAATGTTTTTCGAGCTTTGAAGCCGTGGTCGATGGGAATTTCTTCATGACGTTTCGTCCACAACTGCGGTGGACATTATCAAAGGCAATGAGGCAGTGGGCGAAGTGATCTGCCGTGCTTTCCGACTAAGACTGGTTCAACTACTCATTCATTTGAACATATTTATTTCAACTAAGAATTACATCTTTTAATTGCTCTTAATCTACGGCTCCTTAATGCTAACATCATTTAGTAATTATATCTAACCTCTGTTGTCCTATTCTAAATTAACCTAACTTAACCTAACTAAACCTAATCTTACATCATCTCTTGCTTCCTAACTAACTTAATGCTAGTCCATGGTCCTCGTTGTGGTGCTGGAACTGGTCATCGCGTGTGGTCCTCGTCTTCTTCTTAAACTGTGTCCGCAGGAAGCAGTCTGCGGTCACACTGGAACTTCTTTTTGCAAGAATCCCTGACTGTGGGATTCTTGCTTTGCCGGGCCTTGTCCAGGAACTTTGATGTTAAGCCCTGGATGTGGTCCAGCAGGTCTCTTTGGAGGGTTGTATTTCTCACAAAGTACGGGGCCTTGGCTGCTATCCTCAGTATTCTGTGTTGGATCCTTGCCAACTTGTGTTTCTGGCTGGTGCTGGCCGTGGACCACGCTGGTGATCCGTAGGTCAGCACAGGTCGGATTAGCTGCTTGTAAGCTCTGACCTTTGTTCGCAGGAAGAGCTTACCTGTCAGCAGAGGATAGTAGGCCTGGAGCAGGTATCTTTCCTTCGCTACTGTGGCTATCATCTGTTCGTGCCATACCAGCCGCTTGTCATAGATAAGACCAAGATAGGTTATCTTGGACTTCCAGGGTAACCGCTGTCCTGCAATCTCCAGCTGGCCTGGCGGATTCTGGAGCCGTCGTGTGGTGAAGTGTATGGTCTGCGTCTTCACCGGATTGAACTCCATTTTCCATTTCCTGCTCCATTTCTGGACCTGGCCGAGATGTCTTTGGAGTTTCTCTTTCATGTAAGTGCCGTTCCCTGTGGCAGTGAGTGCTACATCATCTACGTAGATGTAGCACTTTGTGTTGTTGGTGGTAGGGAAGTCTGCCATGTAGATATTGGTTCAACTACTGGATTCCTTGTCGTATTTATGCGGTCCGGCGGTGTGAGCTCATGCGTGAGGAGTGGGAGGCGCTTCAATGGTTTTGGCGTACACGCTGTTTTCCGCAAAACGCGTTTCCAATCTGGATTAAGGACCGTGACTTCGTCTTTCCTGTTAACATTGTTGTCATGTTTGAAGATCTCAATGGTCTCTCTGGTTAGTCCCGGATAATACCGTTGAGATTGGTGCAAAATGTCCACTTCCTCGAAACGTATTTGGTGGCCGTTTAGAAATGCGTGTTCCGCTACTGCTGATTTTTCTGTTTGTCCTAATCTGCAACTTCTTTTATGCTCAGTGATCCTCGTGTTTACACTACGTTTTGTGGTGCCGATATATGCTCTGCCACAACTGCATAGAACCCTGTAGACTCCCGGTGCCGATAAAGGATCCCGTTTGTCCTTGGCCGATCTCAAAGCCTGTTGGATTGTTCGAGTTGGTTTAAAGACTGTTTTCACTCTGTGTTTCTCCAGTTCCTGCCGATCCTGTCCGTGACTCCATGGGGGGCAAGCCCAACCCTTAAGCTCATCATGCGTATCTGTTTCCTCAGGACGACCTCCACTGTTTCTTGGTCTAATTGCTCTATTAAACTCGTAGCTGTATCCATTCCAACCAAGTCGGAAAGCACGGGAGATCACTTCGCCTACTGCCTCATCGCCTTTGATAATGTCCACCGCAGTTGTGGACGAAACGTCAGGAAGGAATTCTCATGGACCACGGCTTCAAAATCCGAAAAACATTTCTATATGTGATTTGACCGGCCGTGAAAGCCTTCATAATCTTTTCCTATATTTGAAATAACTCAAATCTTGAGATGTCCAATTGGAAGATATGATTTTTTAAAACGAGCTTGCGCTACTCCGAAACAATTGTCCATTGCTACTTTCAAAAAATTCTCAAAAATCTCCAAATAGAACCACGCAAAGCAAACTTATAGATCCTTAAGGATAATATTTTTCTTATATTTTGTGAAACTTGCAAGTGATTATCGGTCCTAGATTAGAAGATACAAAATTTTAATTACAAAATTCTCATGAATCGCCAAAACAGAAAAACGCAAGGACACATAGAGTGCCTTAAGGTGAATCCTTTGCTTATATTCGGTGAAAGTCTAAAATCTCTAACTGTCCTAGATTGGAAGATACGAATGTTTATATAAGAGCTTGGGCTATTCCGAACAAACTTCCACAGCTAGTTTCACAAAATTTTAAAAAATATCGAGTTGGAGTAGCGAAAGCCAAAAGGCCTTAAAGGGCCTTAAGGGACATAGGGACATCCTTTTCCTATATTTGGTGAAAATTTCAAGTCTCTAACTGCCTTAGATTGGAGGATACGAATTTTTTAACAATGGCTTGTGCTACATCAGGGCAATCTAACTCATTCTACGTATGCCGGAATCGTTATTCTGATGACGACTACTAGTCTCATTGCCTTGATGTTCAAAAATGCCTTTTGTTTAATGATTTTAAAAATTAGCAATAAATAAAGCACTGTAGCTTTCGATAAAATATTCACATTCATTTTATTCACGACAAAATTCTAGATACTCGACACTTTTTTAAATTGCGTTGTAAATAGAGATCGTAACAGATAAAAGTACAATATCCATTTAATGATGTCCATATGAATTTAACAAGAACCCCAAAAAATGAAAGAAAATTATGCGACAACCAACGCCCCTACTTCCTTTAATAGCTCTTAACTTTCAAAGTTGCCTCCGATTATGTCCTTAAACGGGTATAATTTTTTAAACGCGTTCAATGATGTTAATGTAATGCATACTCTATTAGATTGTGCGTTAAAGATCCTCGGTATGTAACTCTTCTGCTACCGTTCCTTGACGCTTCCGTTTACGACCTTTGGCATTTTGAAATGAACACGCGCCTACTCAGTTGCCTGCAATTCTAATCTACATAGTATTTCCCTTCAAGGCACCGTAATCTCTTCACATGATGGCCACATAGATGGTAACCGAAGCCACAAAAATTAGTCCGTCTAATGGGAGCAGGATGACTGTGAAACCCCGAATTTAACGCCCCTGGTGTGAACGGTCACAAGCAATCAGCTGCCTAGTTACAATGTTGATTAATTTTCAATCAAGCTCCCGATGATTAATCGTGTGGTTCTCATTGTGCGATCCGATTCCGTTGTGGCTTTTATAACATTTCGCAGTTTTTCCCAAACTACCTGGTAGTAGAAAATTGGCTACGAAATTGCGCCTCGCAGGTACGTTGCAAATAAATCGTTTCAAAGACAACGTGGGCTCAAAAATTAATTATAAGAGTCACTCGAATAGCCTTAAGCTCAGCCACGGATGATGAGCTGGGCAAGTACACCTTTTAATTACCCAAATTACTTCTGGTTGTAGTCATTTTGCGAAGCGCAGATTAGCAATCAGTTGTGACTTCTGTGTAGGTTGCTCGGGTAATTTATGTCGGTGACCAATAAGGGAACCGGCCATATTTCATGTCGGGGACCGATCGTAAAATATAGCTTGAAAACTCAACTTTGTCACTGTAAAATAACACTGTTCAATGCCACTATTTGGTTTATTTTATTGTATTGTACTTATATCAAAACGAAGAAACGCCCTTTATTTTTGATACAGGGTGATTCATTAAGAATGGGAAATCCGTAAACTGGACATTGGCACAAGGATGTCTTATCAGAAAGTTGATATTTTCGTAAATACAGGATGTTAAAAAACCAAATCATGTATTTTAAATTGTAAAATATGTAAAATTCGTAAGAAATCCTCAGAATAATTGTTAAAAGTGACCACCATTGACACTGATATACTTTACACAGCGTTTTGTGAGAGACCTTCGAGTTGGGAACAAAATTTTGGCATTGGCTCTTGCATAATTTGCCACAATTCTTCACCCGAACCAGTAGAATCTCTCTAAACTCTATCTTTCATTTGAGACCAAATTGAAAAATCCAGAGGATTCAAGTCCGGACTTTTGGGTGGCCAAGCAAAAACGCTCCTACGGCCAATCCAACGATTTGGAAAAGTTGCATCTAAGGAGGCACGCACCAGCCGAGGAAAATTTGTTGGAGTTCCATGTTGCGTAAACCACATTTTTATCCTTAGATGAAGAGGAACACGAGCAGGAGGATATTGCGGCATCAAATTCTGTACAGGAGTAAAACGAATGGATGTAGTTTTCCTTGTTTCAGAATTCTCCAAACCGTAGGCTGAGTTACGCCTGTTGCAGTACTTAAAAGACGAGTACCTATAGCTGGATTTTCAGTAACTCTCAATTTAACTTCCTCTGCCTGCTCAACAGAAATTCTTTTTAGGGTGCTGTTATTATAACTCGGACGGAAAGATCCTGTTTCTTCTAAGCGCCTGTACGCATTTGTAAACAGCTTCTGGTTTGGTTGCCTTCAGTTGGAATGCATATCATAATATCCTCGAGCTGAGGCAGGACCATTGAAATGTTCTTGCGCAAAAATACATACCATGTCTCTCATTTCTTGATTGGTAAACTCGTTGTCTAGAGGCATTTTGAAATTTACAACAGATAATTAGTGCTGGAAGTCTCACACAATACACAACACATCGTCGAAAATATCAACCATCCTTGCGCCATCCTTGCGCCAATGACCACAATTTGACGTGTAATATTTCCAGTTTCTATATTTAGATTCTAGATTAGAAGCCAGAATACCCCAGAAGCTTGATTTTCCTTTCGAAGTAAATGTTTTTTTACTGGGTATATCTAGTGGCAGCGCCCTAATAATTGTTAACTAGCATATTAGCACATAATAATAATTATTATTTATTTTAAATATATATTTATAATTTAAATAAAGGTAATAATAATCATTTGAGCACATTTTAAAGCACCTATTGGTAACTTCTGAATATTACAAAGAAATAAGGAGATCCGATTAATTAGTGTTATAATGAAACGGAAACAGTAAACCATTTAGAACCACGTATCTAAAACATTGAAAAACAGCAAGAATTTCAGAAAATTTGTCACTGATGAATGAAGACATTTGTTTTCTAATGAATTGCTTTCAATCTGAGGCAAAGCACTCAATCAGATAAGAGCATCCAGTACTTGGTTTAGACACTTGAACCTTTCCTTGGAACCAATATAATTGCCACTTAACTATTTTGCGTCCAAATTAATTCGACAAAAAGTCATCTAATTCGATTTTTCTACTAGTCCGGAAATGTCAGTCAAACGATTACAACCGAACTCAGGTTTAGGTATCAACAATGCCGTGAAGTGCCTGGCCGGTGTAAAGCTCGTTACCGTTTGAATGGAACTCGCCATTATGCCGATAATTAGGTGTAATTTCAGCCAGAAAGTGACAGCAGAGATCCCGCTGCGAGTTGTAATCAAAACGGGCATAATGGGACGCTCCTGACTTGCAAAAAGCTCCTTCAGTGGCGTGCGCTCAGCAACAGCTTCAGTAGCGTGCAACTGACTCAGCGGATTGCGCCCGATCAATAAACCAATCGAAATTGATTGACAAAGAAGTCAAGAAAGAAAGAAATGGCGCCTATATTGG
The DNA here is from genome assembly GCA_024550625.1 of Dendroctonus valens. Classification (NCBI taxonomy): domain Eukaryota; kingdom Metazoa; phylum Arthropoda; class Insecta; order Coleoptera; family Curculionidae; genus Dendroctonus; species Dendroctonus valens. The sequence goes on from JAJTJO010000051.1 coordinate 1,351,708, forward strand.
TGATTGCAAATCGATGACCAGTTTCTCGTCGAGACAGTTTTGCTCCGATTTCTCAGCAGCTAAATGCACTTTAAGACAAATCTATCTATAACTGAGTGAAAAACTCTGACCAGATAGACTCAAATTAATTCACACAAGAAGTTAATTGATAATAAACTGTTGTAAAAATACACTGCCCAAGTTAATCCAGCCATCCAAATCAATTGGACCTTAAGAATGATCATTAATTTTTAATGTAAGTAGTCAAGCAAAGGCGATTTTCATCAAAACGTTTCTTTGTCCCATTTCGTTTTTTTTTTATTATAATATATTATATTGTGTATTTGTATATATTAAGAATATATGTATTTGAGCCGATGCTCTTACTTTGTTAAACTTGGATAGATCTTTAGAATATATACAAATAATCCACCCCGCGCTTAATTACATTTTCCCACAAATCTGAAATCTTTTGTTATTTATTGCTTTAAATTGATTGAATATATAATTTATGATATATTTCATGTCAAATAATGTTACAATCAGGCATTGAAAAATTGAAATATTTTATTGACAAAGAAACCAAATGGAAAAAGAGTAAGAACATTTTTATTGCATCACAAAATATTCAGATAATTATTACATTTTGTGAATTAACAAAAAAATTGGAACGTCAAAACTAAAGATTAATATTTAGTCTGGCCACTATTTTGTTTTAACCGACATGTTAGACGTGTGGGGATGGAAAATATGACTTTTTGTAAAAACTCTGTCAATTTTGATCATTAATCTGAAGAAACTGCCCCTTAGGCCCATTTTGAACCCATTTTGCAACAAACTATTTATTTAAGAACTTTAATTAACCCATTTTTTTCCAAGATTCCATCAATAAAAAATAACTCGCCCACATCAAATAAGAAAATACACCCCCAGACTATCAGAAAGCTTTGTCGTGTTCCACCCACATTTTTACTTTCAAGTTCTTTATTTGGTTTTCACTATATCATTGTCGTCCATCCGACACAAATATTTTAACTTCCACTCATCACAAAATATTACATTTCTTCAATAACCTTTTTCGCCTTAAATGCAAACTTTGAGGCAAACTGTTTAAGGAAACATTATATTTTTTTACTGAGTCAAGATTTTTTTTGCATCTCGTCCAAAATATCCATTAACGTGAAAACATATGTGAACAGTTTCAACAGATGCTTTTTGGTCCGTAAATGTTTCTACTTCAACTTGAAGTTGTGAGGCATTAACTTTAGAATTGTGTTTTACTCGTCTTATAATGGGCCTCTTTTCTTTTGCATTCATGCCTTTGGAAGGCCTGTTTATTTTAAAGACATACTGCGATCTTCATTTTTATAACTCCAAACTTTTAAAACTTCAGTACTTTTTCTACATTTAATTTTTCTCAATTTTTCGATTTGACAGTTTCCTTTCGTAATTAAATAATATTAAATAAAGTACAAACTTGAATTTGGTTTGTTTTGTATGTGACAAATTTTAATTGCGAATTTAACGACTGAAACTGGTGCGTTTTTCGGGTTTTAAGGCCGTCGTAAAATATATTTTTTCCCTGACGTTTCGCATGCACGAGGGGCTTGCTTCTTCAGAGGTGGTTGGCTTGAGAGATTACACTGTAGTGATGCGGTTTCTCGGACGCAGTCCGTATTTATGTCGTTTCGATGTCGTTTCACTGTTCACAAAAGTACCCGTGGACGAATCCATAGAACTACTGTCGGAGCTATTTGAGGAGAGTACCGCAAATCTCTTCAAAGCTTGTCTAAAAGGCATCTACTTCCTGTGGAATGGAGACTTCTACTGCTGCTAAACTTCTACAGCTAGATGCTTTGCACTCCCTCGCTGAGGTTATGATCCGTCAATGGCGACTTTTCCACATGTCCCAATCTGCAATTTCGTCGATGTTCTTCTATTACGACGATCGAACCGACCTTTTCGTGGTTCTTATGTAGACGCTTCCACAGGAGCATGGGATTCGGTAGATACCTGCAGTGGCGAGGGAAGGTCTACTGTCCTTAACAGACCTTAGACATTCCTGGATCTTTGTCCTGGGCTTGTAGATCGTTTTTCTTTTGTGTTTCCCCAGGATCGTCCCAATTCTGTCCGTTACTCTGGGAATGAAAGGCAGAAAGGCCCTTTAAGTGGTTTCACCCTTTTCGGCACGGTCCACCCTTGCTGTTCTTTTGATGTCAATCTGAGAGTATCCGTTTTGAAGGAAAGCCATTTCTATGGTGACTTTTCTAAATACCCGATGGTCCAATTGGTTCTCGTTCCTAGATACCAAGACATCCAGGAAAGCCAACTGTTGGTTTTATTCAACTTCCATGGTAAATTGTATCTTTGGATGTTGTTTGTTCAGGTGGTCGAGGAACTTCAGTCCAGGTTATCGCGTCCATGTCTCCATATCACGAACGTGTCATCGGCATATCGATACCAGATAGTAGGTTTAAAGGGTGCCGTTCTCAAAGCTGTTTCCTCGAATTTCTCCATGAAGACATTTGTTGCAACCGGGCTGAGTGGGCTGCCCATGGATACTCCTTCCCTTTGTTCGTCGAAGTCTCCATTCCACAGGAAGTAGGTGCCTTTTAGACAAGCTTTGAAGAGATTTGCGGTACTCTCCTCAAATAGCTCCGACACTAGTTGTGAACAGTGAAACGACATCCAAATGACATAAATACGGACTGCTCCCGAGGAACCGCATCAGTACAGTGTAAGCTCTCAAGCAAACCACCTCTGAAGATGCAAGTCACTCGTGCTGGCGAAACGTCAGGAAGAAATTCTATTTTACGACGGCCTAAAAACCCGAAAAGCTGACCAGTTTCAAGGAATGACCTCGAAAGCCTAACTCTATGTATAATAGCAGTTTTGTCAGAATTTTCACGAAATTCTCTATTACGCTCGGTCGCTTAAGATACGAGCGATTACTTCAAAATTTGTGACTCACAAAACAAACCAGTTAAAGAAAAACGATCTTTACTGCCCAATAGAGCAATTGTGGCTCTTTTAGTGGAAAAATTGAGGCATTATGTGCACATTTTCTCGAATTTATACGATTTTTATTCAATTAGACATCGCCGCTTCAGACATTTTCACTTCAAAATGCGTTACTCACAAGTCGAACAAGATAGAGAAAAGCACTCAAAATTACTCAATCGAGTGTTTGAGACTCTTTTGGAAGAAAACATGGAAAAATTGTCTCGATTTTGCCCAAAATTTCAGAAATTTCTAATTAGGCAATAGATATCTTACTGACGATTTGTAGCAAACTTTAAAAAAATTTCTCAATCAGTTTTCTTATGGAAACTCGTAACTCTAACACCAGGCAAGCTGGAGAAGAGCGCTTTCAACTGTTTAAAAAAGCGTTTGAAGATTTATTTGAAGAAACGCTGTAAAACTTTATATTAAATATCGACGCTTAAGAATCAAAACAACCAAAAGCTTTTCCCCGACTCTTACAACAATAAGAAAAGAGAAGATGAACAATATACGACAAAAACAAGGAGGAGAAGGAAAATGCTACCTACAAACGAGGACGAAGGCAAATCAGAAGCAAATTGCAGATAGTAGAGATGAAGCCAGATAGTAGAGAATAAGCAAAAAAAGTGCAAGCCTCTCGTGCTTGCGAAACGTCAGGAAGAAATTATATTTTACGACGGACTGAAAACCCGAAAAACTCACCAGTTTCAAGGAATGGCCTCGAAAGCCTAACTCTATGTATAATTTAACTGATCTGACAATTTCAAGTGACTTGTATAAACATTATGGTGCAATAAAAATGCAAGTATTCCAGTTCGTTTCTTTGTTAATAAAGTATTTTTCATTGTGTAATTCGAGTATTATTTTGGATTAAATATACCATAAATTATACATTCAAACAATTCAGAAAAATAAATTTTGTGATCCACTTGTTTGTCTTCTAACTACACCAATTGAAACAGCATAGCTTCGTTCATCTTATACTAAATCGAATTATTAGTTATCTGAATATTATTTAAACTTCAAAAGCAAATAATAATGTCCGATAATAAAATACCGAGAGAAAGATAAAATAACGGCAGCAAAATATTGATAAGATAGTATCTATCTATCTTATCAATATTTTATATTGATACAGATATAATATTAATACAGATATAATATAGATACAGATAAAAAAATTTGAATTGTAAACTTTCATTCTGTAATATGTTTTTTCTGACTGCCAGACGTTTCGCTTACATATGCGACAAGCAATTCCAAAGGCTATCTAATATTAGATTTTGTTCTTGATATTAAAAATACCTTCGTTTTTGTATATTCTATTTCCTGACTGTACTATAATTCATTCCAATGTATTCCTGGGTTTTCAGTCAATTTTATTGTCACTAATTATGGTGTTATAAGGCAGGGTCTACCTAAGCCTTACTGACGAGTCCAATAGGTAGACCCGGGACGAAACACAGGGCTCATCACATAACACCATAATTAGTGACAATAAAATTGACTGAAAACCCAGGAATACATTGGAATGAATTAAAGTACAGTCAGGAAAAAGAAATATACAAAAAAGATATAGATGTTTGGGAGAAAAAAAGCAGAATGGAACGAATGGCTTTCAATCTAATGCTAATCGGCAACACGGGTTGCCAATATCTCACCGCAGAAGATCTATACCGGCTCGGTTCATTTACGTCCGAACACGTAGAACCGATGTCTGGCGTATAAGGCAGGGTCTACCTAAGCCTTACTGACGAGTCCAATAGGTAGACCCGGGACGAAACGCAGGGCTCATCACATAACACCATAATTAGTGACAATAAAATTGACTGAAAACCCAGGAATACATTACAAATACCAGAAAGGAAATTGTTTGACCGCAGCAGACCCAACCTTCAACGCCTTTGGAAATGCTTACCTCAAATGTGGGCAAAACGTCTCATGGATATGACGAAATATAATATACATACTTGAAATATGGAGACTTCTTGGGGATACGGGGGGATAGACCGTGTCCCTAAGAAATATCCATAATTCAGGTATTTCAACATCGGTCAATAATAAAAGATATAATACACATACATACATACATTGTTACTCAGCCCGAAGGTAAGTAGTTTCAAATTAGCCTTTCCTAAATAAAGAATATTCTGAATTTTTCAAGTCGTGAAAAGATTTTTCTCAAAGCTCCTGGATTGAATCCATTTGAGCATTGTATTACGGCATCAAACCAGCCCTGGGAGCTTTTTACGGCTAAATGTTTCAAGAGATGGAGCCCATCAAAGCGAAAAATTACATTGTCCGCTCGTCAATCCATCTAGGCGTGAAAAAAAGTGGGTGATTGCCTCTCGTAAAATGTAATAAAGCCAAAGAATGGCTCGCGATGGAACTTTAAATTAAATTTGTGAACGATTGTTGGTATTTCAAAATGGACCTCCCATGTAAAATACAAAGAAGCTACGCGCTTTTGAAGTCTATTAATTTTTTTTGTGCTGTTTCGGCACCCGGAATTTAAATCGTTAGCCACGTCTTGTCGACGATGTATTAAACGCTTGCGTCTAGGGTGCGCTCATTAAATTGCAACCAAGCTGGACTTTGGTGGAAATCAAAGAACCTGCCCATACATTGCGAGCAAAAAATTGAATGGAATCCCCATCAAACTCGTCAATAGAGACATAATACCATGTTTAAAATCGGCCGAATGCTTTCGATTTTTCTTTCGCCATAATTGATCAATAATTATTTCGCTGACAGATGAGACAATGCTCCGCGGAATTTAGCGTGCATTTATAAATAATTTTATACGGCAAAACATGACCGTATTTATTTTATGTTGCCGGACGTGATGTCAATATAGATAATTTCTTAATACGATGGAGTTTTTGATTTTTCTGTTACTACATTTTGAAAAACACTAGACAGTTTTTTTACAACAACGTTTGCCTTGAGCCGCAATGTCAATGAAAATGCCTAACTCTTACAAAGTTAAAGCAAATATATCGCTGAAAACTTATATGGCCTTAGATATTCATCGGCATAAAGGCCATGAATTGATTTCTTATACTAATTCTTAGTTCAATGAAGAAATTATCCACGACAGGGCATATCAATGAGTCAAATGCCAACGAAGAGGTTCTTGGGCTATAGTTTAAATTCAAGAAGCTAATAAGGTTTTATTTAATATGTTTCATCCACTGCTCCAGGTTAAAGTAAGAAAACTCCCCCATTAAGTAATAATTAAGAATCGCGTCCAATGACTTGATGAGCTGCAAGCTCGAGCTTGGACCACTTAATAAAAATTCTTTTTGGAGATTGGCTCCAGGTGACTAGTTTTTCGTCTCCGGAATGCCAAAATCAGTATCAAGAAGATCCTTGCCCATTAAGTCGATGACGATGTTGTGAAAGATGAAGGCAGAAGCGGCTGCTATTAACGTAAGTTAACAAAGCAACCAATATGTTATAATTGCTTTAAATCTGGAAGAAGACAAGTGCTTTTGGGGGTCCTCAGAATGAAAATTAGAGCAACATTTTTTGTACTCATTCAACACATGAGACATGTGGTTCAAAATACAAGTTTTAGAATGGTAAATAGATGTTAGTTAACAAACTATATTACGGTACAAAGACAGTAAAACGGCACACAATATGCACGACAGAAAAGCATTTAAATGAGTTAAAATTGCTTTTTGTTGTAAAAAATCAGTGGTCTCAGTAGAAACAATAATTCAAGCCCTTTGAAACCGTAAAATAATGATGACTTGGAATGGAATGGAATCTCATTGACATTTTCACAAAGTTCTTTCGAAACAATCTTAAGAGGATGGAAGATGTAAATAAATGGAAAAAATGCATTCTCTTATGTACAGCTTAGTTTCTCCAAAAATCGAGTAACAAAGTTTGCTGTATAAAATAATGCCAAAGAATTTTAAATTCGGGGTATTTAAATCCAAGAACTTCGTTAAATTTGACTAAATTTGGAACTGGTTTATTCACTTATAGAATGTTATTATATTTCAGCTTTTTATTGGAGGATGGCTTATTTTCAACATACGTTCTTTGCTTGTCGATTAAACCTTCAAAAATAATACCGACAACATCGACAAACAGTGTGGAGTACAGCTTTCCTCTCATCTAATAAGATTCATTAGTCATCAGTTTCTTCTAACCAAATTGAAACTGGGCATAGAGATTAGACGGTCAGCTTAAGTTGTCTGATTTTCATTTCTCTTTACAGGTTTTAGACTACAAGTCCCAACGTAAGGATTTCTATAATTTGTATTTTACCTATCCACTTTTTTGAATTTTCAATCTTTACATTACCTAATACAAACATTACATAGAAACTAATCAGAACATTAAATACTGGCACCGTAAATAGAATAAACTTCTAGCCTATACAGATGAATAAATGGCACCAACACTACTCACAAGAACTTAAAGAAGATAGAGCACCATATCTGGCAGTATCTCCAAAAACATACCGAGTAGAGGGCCCACGAGTAGAAATTAACGAGGAAAGGATGTGGTAAGTAGTTAAGTCAATGAAGAATAACAAGGTCAGCGGACCAGAAGGAATACCCGCAGGACTGATTAAATGGGGGACGCAAAAACTCATCAAACACATTCAAGAACTCTTTACTAGATACATGAATGGAGAGAGAGTACCTCTGGTGTGGAAAGAAGCCTGGATTACTCCCATCCACAAGAAGGGAAGGAGAGATGAATGTTCCAACTATAGGTGTATCTCCGACACCACCACCATGAGCCGTCTCTATGGACAAGTCATCCAAAGTTTAATAGAGGAAGAATACGAACACCAAGAAGTTGAAGAACAGGCAGGTTTTCGAGCGGGTCGCTCATGCATAGATCATATCTTCAGTCTGACCCAACTAACCGAGAAGAAAGTAGCAAGAAACGGAGAGGTGTGCCGTCTGTTTGTGGATCTTACGAAGGCATATGACACCGTTCCCGTACAAAAACTATGGCAAGTAATGGAGAGATCTAGGTTAAGTTATACATTAATAACAGCTGTAAAACAACGTTATGATCAAACAACATCAAAGGTCAAACTAAATGGTGAATTATCAGAAAGATTTCCGGTTACAAAGGGTTTACGGCAAGGCTGCTGTCTGTCCCCCACATTGTGTAAGATATACCTCAATGAAGCACTAAGGAAGTGGATAAGAGCATGCAGCGGAATAGGAATAACCATTAATGAAGATTCAACGCTGTATTCTTTACATTTTGCTGATGACCAGGTTCATATAGCGCAGGACAAGGAGGACCTGGAATTCATGACAAGAAGACTATTTAAAGAGTACTAAGAATGGGGACTGTCGGTGAATCGATCGAAAACAAAATATTTGTGCATCGGAAATGACAGTGGTGACCTACACCCAGAAGACGAAACAATAGGAGCATGCACCGAATAATACGTATATCTTGGAACAAAAATTGAGACTGGAGGCCACACAGAGAAATAAATAGAACAACGCATCATTAAAGGGAAGAAAGTGATCGGCTGCTTAAACTCCATCTTATGGTCAACATGTATATCCCGAGAAAGGAAACATCTCCTATACAACTCCATATTTAAGAGTATAGTGCTGTATGAATGCCAAACTTGGCAACTTACTACCCATCTAGAGCGGCGATTGCTTTCTCTGGAGATGGACTTCTGGCGTAGAGCAGCAGGGAAATCAAGGTTGGAGAGGATAACTAATGAGGAATAGTACGGGCATGTTGAGCGGAATTCCAAGAATTCCAACACAAGAATTCCCAAACAAATCCCCAGATGGACACCAACAGAGAGAAGGAAAAGAGGAAGACCCAAGACGACATGGTTGGATGGAATAAAAAAGCCATGTCGGAACGAAACCTACACCCAGGGCAATGGGAAGACAGAAGAGGTTGGAAGCGAGGAACCGGAAGGCGCAAGACGCTATGACACCGGATATATAAATATACATTTGCTCAGCTCGTTGTGTATTTTGTGTATATCCACCAAAATCAAAAAAGTAAAATGAAGTAAAACATTCAGTAGAAAAACTGAACCTTCAATTTCTAGCATAATACCTGCAGCTCTAGGAACTTATTGCCAACAATAGTGCAACCAGGTTCAAAATGGTCTGGTCAATATCCAACAAAAGAACTCCAGAAAACGAAAACCCAATAGAGCAATCAAGCAACTTTTTATGTTAATTAAACTTTTCACAGGAATAATTATTAATTTAAAAATAACAACCCTACCATCTGCCGCTACCAATTGCCCAGCTTATGCCTACAACCAGAAAAAAAACCATCAACATTCACTTAAAAGGAACTTTATAAAATCTTGTTATCAGTTAAAAAATCAATCAAGAGAGCGTTACGTAAGAATCAACCTGTGCCTTACATTAAATAATTTAATGACGGTAATTAATATCTGGAACAGTGATCAATGGTTTCTTGTACACTTAAATCAAGTAATGAAATTATCATTTATGAGGATGTTGGATATATGACAGCTGCCCGCTGACAGCTGGGCTTGCAAATGCGTTAAATCATTTTGACCTTTAATTTGCTTTTAATATCAAAAACAACAACTTGATCAGTGAAAGCCTTGGAATTGAATAAATTGTCGCAATTAGGTATAAAATCAATCTGATTAACAAAGTCTCTAAACTGCTCAAAATCCCTAGTTTGTCTTCTCAACCGTTTCTTTTCTGTTAATTAGCTAAGTTTTTCTGCAAGTAATAACGCAATGTCGTAATGGATTTTAGAGACACCTTCCTTCGAAACATCTCATCCATCTAGTCTAGAATTTCGCTTAATTTACGCATAAAATAAGAACTCGAATTTAGCAATTGACTAACTTTTGCTGAAAACAATTGCTAGAGAAGAACAGATTTAGCGGAAGCAGAAGTCAACTGCAGTGAACATAAAATAGACATAGCTCAAAAAGAAGTGGATACAAAAAGCAAAAATGAAGAGCAAATAAGTGGGAAGATCATAATAAGTTGCAGAAAAAAAATATGTTGGAGAGTTCAGATAATTAAACTGAAGATTCACTGTGTCCTGTGTCCTTATTGTCTTGAACCTTACACCAGAAGTTCCAAAGTTACGTGAATTCAGTGTAACAAATGTAAAAAGTGGGCTCACGAAAAATGTGCTCATCAATTATGTTTTGAATTTTTTCATTCTTTGAATTGCGATAGCGACGACAAAAGGAATTCATTTTGTAGAGTTTTAACTTAAAAAAAACCAAAACTTTTGATTTGCATATGCATTATTTTGCTTTTGAACTATTCCCTTAAAAATAATGATTTTTTAAGTTATTAGAAAATTATGAAAATTAGAATATATTATAAACTAAGAGTGTAGCGTCATGTCTAGACTACATTGAAGCACTTTATTTGTTAAAAATCACTAATAAAAAATGTTACATTTGTATATCCCCTACTTATCCATCAAAAACGTTCATCTGTCGCAGAATTGGTCGGATATAAAAGCAAAAAATACGAGGGAACAAATAGTAAAGAAAGCAAATAAAATAAATCTTCCTAAAGACCACTAGCCATTCTGATGAGTTAATAACAGTAATAATTATTTATTGATCCCTTAGCTTGAAACAGTGAGAAAGCAGTTTTCCTACCGTACAGCATAGAAAAGCTGTTATTGATGCAAAAAATGTTACATTCGTACCCGATGTCCCCTACTGCTTTTTTGAAGATTTAATTTAGGAATAAAAAAGTTTAAAACATAGAATACTTCGTTTACAATACCATGTTACTGTTTATCAGTTATAATCCTGACTTAACCCCAGAAAGGCTTATGGAGGTTAGAAAAGGTTCACACATTTTGTTGTTACTTTACAGCTTGTAATTCCTAAAAATTGTCCGTAAAAGAATATATTCGCTAACAAAATATGTTTATGTATGTTACACTTTTTTGTTACAGTCACAACATTTATAAGAAGTACAGACAAAATAACCCCTTTTGGTCCATTATGGTGCCAAAAAAATGGCTTGTCAAAAGGAGATTTCTATGCGTTCAAGCCTAGACGTATTTCTAATAAGTTGAACAAAGATTTAGTGCATTTAGTGTTCCAAATCCTGATCTTTGATTCTGAGCAACTCATCGTCGATATAAGATGAACGAATTTTACTACTGGGTTTTAGAGCTTCAAGTTTTACACGTATTTATATTATGAAAATGAGTAGATATCTTGGTGAGGGAGAGTTAGAGCTCGAATTTGAAATAATATAAAATTTACAGGGCCGATTACAGGATGAGATTGATGATTGCGAGTCTGTTGTAAATGAGTAAGATAATAATATTATCGCTTTCGCGCAAAACCAATAGTCGGAGAATTAAATTGAGGGCATAACACGTAGACGAATCTATTTAGCACAACCACCAAGAATTGGTCGACAATCAGTTTCAAATATATTTCTTGATAAGACAAGCTGTAACTTTTCTACTACCGAAATCATAGAAATTATTTTGTTACATTGAAATGAAGAAGCTCATCAAACGCGTGTACCTAAGACACTGAATATTCTAAATTAAGAGGAATTAAATTTTTCATGGTCTTTAATCATCTCAGCATGGTCACAGAAGTTTTGGGCCTAGCTCGTTAAACTGCAACAATAAGTCGATTTAGAATCGAGCAATTGTTAAAAATAGTTAATTTTGAGGAGAAATCCACAAGAGAGCAAAAAATCTTACTTTTTTAAAATCGATTCGAATCACAGGGCAACTGCAACTTGGCCACTAAATTATTCTGCATGACCATCCAGATTTAATATTTACTCAATAAACATTTGTTCCTTGCTCTTTCGTTTTTGATATTTTTTTATTCGAATCTCCTTTAGAAACAAAATATGTATTTAAAACCCTTGGCTGCTCAGTTTCATTGGTAATTTCCTTACTTTGTATGTTTTTTTCTAATCATCTACAGCCAATTTAAGGCAGTCCCCGATCTAATCGAACTTTTCGGACCCAATAAATTTCCGAACAAATTACCAAATTCCAAATGCAATCTTAACGACGTGAGTTGATCACGCTTGGCATATCTTTTCAGAATTTACATTAATTACCGATTTAAACAACCGAAAATTAAGATGTTTAGCTCAATTTAAACACTCCGTATAGTGACCATTCAAATTTATCGACCGGTACGTTCCAAAATGATCCATTCCCACTTGAAGATGGATAATTGATTAATTTTAAATAAAATATTTGACTGCCACCCATTTAAAACTTTTCATGGTGAGAATAATTTGCAAAGTTAGTTATTACACTATTGCACATAAACAACACTACTGCTTTTGGAAAATATTTTCGAATAATGGGTTTAGTGCTAGTAACCTCAGTAGGTAAGTAAGATATCGTGTTTGAAAACTGTAACATTAAGAGAGCAAATGCACTTTGCTTAATTTACCCCAACTAAGGTGTTGGGTGTTTAATTGGTCTTTATTTCTGATATAACCATTACTTTCTCTCCATCATCCTCATTAATAAAAATTCCAGCGTTCGCGACCGAAGCGTTGAGCAACCATTAACAAAATAAACGAATCAATAAGTATCCGAAGCAATCAAGAACACACTCACCAGGGCAGAACCAAATTAAAACCGATCCAAACCACAGCAATTAACATAAAAGATTTATGGTTTACTTGTAAGATACAACGAAAGGTTTAGAAGTTTTCAGATAGCTACCACACCATTACGGCTCAGTAATGGGCGAACTGCCTAATTTATCTAAAATAAATTTGGATGAAAAACGTGTTTTTTGTTTTGTTTTCGGATAAGTTTAAGTGACAGATTGTTATCTAAATTAAGCTTTTATAAAAGTCTTCTTGTTCGAGCGTTCAGATGGGAAATAAGAAAGTGGCTTGATACCCTGTTTTTATTGATGGGAAATAAACATCCTTAATTAAAGATTTCGGGGATATTGGGGGCATTATTGATCGTTAGGAACTAGTTTAGAACGGCTGCAAGAAGAATCGCCACTGTGAACAAGCAGGGCAGAATTGCGACAAGTGGAGGGATTTAGGAAGCAGATAAAGAAGCAACTAATAATAATAAATTAAATATAAAAAAACGTTATTATGTAAGTAAATGTAAGTGTTTATCATTATCGCGCAGTAGTTGTTATCTGGCGTTCAATTTCTCGTCAAAATGTGTGGTAGGTCAAGCACCAAGCAGCTGAGAAAAGTGGCGCACGAGGCCAAAATGACACGACACCTTTATTAACGTATCGAAAAATCAAATTTAATATTTACAATTAATGCGGCAAAACAAACCACCTGTTCATTTACCAGAACACATAACATGCCTCATTTTTTCAATAAGAAATAATTATTCCGAAATCCATCGAAGGAGAGATTTGGAAGATATGCCAGAAGTGTATTTTATTAACATGTTTTCAGCTCTTTTTATTTTTAGAGTTTTACATTATGGGAAACTTGCCGATTTACTGCGCGCATTTTTAATCAGGATTTGTGTTTTTTGAGCTTAAAATTACTGGAAACTGAAGCGTTTAAATAACAATAATAAGAAAAGTAGATCTTTTCGGATTAGAAGGCTTAGGAAGTATGTATTTTCACTCAGCATCAATAGTAACGAAAATTCTGTAGAAAATTTGCTAACATTAATTCAAAAATTATTCGTCGGTTCGAACAACAAAAATTTGAAACCGTTTTCCAAACATCCCATGATTAGGCTTCCACTCTTGGTTTGTTTGGCCCCAATTTTCTCATCATTAATCGCAACTTTGAAAGCAGTCAATCGTCAGGCGACTTGGATGCAACCGAAAAAAAAACATTCTGAACGACCTCCGCCCCCTTTAGCACTTTTGAAAAACGAGAAAGAATAACGCGATATTGGGTCCCGATGACGCATCACTATCGAAAGTTATTAAAACTATAACAAGCCACTGGTAACTTTAGGATTGGAACTTTATCTTTTTTTAAACAAAGGGAAAATCACCGCATTTGGACAATGCCTGTCAAAACGGCTGGGGATTAATAGGGTGTCAGTTTTTTCGGTGTAAGTTGCTATCAGTGCCGTAGATTTCAAAGAAAAACTTTTTTTTCAATTTCAATGCCTTTAACTAAAAGAAAATTTTAATCTTTTTGCGAAACGCGTCGTTTTGCAACAGTAAAAAAATCAGCTCTGATTCCTTCGCAAGGAATTTCCGAACTGATTCCAAATCAAATCATGTAATTGTAAAAAATCTTCAATTCCATAGTTTCAATATTTGGAAAAAATGTACACCGTGTTCAGGAAGCAAAGTTTGCCGACTTAGATAGAAGCCTTTCAAACTTAAATCAACCAAGTTTAATTTCTATAAAATGCAACAACGTGCTATGGCAGTTTTTAGGATTAACTTTTATTTAAAAGCTTCTCTGCTTCCAGCAAAGTTTTCCTATTATATATTATACAGGGTGTTCCGTAAATATGTTAAAATATTTTAACAGCATGTTCTTCTAGTCATTATAGAAGGGGGTCTTCCTGAGAATTTCTTTATTTTGAGGTCTCATTGTTGAGATATTTGATTTCCAAAATGGCCGAAAATATTAGTTTTTATTGAAAATATAGAAACTTCAATTTTGGTATACATTATAAGCTAATTGAGTGCCATTTTATGGTAGTGTTTGATGGTTCAGTTTAATTTTATACAGGGTAGAAATGTGGAACCCCTACTTTTGTTTTGTTCAGAACTTTTTTGTGTGCGCTTAAACTTTTAGCAGCAAAATTTTGTTAATTAGTACAAGATATTTAGCAACTTTTCTGTCTCTTATTGTTTTTTCCTAAGACCACTAGTTTGCTCGCAAAAAAAGAAAATCGTTTTATTTGTCGTTCTCAAATTGTATAAGTGCCTAAGTTAATTTTTTTAAATCTAATAACGTTTTAATATAACAAGCTTGGTACGCGTTATTAGTTAATTACTAACAACCTAATTTTTTTTACGAAATTGTATTTTTGTTCAGATTACAACTATTGAGTTTTAATAAATTTTACTTAAATAATAACATGGTAACAATATGCGCAACGATATAAACAAACAAAATTAAATTTAAAAAACCACTCTAATGTTAAATTAGCAGCTCTTCAAAATGGTCACCTTGACATTCTTGGCATAATCGCATTATTTTAATGAAATTAAAATTTACAGACCGTAAAGTTTGCACTGAAGTTCTTATTTCGTAAGAAATATTAAAAATTATTTCCTGAAATTCTTCGATTGTATTCATTTCTGTTGAATACACCGTACTTTTTAAATGGCCCCAGAAGTTAAAATCGAGCGGGTTTTGATCGGGAGATCTAGGAGGCCAGTTTATAGGAGCTTCTTGACGTCTCCCAATCCAACGGCCTGCAGAGGTTTGATCAAGCTAATGTCGGACCCGCAAAAAAAAAATGTGCAGGGGCACCATCGTGCATATACCACCTTTACTGAACTGTTTGTATTCGAACCTTATTGAATAAAAAAGTGACTTAGTCACTTACACATTTTGAGAACGAAAAAGAAAACGATTTTATTTTTTTGCGGGCAAACTAGTGGACTTAAGAAAAAACAATAAGAGACAGAACAGTTGGAAAATAACTTGTAGTAATTAAAAAAATAATGTTGATAAATGTTTAAGTGCACACAAAAAAGTTCTGAACAAAACAAAATATGTAGGGGTTCCACATTTCTACCCTGTATAAAAGTAAACTGAACCACAAGACACTACCATAAAATGGTTCTCAAATAGCTTATAATGTATACCAAAATTGAAGTTTCTATGTTTAACAATTTTAAAGAAAAACAAGAAAAACTAATATTTTCCGCCATTTTGGAAATCAAATATCTCAACAATGAGACCTCAAATTAAAAAAATTCTCAAATGAACTCTCAAAATGACTAGAAGAACACGCTGTTAAAATATTTTAACATATTTACGGAACACCCTGTATATTTCTAAACAAGAATAATCTTTCTGAAGTCGATAAAAATCAATAATATTCGAAAAGTTTATGTTAGCAAGTAATCATTTCATCAGATACAAATTCCAAGATCCTGAAGTTCTAAAGTTACAGAAAGCTGTATAAAAAGCCATTAAATCTTTTAAGTTAAAAAAGTTAGCTTAAAAGTTTTAAAAAAGTTAATAAGTTCCGCAAACGATTAGTAAAAACTGGTGATTTTACGATAACAACGTTTTGTCTCCGACACTGGCTCTTAAAAATAATTCGAAGTTAATAGGGCGTGAGTTTTGGATTCGTGTTAAATCGGCCGGGATAGGACACTGAACAACAGGTAGTTGCAGTGAAATATCATCCCTCATAATTCGGTGTTTATACTAAATAAAATCAGACGGCCCTTCTGTTTAGCCCTACAGGTAAACCGGTGTTTTGTTTGAAAAGAACAAGGTGTTATGCAGCTTCAGGATGATAAGATGAGACGACTGATTCGGATTCAGTGATCGTTTGACTTGCAGATTTTGTTTTAGTGGATTTGAACATCTTGTCCGAGCCATCATCAGTAACAAGCTTTCTGGCCCCAGTGCCTAGGGTTTAATATTTAATATCGAGCAGGTGTTTTGGTTTTTTTTTCGCTCTAAATGTAAAGTGCTTCAGCTTGGTATTATGGAAAGTAAAAGGTACTTAATGTACGTCCATATTTAAAATGATATTAAGTGCATTAGCAGTTTCGAATTGGGGACAGAAAAAATGTTTCTTTTTGTTGAAAGTTGAGCAAGGTTGGAATCTCTAACGCCTGGTAAAGTTGTCAGATCTGGATCATAAAACAACCAGCTTATATCTTCTTAATCAAGTTTAAATAAATCTTCAGCTCAAAGTAGGGAAACAGCATGCACAAGCTTAAAAATTCTTTCATCAGACAAACTAATTGATACAATTCAATTCCTATTAGAAATTCGTAATAATGTCTAAAAATTAGGAATATAACAGAGATATTTCGCAAAAGTTCTATTATATTTATAAAAAATAACATAAATTATGTTCAGTTTAGAATTATACCTTTTTTGGATCTTTTGTACATTTTTTTTATGAATTATGAAAAATGTTAAGACATTTTTTTAGACTATTTGGCTCCTAAATTTTATAATGTCCTTCCAAATGAATTGAAAAAGGTTACGAATATCAAAAAGTTCAGTAAGGGTTGCAGAAAATTTATTTATCAAAACATAGACAAGTTTGATTTTTCTTAGTGGTTTCTGATTATATTGTGTCATTTTAATGATGGTAAGGTTGGTTTAAGGAAACTATATGTGGAATTTTGTTTTGGTTAGTTCATGTATCTGTCTTTTCATCTAGGTTGAATATATTAAGTTAGTGTTAAGTTAATTGATTTAAATTGTGGTAATTTGTATTAATAAGGATATTTTCATTTGGATGATGCATACAAATGTTAGATCATTTAGGCATCATCATGTAGATTGAGTTAAAGCTAGAGTTGAGTTGTGTTATGATTATGTTGTATTATCTTTGGTTTTTTGTTATTAAAGATTATTATTATTATTATTATTATTATTATTATTATTTGATGTTTGCCAAACTTGACAAGAGAACATTACAAATATATATGAATATCAAATTTAAGGACAGCAATCCCTGGATAACCAACGAGATTCTGCAACAGCATAAACAAAATCATTAAAATAAAGGTGCGTTGAGCCAAGGAAAGAGACATTAAAGAAAAGTGTACTGAAATAGAAAGACTGCAGGCAAGGCACGATACTTTCAACGTAAACCGAAAGGTTAAAGAGTTAACTGGGACGTCTAAGCTTAAACATGTGACCACCCTAACTAACAATGAGGGAAAACCTATAACTAATGTTGCTGACTTGAAAGACACATGGAAAACACACATAGAACAACTCTTTTATGACACAAGACCCGAACCTCCCAAAGTAGATGATGATGCAGGTCCAGGTCACCGCAGCAATAAAATCCATGAAGGAAGGAAAATCCCCGGAACCCACTAATATAAATATAGAGTTCCCTGAAACGTTTTGATGAAGACAGCAACAGGTGGTTAACACCTTTTTGGATATTTTTCGCATGACTGACTGCTGATTCCAAGTTTTCTAATAGCAGGTTTCGTGGTCTGTGTTTTGTCGCAATAAATTCCATTACTTAATCTTTGGAAAGTATTTTTAAATCTTCCGACAGATTTTCACCAGTCGAAGTGTTTTTTGCAGGTAATTTCGATGATTTGCTGTCAAGTTCCTGATGCCAGGACCAAAGGGTAAGTTGGATGGATTTTATGAGAACTTGAATATTCTATTTCTTCTTATATTCTAATTGGTCTGTTTATGTTGTTTTAATACCTTTTTTATTTCAGTTTCTGAACCTTGTAAAAATTCTCAGTTAATTTACCTATTGAGATATACTAGCTTCTAATTAATATTTTTTTCATTTTTCTTTATAATGCTCTATCAAGACTTGTGTATATGATGGTAGAATCATCGAAAAGGATCTTGCGGGGTATATGGTTTTAATTTCACATTTAAAACATTGATAGCAGACTTTTTTCGAAACCTCATTTTTTGCTCTTTAAGTTTCAGTTCATATGTTTTGCCCTCCAAGTTCTCCTAAATTAGTTAGATATTTTCGTGTAAGAGTAGAATGCTTCCATCTAAATAAAACTTGTTATAATGTCAATTTTGTCTTTCGTTCGTCTATTGTCTTCTGATCCCAAGTAATCATTTTTAGAACCATTTCTAAAATTAACGGTTTTCTTATGTTCTACAGTTTAATTTGAGAACTGCATTCGGTTGTACACAAAATTTGCTAAAAAATGTATTGGCTAAATCCAAAAAGGACTATAAAAGTTCAACTGAAAGACAGTGAACATGCACAATTTGTGTGCTCCTTCTAGGGTTTAATTTTCAATATAAATATGTTTCAATTAGAGCAAACTCTCGAACTTCAGGAAGTATTTCCAGCTTATTGTTCTTTTTTCAATTGACCTTCTTATAAAGTTACAGTAAGTATGTTCCACATTGTTTGGGAATCTTTATCGCTTCAAAATACAAAACATAGTGGTTAAGGAGTATTCGAAATTACCATTATTGTCAGGATTATTTCGCATTATTACGCTAATTTAACCCATACCATCCGTTATTAGGCAACTGCTGATTAATCGAGCTTCTACTCATCTAAAGACGATTATTTTCACTTCATCGCCTTTACTTTAACGCCAGAAAATATCATTTAATTTAAATCAATTCACCATACACGGAACGAAACGTTCGCCATATGAAAGTACACCAACCTAAGCTAAGATCAACCAATAAGAAAATTTATATTTGACATCTCAAAAGCCACAAATTACACTATTGATAAAGGAACTGAGTGCTGCCGCGCACAGGCAGGTCAATAGGAATAAATTGCAAATTGTACAATTCAGAGAGTTTTAGTAAGCGGTTGCAAAAATTTATCCAATAAGTGGAAACCATTTTACCTTGGGACATTTCGATAAAACTACTTGATCGGAAATGGCAAACATCTTCGAAACCCTGACGGCCTATTGAAAATATGACAGAGAAAAAACAGTAGAGTAGACAATAGATATCTTGTGCACCTCATATATGACGTGACTCTAAGCTATTAAAAAAAGTCTTACTGCTTCGAGTGTCTGAGGATCTTCAGCTGTCCAATGTTCTCTGATGCAGAATCTCTTAGCTGACAAAACAGCTACGAACTTTGAATTCAACAGTTTCTTCCGGTAAAAACATTTTTTGTGTAAGCAACAAATTTACATTTTAACATCTCATTCTTGCCGCCCAAGACTCTTTAAGGCTTTAAAGACAGCAGGTGATTTGTTTAATTACAGTTTATTGGTTTGATTGGCTGGATATTCTGACGTGTAATTCAATTGTGAATGACTTGAATGAAATAAAAGTGAACTGAGGAAATAAAATACGAAATTAATAATAATAAGGAGTTGTTCCATCCGCACGTATTGACTGAGAGCACAAAATAAAAATGCTTCCACTAAACTGAAAAGTATATGATGCCATCGTGGTGTATAGTGGAAAATTGCTTTGCAAAATCTCCCCAACAATATTAAATTACAACTTAGAGAGGCATAAGCCAGGGGCAGCCCATAAAACATATCATAAACAGCTTCTGCACGGAAATACAATAGAGAAACTTGCTCGGATCGAGATTTACGCCTGTGGAGCCCAAGCAGAAACTCTTGTTTATGAGTCTACATGCATTCCCTCCTAAATTATACGCCCAGTGAAATAACTTAATCTTTCGGGTGGATATCTAGTAGCAGCCAGCAAACGCACATGCAGTTTCGCTTTTGGGCTCAAGGAACTCGCCAGTTCAACTACTAACTGGCCAATCTTCCCATTAAAGAAACTAATAAGACAAGGTGGATCGAAATTAAACACTGACACTAAGCAGCTGTGAAACTCGAGGGTACCACCCTTCCCAAATGGGTGACTTGCGAAAAGTGGGCGACCTAGCTGCCCATTGGTAATAACCTTTTAAATCGGGCCGAATGACTATGCGGATCTGGTACCTGGGGATCATGGGTGATGAAAATTTTCTATTATTGGCTGCTACCGATGATCTCCAGATAAGATTGTAAAGGAAATTACGACCATCCGATGATATATTGATGTTTATTTGTTATCTGATTGAGTACTGGGAATGGCACTGGCGCTTGCTGAGAAGTTTCGGGTTTACTAATTGCAAATTTTCTAAGAAAATGTTTTAAATGACGAATAAATGTGGAGACACAGCTAATAACAAGTTACTTTCTCTACTCCTACTACTACTGATTATAAATATGCGATAATTGGGCAATGAGTCCATGGGGAAAAACTGTTTATTGAACAATGAAGAGCTTATGAGCGGTTGAGAACAAGAAGACTAGAAAACTTTGAGAATGACTTTCAAACGCTATTATTTCAATCAACTTCAACATTATGAGGAGGACTGAAGGCAAGATGGAAGACATGCCAATCCAACACCACTAAATAATTCACCTGTTAAAATAAACTGTTAACCATAAATAAACTAAAATTTCGAAGTTTTATACCATATAACGAAATAGCCAACACTGAAGTAAATAATGTAGTTATTTATCGATTCAGTAAAGTGTGTTAGATTTTCCCCATACGAAACATTAATCCAGCCCAAGATATGTTGCATCGATTGCCATTAAGATCTCGACAACACGAGTTAGAGCCCTCATTTGTCACTTTTTATCTCATATGCAAACTTGATGGCTCTGTAGATGGGTTTATTATGCACGTTATTAGGATGTCAGACTGCACATCAGAAGAATGGATCAATTTTCAGTATCAGGCAGAAATTAGAAAATTTATTCTGAACCCTGCTGATAACCATTTAATCTTTAGCTGGTTAGATTAGTGTTTAAGTAGTGTCTTGTTTTCTTGGTCCAAGTTTAAATCCGTCTACGGGCAATATCGGGTAGCTCATGTCACCTGAGTGATTTAGATCTTTCGTCGTCTGTTTATCCTGAGCCTTTCCAAAGATATCCATTTTTTTATGACCGGTCACATTTTGCGCACGAATTTTAATTAAACTTGATTATTTAGTTCCGAAGAAGAACGAGCCAACAACTTGTAATGAAATATTGTTCGCACAGCCTTTTTGCCAGAAATTGTCTTGCAAATAAAAAAAAATTGGTAAGGTTCCCAGAGAAAATGTGACCGGTCATAAAAAAATTATTACTCGAATCGCTGACAAAAAGCATACAATTCAAGACCCAAATTACTCAGAAGACACGAAGCTATAACATCGTGTACTTTTTTCTCTCTGGGTAAGTACATATTGCCCGCAGAAAGATTTAAACTTTGACCAAGAAAAAACATATACAGGGTTATTCACGCTATACGGCACGGAAGTTTGCGGGTAAACCGTTTGATTTTTACAAAGTATTATTTAATGAATCCCACAGAGGCCTACCAGGCGCACAATTTAAAAATATTTTTGTCATGTACAGGGGTCCCAAAAGCCTTAAAAGGATCCAAGTTGTGTTTTTTTTAAATGAAATACCTATATATTATTACATTTTTAGATTCTCTGTGCAAAATAAGTGTTTGTTTTAATAAGGTTTATATTACCTAAATCTTACGGTTTTTTAAATAATCCGAATTTTATCAAAATGTAATATAATTTTCATGTGTCAAATACTTTAGAAGTACTTAAGTTATGTAAGCGTAATTTGTAGTGAAGTGAAGCAAGAAATCATATTTTATATCCCAATGATAATAAACATACAATGTTATACAGGGTGTCCACAAATTTAAACTAATCAAATAAGAACTTTAAGTGGCTATAACTTGATTAATTTAAATACAACCCCATATTATTTAATTTACCAGGAAATGCAATTTTTAATTACCTATCGAACGGTATTAGGATGTTAATAGCTACGTTTTTGCCTTTTAACAAAATACGCCAAATAATCGTTCTGGGCACCATTTGGTGCTTTTTTAATTAAAAGCTCTAAATAACATATCAACACTAACATAAAGAAAGACAAATTATTTATAACAAATGTTCGAAATGTTGACCGTTCATTTCCAGACACTTGTAAATCCTTTTTTCAAAACAACCGCTAACTCTGGACAACATTTGCGGAGTTACAATTTTCAAAGCGTCTCTTATCCGTATTTTCAATCGTGTGAAGTTCTGGGAAGCGTATGGTAGACAATTACTTTTATGTACCCCCACAAAAGAAATCTAGTGGAGTTAAGTCAGGAGATCTGGGGAGCCAATTTTGAAATCCATTTCTGTCAATCCACCTGTTTTGAAAGTTGGCATTTAAAAATTGCCGAACTTCGCAATGATCATTAGGCAGAGCTGCATCCAATTGAAACCACATGTTGGTTCTAATATTTAAAAGGACTTCTTCTAATAATACTGAAAGATGGCTTATTAGAATCTGGAGAAACATCAAACCATTTAGATGTGCTTCAAAAAAATAGAGTCAAAATAAATATGGGCCCAGTATTCCACTCCACACATAAATTGATCACATATTTTGATTTTTCATGACCCTGTATTCGTGCGGATTCGTATCAGAATAATAATGAAAGTTGTGTCTATTCACGAGACCATTGCTTTAAAAAGTACATTCATCACTAAATAACACATTATCGAAAAACTTTTCATTTTCTGCCACTTTATCTAACAGCCACATGCAAAACTCAGTTCGTTTTCAAAATCATTTCCATAAAGTTCTTGGTAAAGCTGAACTTTATAAGAATAAAAATTGTGCTTTTTAATAATTCTGGAAATATTTGATTGACAATGTTAGAACTTTTTATATTAGAATTTGACTAATATTGGGATTTTCGATAACTGAACCAATTACCGTGAAAACATTTTCTGCGTCTTCAGTGACAGATTTCCTTGTAATGGGTTTTTTTATAATTGACACTCCCACTTTCCTCAAACTGCTGTAATAAGCGCTTAAAAACGACTGGCTTAGGATGATTCCTTTCAGGAAACTTTTGAGCATAAACTCTAGAGGCCAATAAACAATTTTTAATACATTCTCCAAGGGTAAAAATCATGTCAATACTCTCTTCTTTTGGATAATTCTTCATTTTCACTAAGCAACACAAATAAAATTAATATAATTTGACATGTGTAAATGCCATAGGCAACTTAGATACATTAGAACCTTAAATTAAACAACACCAAATGGTGCACAGAACAATTATTTGGTGTATTTTATAAAAAGGCAAAAACTTAGCAATTAACATCCTAATACCATTCGATAGGTAATTAGAAATTGCATTTCCTGGTAAGTTAAAAAATATGGGGTTGTATTTAAATGTATATATTTTCTGTTATTAATTCTTTTGAATTAAGTTGTATTTAAATGAATCAAGTTATAGCCACTTAAAGTTCTTATTTTATTAGTTTAAACTTGTGGACACCCTGTATAACATGGCAAGTTTTTTTATCATTGGGATATAAAATATTATATTTTGTTTCACATCGCTATAAATTACGCTCACATAACTTAAATACTTCTAAAGTATTTGACAAGTGAAAATTAGATTAGATTTTGATTAAATTCGCATTATTTAAAAAGCCTTACGATTTAGGTATTATAAACCTTATTAAAACAGATACTTATTTTGCTCAGAGAATCCAAAAATGCAATAATATACAGGGTATTCCATTTTAAAAAACATAACTTTGACTATTTTAGGGATTTTGTGACACCCTGTACATTACAAAAATATTTTTAAAATGTGCGCCCGGTAGGCGTCTGTCAATTCATTAAATAATACTTTTTAAAAATCAAACGGCTCAGCCGCGAACTTCCGTGCCGTATAGCGTGAATAACCCTGTATAAATACAAATTGTGTATTTAGTTTATTTTGCTTATTTTACAACTTCAATGTTGTCCACGAATAAAGCTATGACTCGATAAACAAAATTGAGAGAGTATTCACAGTCAAAAGTTAGGGAATATATAAGCTTTTAGATATGTAACCATCTTTTTGTCTTAACCAAAACCACCCCACTATCACTACAACTAAATCAAGCACAAAGGAAGCTACAAATTTCACACACGGTTGACTGTTGAAAACCCCCTAGACCAGCTAAGGCAGAAAAAATCAATTAATCAAACGCAAACAACCACGTGCCGAATATTCAAATGAAAAGCTGTGCATTTTTTGTCTATGGCAAGTTACGAAACAATTTTCTACCTTAAGGAAGTCGGACATCAGATGAAGTTAGACAAGAACTAGACAACATAAGCAGGTGAAGCGTTTTTTAGCTTCTTCACAATTATTAACTTTCATATGTGGTAATTATGCGGCATTTACCAAATGCAAAGGCTACTTCGGACCCCACCACGTCGCACCTCATTAATTATAGGCAAAGTTTTGAAAAATACGGGTGATAACGAATTTTCCGCAGAACCGACTATGGTGTTATGCTAAATCAAATTCCGATAATCACAGTGAGATACTTTGTTCTGTTTTGTTTAGGTCTCAGCTCCTTAATTGTGGGGTACCATAAGCACAAAACAAGGGAGGTACCACAAAAAGTCCATTCTACTCAACCATCAAACAACTATTGATAAGAGCAAATCACTTTACTTGACGAGTCTTCAATGCAAATCTATCAACTGTATAATAGTGCAAAAGGGCACTTGGAAATGTAGCATTCAAATCCCTAGTAAACAGTTCTGAGTAATTATTAATTAAGTGATGTAGCGAGAAAGTTACGTGGTACTGCCGCTATAAACCTGATGAGTAGTCATAAATATAAACCACAAAGGGTATTATTGTAAGAAGGAAAAATGTTAACAGACGTTTTGACAGCTATTTTTTAAATTTTAATCGATGTATGGGCTTCGGTGAGTAGGTACCTATTGAAATTGGTACCAGACTGATCATTACAAGCCCCGCAGACTGGTCATTTGTATTAAAATAATCAATTGATTGTGGAGGGAACCTGTAGTCGAAATCGATTCGATCATTATCGTTTAATAATCATTTTGACATAGGTGTGCATTGAACGTGTATTGCAGTACTAGAATTGTCTTTGAAAAGTCAGTATTTTTCTCGTCAGCTTTCAATTTATGGAAATGAAAATTATGAATGCAATGTGTTCAATTAAAATGATATTTCGGCGCGTTCCGATAAAATTATATGCCAGGCAATCAGTTAAGTAATATTTAAATATGATGTCTGGATTTTTAAGTGTCCTACTTCGCACTTGGTGCGTCATATCAGGTGTATATGCTGAAATGTTAATGATACCCTTTGCTTTTCGCACCTTTAGCCAATTATTAATTGTCCCCGTTCACTGGGAGTGTACTGGGCATTGTAGGAAAGTCAACTAGTTCGCACATTGGATTCAAGCTTGCAAAAAGTTCCCTGCTATTGTCTGTTAACTACTAATATTTTTTCACTTTATATCATCTCATTAATATGAATCATTATTAAGAAAATTCCTATGTGATTAACCTCGTACAAGCACGTGTTGGTCGAGCTTTAGTATTTAACACTGGGCAAGATGTGGATTTGACATTTATAAAAAATTATCTCGAGCACAAATCCGAAACGAAATCGCGACATTATCCATATTAATTAACATCTGTTGCAGTGTTTATGCGGACAGATGTGTAATAATGACGAAAATGTTGTAACCTATGGCGATTTGCGATTCATTTTTTCACCAGTGGCTGGCTCAGGAAATATCAGGTTTAAAATGTATTTTTGAGATTAACAATTAATGGATGCGACTAAATGTATGGCTTATTTAACACAAGAATTTCTTTACAATCTGCCAGTAACTCTTAACGTCTAATCTGGGATAATTAGATATCGGTCAAGAGGCTTTCAAATATGGTACGGGAGAAATGTCAAGGAAGGCAAAAAATATGCCGAACATTAAAAATTAAATATTATCTTTCTAGTACGAAAATGGCACGATAATTAAGCCAATAACACCTGCTGAGATTGCTAATATCATAGGTAAAAACCTCAGCTCAAAGAAAGCTCCAGGTTATGATCTAATAACCGCCCAGATTCTCAAAGAACTGCCTCGCAAAGCTATCATGAAACTGACGCACCTCTTCAACGCAGCTCTACGACTCCGGTACGTGCCAAAGCAGTGGAAGATTGCTGAAGTAATAATGATACCTAAACCTAGCAAACTACTTGAAGATAGATCATCATACAGCCCCATATCTTTGCTGCCGATGATATCCAAGCTGTTTGAAAAGCTGCTCCTACAACACCTCAAACCTATAATTGAGGAAAAGCAGCTTATTCCGACTCATCAGTTTGGATTCCGCAACAAGCACTCGAATATTGATCAAGTACACCGAATCACCGCTGTAATTGAGAGATCACTTGAAGAGAAAAATATATGTGCAACGATATTCCTTGACGTGGCCCAAGCATTCGACCGAGTGTGGCATCAGGGCCTGGAGTACAAACTAGACAAATATTTGCCACGACAAATGAGCCAAATTCTTCACTCATATATTACTGACCGACACTTTAGAGTCAAACATGGGGAAGAATATTCTGAACTCAAAAAAATTTCTGCTGGAGTACCTCAGGGCAGTGTCCTTGGACCAGTTCTTTACCTGCTGTACACCAATGATATACCTCAAAGTAAAGGAGTTATCACGGCAACATTTGCCGACGATACTGCTCTTCTCGCCGTTGGTCAAAACATACAGTCAGCCACTAACAAACTTCAAATAGCCGCCAACAATGTCACCAATTGGGCAAAGAAATGGCGCATCAAGCTTAATGAAGTAAAGTCGATTCACGTCAATTTTACCAACAAGAAATACGACTATATACCAGTAATAGTCAATCAGCAAACAATCCCGCATGCCAACGAAGCTAAGTATTTGGGTATGATCTTGGATGCCAAGCTACGGTGGAAATCACATGTGAAGAAAAAACGTGAGCAACTGGGGCTCAAGTTTAGGCAAATGCATTGGCTTCTCGGACGCCACTGTGAGTTGCCAATTCACAACAAACTGCTTCTCTATAAGCAAATACTAAAGCCCGTGTGGATTTACAGCATCCCATTTTGGGGATGCCCAAGAAAAACTAATTTTAAAATTATTCAGACATTTCAAAATAAAGTTCTGCGGAGCATCGTCAACGCCCCGTGATACATTCGTAATGAAGACATCCATCGCGACCTGAAGATGCCTACGGTTGAAGATGAGATCAACAGGTTTGCAGACAAACATCAGAAGAGACTGAAGAGTCACGAAAATGTCGAGGTAATCTCGCTATTCGACAACAACGGACTAGTTCGGCGGCCTAAAAAGACTAATACCGTTCGAATTACTGTAGCGACAGTAAAAGTGCCTAAGGATTATTCCTAAAGTATATTTATCACATGCAAAAAGTGATTAGTGTTATGTGGAGAGCGTCGCTGGACGTCCATCTACCAAACAGCTAACCTTAAATAATAGAAAAATATTGTTAGATAAACCCAGCCTAGTTACAATTTCCGACGCACTTAAGGCGTTCTTAAGAAAAAAAAATTATCTTTCTAGTAGATGGACTCAAACGTGTTAACATTATTAAATTAATTATTAAGATAAGGATTTTAAATAATTGTGCAGAAATATCTGCTTTTAGTAGTAGTAGTAGTAAATATCTTTATTTCTAAAAAAGGCTATCGACCTATCGGTCTTTCTGCCCTTGTTTAATACTTACAGTCTTAATCTAAATGAAAACAAATATGAAAATTCTCTTATTCTAGGTTAACAATACTAATAAATAAATAAGATTTCAGTGGCAAGAAGGAATTATTTTGTTGTCCACTAGTCCGTAGCGTTTGTAAGTGTTCGAGTAGCGTTAATGTAGGGAAACGAAAGCGGGATTGTCTGGTTGGTCTTGTAAGACAAAGGGGATTCAGTATGGTCCAGTTGTAGGGGTTGTTTGTCCATTTTGTCTGTAGCTGTATGAGTCTTTCCGAGATCTTTGTCATGTTTGTGCGTTCGTATAGTAGTTGGGTGGGGGGGTTGTGTAGTGGGTTTTGGGGGTGTCTTATTCGTGTTATTAGTCTTAGTGCAATTTGTTCTGTTGTTTGTATATAACGTTTTGTCCTTTCTGTTCCGTTGGTCATGAGTATATGTCCATAGTCTAGCAAGGGTCTACAAATAGCTTTATATATTTTGGTGGCGGTGTTTGTGCTAATTCCTCTGTCTTTGTAGGTTAGTGATCGGAAGTGTTTTGTTCTCTTTATTGTTTCTGCCCTGATGTTTCGTATGTGTTTAGTGAATTTAAGTTTGTGGTCAATTGTAATTCCAAGGTATTTTACGTCGTTTTTTGGTTGTGTCTTTTGGCCGTCTGCAGTTATTGTAGGGGAGTCAGCGTTGAGTCTGTGGTTTGTGAGCAGAAGTTGGGTTTTTTGACGCGTTTGGTGTTAGTCTCCATTTATAAAACCATGTCATTGTGTTGCTTGTTAGTGTTTGGAGTCTTTGAGCTGCTCTCTCAGTAGTTTTGTCATGTACAATAAGTGCCGTGTCGTCTGCGTATTGTAATATGTATGCCGATCTGTCGATTTGATTTTTGTCTGGTAAGTTGTAATTGTATATGTCATGGCAGTATATATTGTAGAGAAACGGTGAGAGCGGGGATCCTTGAGGGAGCCCTTGTTCAGGGGAAAAAGAAAATGACAGTGTTTTGTCAATTCGTACTTGTAGTTGTCTGTTTTCTAGTAAGTTCTTTATGGTGTGTAGTAGATATGTTGGTGTGTGTAGTTTGTATAGTTTGTATAGTAAGCCTCTATGCCAGACACTGTCAAAAGCCTTGTTAATGTCCATAACCAGGCAAGATGTCGTTCTGTCAGTTAGGTGGGTAGTTTGTATATTGTTGGCCAAAATAAAGAGCGGATGAACGGTCGAGTGATGCTGTTTGAAACCAAATTGGTAGGTAGTATATACTTTCCAATCACTTTGTCAAGCCGCTGCTTCATTATGCATTCAAAAATCTTGCCTAGTACTGGAAGTAGTGTAATTGGTCTGTAGTTGCTCGGTTGTGTATTGTCCAGTCCATTTTTGGGTATAGGGATTATTAAGCCGTTTTTTCCATGTTTCTGGGATTCTGCCATTTGTGATGCAGTTGTTCAATTCAGTTAGGATCAGTTTGTGTGTTTCTTGAGTTAGGCTTTTCAGGACTTTTGCCTTAATTTTATCCTTCCCCGGTGCAGTGTTCTTGATGTGCGCTAGGGCTTCATCGTACTCTATGTCTGTGATCAGTGTGCAGGCATAGTTTGGTGAGTTGTTAAAATAGTTCAAGTACCAGTCGTTGATCAAGTTCCAGTTGTCATTGTCGAAGTTAGGGTTTGTCGATATGCTGAAGGTCCTTTGATAGTGTCTGGCGAATGCGTCCGCTTTCTCTTTGTCTGTGTAGCGTTCTATTCCGTTTTCGTCAATTGTGTCAGTAGTGCCAGTCTTCCTGTATTGCGCCAGTTTCTTAATTTTTCGCCAGTATGTTTTGCCTTTCTCCTTCTGTATTTCTTTACATGTTTCTAGCCATTTGTCTTGTCGGTATTGTCCAATCAGAGTTTTAATGTTTCTGTTAAGTTGGTTCATTGTCTTTTTAGGTCGTTATTTGAGTGTTTGTATATAGTCTGTACAGTTCTCTCTTATGTTTTATTAGTCTCAGTATGTATTTGGGTAGTGTATGTCGGTAGAAAGCATTTTTTATTTCCGGGCTAAATTTTCCTATGGCTAGTGAAAGTTGTTGTTGTATGGTTTCTATTGAAATGGGGTGTGCTTGTGATTGAATGTAGTCATGTATATGTTGTTTATCTGCTTTTATTATTTAATAAAAACAATAATTGAAAAATTCAACGCATGGATTAGCTAAACAAGAAAAATCTTGTTTTTCTAACAGTGGTATCGATAATTCAGCTCGTTGTTCATTAGCAAACAGTTTTGAAGAAATGGCAATACGGCTTAGAAAACATTGAAGATAAGACATGCATTTTCAGAAATCTGAATTATGGAATTAATCTGAAAATTGATATATCGGATTTTTGATCCACATTTCTATATCTGGTCTCGAGGATAATCCTTAACAATAGGATGTGATTCAAAATTGGCTTCCACCTACTGAAGGGACCGTAGAGAATACTTAAATACATTTCTAACGTCTGAAACTAATCTGCTTTGAAAAAAGGGGAAATTTCAAAATATGAAACTACGTCACTTCGGTACCTGAACCAAAAGATTCTTCTTGATTACGTAAATACCTGATTCTTCATATAGAAATTTACATGATGGCAGTTGAAACTAGAAGGTTCCTATCAACATAAATGCGTAATTTGAGGGCCTTAGAATAAAAAAGCACTAACATTCGCTAATAAAAATAGTTTTATTTGCATGCTCTTTCATAATTTCTCATAGAATAGTGCATAATGAAAATATAGTGTCTTTGTGGAGCAATTTTTCACAGCAGGTTTGAACAACTATTGGAGTATTATGGAAAATAAAATAACTGCATATTCAACATGCCTTCACTTTAAATTCTCGGTTAGAAATGTAGAAAATTACCGCAACATGTATATCAAATATGACATTTTTCATAATCAAAAATATATAGCATGTAATATGTATGAATTTTTATGTAATGCATATGAAACGTAACTTTCTTCACTTATAAATTATGTTAATTATTAATGTAACTTCATAAATTTAAGCAAATTTTGTAGTTTTTTCTTTTAATTTTAATTACATTTTTTTTAAATTTTGAAATAATTTTTAAGAACAAATCTTTTTGTTGACCTTCAACTTTTCAACAAGGAATTTCATCATCAACTGTTAAAGAAATAAACGAAATAAAAACAGTTTTATATTATTCTCATTTTAAGCAATGACATCATTTTAAACTCCCGGTATACTATTTTCAAAAAATGAAATCGGTTTTATTGTGCAGTCAATGGGATAGCCTTAAAACGGGCGTAATCCGAATCGGAAAAGTCAATATATCACCAACCTAATCTGCAAATAATTTTTTTCTGATATACCAGGTACAGGGAACGCATTCTGCTATAAAAAATAGCAGTTAAAATGCGAATATTAAAAATGCAAATTTCATTTCAAGTTTTCAACTTTAAGCGTAGCGCTTTTTCCAGCACTAGAAATAACAAATAATTTTGCAAATGTTCCTTCTTAGGTTCATTAACAAGGTAAAATATATTAACATCGAAATCCAACCAATTTCAAACCGCAAAATTCGTACAGAATTTATTCACAAATAACCGAGCAAATCATAATTAACTGTATAAAATAACACAATAACAAGTAAAAGGAGCAAATTAACTAAAAGATAAGGGGCCAATATTCGCAACCCGTAAAAAAATTCTGACTCAAGAAATTGTAAATAACGAAAAATCTAATCTTTTTCCGTTAAAAGTAGAATGGAACGACATACACAACGCACAATAAATTGCAACAACTAATTGATTTATTTTTTCAAAATTTAGCAAATTTTGGTTTTGACACATCGTGAGTATAAACTTTTGATAATTTGGTATTCAAACTTAAAAACCAAGTATCAGGTACTTTTTAAGTTCAATTTAAAATTAAATTAGCTAAAAGTATGTAAAATAATTATCAGCGCTGGAGTATGGTAATAGATAGAAATTAATTATTATACAGTGTGTCCAGTATAAAATGATGTACATGGGGATATGGGAAACCGTTAAAGATACAGAGTGGACCAAATGGGGAAAAGTTGCGCAATCAAGTGCCTATTAATAATCTGTCATCAACTTCTTTGAACTCGGAATAGCAACGGATATACAATAACGAAATTTTCAGGGTGAGGGTAAGAAATGAGCGTGAATTTGAAAATAAAGTAAAAAATAATCTAGGCCCACTATGTTCAATGAGGCCGAAGTCAACTTTTGTTTTTCTTATGGGCGCCATATTCAATTTCTGCATTTTTAAATTCCCCTTTAAATATGCTCTTCAACATGTATAGCATGTTTATGTTCGGTCAAGATACATAATTAAAATTAACAAAATTAAGATTTTATGTATGGGGTATTTCTTACCCCCACCCTGAAAATTTCGTTATTGTATCTTTTATAACAACACGATATAAAGGATTTTATAAAACGCACTTTTTTCTTTTTTTCCCTGTATATCCGTTGCTATTCAAGTTCAAAGAAGTTGATTTTTTTTCTTTATCGGAATTTTTCTTAATCGGAACTTTTTCTGATAAATTACTAAGCATTGTTTAAATGGTTTATGAGCCTGAAGCAAATTCTTAATTATTTAAGTCTCTCGTTGACCAAAGTTCAGTGCCTAGCCCTTTGACATTTGCACAATTTTAAACTACAAATTTGATTATTTGCTTTTAAAGCTGCTTCCAAGATCTCGGGAAATTTCATTGGACTAGAACTACTGTTGCAAAGGGTTTATAAAGAAATCCGCAAGGGCCGGCCTAACGCTCAAAAAGGGCAGATTCAACTTAAAATTTTAAATTTACATTTATTTTAAAAACTTGGAGTTACATTTTAATTGCGTTTTGACCAAATCGCTCGGTTCGTAAACAAGGGACGATAATTCCATTTCAAGATAGTCAATAAAACTAGCATTGTACAATGTTTCAGTGCTTAAAAAAAATTATATCATTCTTACTCCTACTTAATATATTTAACTCCGCTTAAAAGATCTGTTACCTCTCACTCCTATAG
Organism: Dendroctonus valens; assembly: GCA_024550625.1. Lineage (NCBI taxonomy): Eukaryota > Metazoa > Arthropoda > Insecta > Coleoptera > Curculionidae > Dendroctonus > Dendroctonus valens. Next base: position 1,384,894 of record JAJTJO010000051.1, read on the forward strand.
AATAGAATTTCCATATAGTCCTCAATAGCATTTTCAAACGACCTAAAGGTTCATTTAAAATTGCCCACTAATATGGGCCCTCAAGCAAAGACGTGCTGTCTCCGACATGCTAATCTTTGGGGAGGTTTCGATGAAAAATTACCTAATAAAGCGACCCTACTCACACGTTTTACTGTAATGTCTAATATGGGACATGTATGCATTTGATCCCACTTTTACCAAGTTTATTTGGCTTGAATTTTAACTAGTGGGGGTCTTGTTGGAATGCTAATGTCCTGCTAAGACTGTAGCAGAATTGCAATAGATATTCGAATCCAGCTCTAAAATATTTAGTTTTTCATCTGAACGTGTTACTTCTGCATTTAAAATGAATGAATCCAAGAATAAATTTTTAAATGTTTGTTTGTTTTTAGTAGAATATTATTCGTTTAACAAATTTACTAAGCCTGAAATATACAGTATTCACGGAATTGCGAATAGCAAATATTTTGCTTGTTTTTACTTTAATATTTTTTTTGTCTAAAAACTATAAATGCTATAATATTTTACACAGAGAACAAAATCCGAAAACAGTTACTACATACAACATTCAACTGAAAAAAAAAACCCAATTGATTGCAGCCACCAAATAAAAGATCTGGTAGTCTTTATATCAAGACACTGACGAATTCACCACAATGGCCCAAAATGTTTTAAAGAAATTTTACCATCAATAGCAGAGGATGCAGACACTTTTTTTTATGAAAGTTACGCCAGATCGTCTTCTTTTGAGCCATCGCAGGACCCTTTTGGTCGTGCTTACGGGACACCCTATATAAGTACTTATTATGTGATTCCTTTAAGGAATTCATCATCATCAAACAGGCGTTCACGTCCACTGTTGGACATGGGCCTCCCTTAGTGTCTGTCACCGCTTTCGGTCTTGGGCGTCCTATATTTAGTTTCCCCGGATTCTCTTAATATCATCCGTCGATCTTGTTGGTGGTCTGCCACGGTTTCGACAGACTTCGTGCCTTGGTCTCCAATCCAGAATACGCTTTGACCATCTTCCATGCGTTGTTCGTACGAAATGGCCAGTCCAGTTCCACTTCTAGGTTGCAACTCTCTCTATGACACCAGTTACACCCGTCCTATGCCCTATAGTCACATTGGGTATCCTCACAGGGACAGTCCCAGCATTGACCGCTGCATAGATCTCTGAGCAATTCGCTGCTTGTGCGCCGTTTTTTTGTAAAACGCTAACGTTTCTGCCCCATATTTTAGTAATAGAAGTATACATTGATTGTATGTTTTCCATTTGAGACATATAGGAATGTTTTATTTGCAAACATCCCTAAGCTTTCCAAATGCCGTCCATGCCAAGCCTATTCTCCTGTTCAACTCGTAGGTTTGATTATCTCGGTCAATCCTGATCTCGTGTCCCAAATATTTATATGAGGCAACATGATCGATACTCCTACCGTCAACTGAGATATTCTCCGCACATGACAAAGTTGGTCATACATTGCTTCTTCGTTAAATGGATTTTTAAACCGACTTCTTTGCACGCTTCATGAAGGCTCTCCAACATAGTCTGTTCCTGGTCAATACTGTCGGCAGTTATGACAATGTCATCAGCAAACCTCATGTGGCTCAACAGCTTTCCGTCTACATTTATGACCATTTCTTCCCAGTTTACTCTTGTAAAGGCACATTCCAATACGGTGGTATACAGTTTCGGAGATATTGTGTCGCCCTGAGGAACTCCTCTTTCGATTCTCAAATTTATTTGTGTCTGCATGTAACCTTACACATGCAGTTAGTTGTCCGCTTGTATATGTTTTTCAATAGGAAAGTATATCGATGATCACGACAGTCCGCCAGCGCTAGCAACATTTTGTGTTAATTTACGAGGTCGAACGCCTTTTCGAAATCTATGTATACCAGGACAGTGGCTTGTTATACTCAATTTGGACAGTGCTTGATACATTTGCGAAATTTATTATCAAATCTCGTTTTGATTCATTTCATCCTATCCAAGCAGAAATATGAATGTGTGCTGTAACATCTCTGTCTTACATCTTACGACATATTAGTGGTTAGTTTTTAAATTGTGTTCTGTAAAACTTAAAGTAAATCACAACGTAAAATATGCCTCAAATTTACCTTCCTTAGTAGGGCGAGTTAAATCGGTCAAACTCATTCTTTTGAAGAAGTGAAAATTGTAGAAGAAGTTGAATGAGTTCGCTGATAGCTGAAGTCTTACTGAAGCAGCACTCACAAACAACACTTAAGACTTTTTCGAATTTATTAGAAACAAGCACTAACATCAGGCATAAGCAACAAAACCTTGAACACAAATCATGCAAAGCCTCCAAAAAATTCCTGAACCTCATAATAGATATCTGCATGTCTTAAGAAGATGAACGATGTCCAATGCTGATTCAACAGATTCAAATGAGCTCTTAGAGTAGCAGTATAGGTTCACCTCATCTTGAGTTGAATGATGCAGAGCCACAGTTGATAAATAATGGTGCCAATTACATGAGAGAAAACCGAAAAAGTGGCCTTGAGAATAACTAACAAAGAATATCTACAAAGCCTTAACAAAAACAATTATTTTAAAATCGCCTTTTTCCATTTTCTGCCAATTGGATGAATGCCGATGGCCCCTTAAAAATAATGCCAAAGCTACGCCCACTGTCTCACCAGCTTCACATATGATTCCAACTGCTCCTAACAAAAGATATATCATAGGGATAAGCCCCTGGCGTATGGGAAGATCTGCAGAAGCCCATAATCAGGCTGGACGCAATTAAAATAATTTCTAGTAGCTTTTCCTCGACATGCAATTATCCCGGCGCAGCCAAGACAAATAAATAAATTATTTGAAAATATATATCTATAAGCAGATTTGCGTGTCACTTGCAGGGCGATTATTATAGTCTTCGTGGTTTGCAGAGCTATGATTGCGGAACCAGGACCTAACGGGGGGGAGTTGCTGCTTTGTTTCCAAGAATCATTTCACTAAGTGAAAAGCTGCAAATACGATTTTTTCGATAGAATATTACAAATTGGAATGAATATTTTCATCAGCTTCCAAGTGAATAATGATTAACGAAAGTAATTGATTTTCATTGGGCTTCATATAGGCAAGTTCGGCTCTGTCGTGCGCATATAGCTACAGGGCGAAACTATTTACCGAGCCCCGATTTTTTTCCCCGAGATAATAATACGGTATGAGTACGTGAGTAAGAGGAAACAGCAATATAAGAAAATTGATAAATAGTTTCAGAAATACTGGTAGCGGAATTGTTTAAATATCTCCGGTCGAATAGTGGTATGAATTACCTGCTTAGTTCATGAGCCAGTTTAAAAACTAGAGACTTAATTATGTGCTGTTAATGTTTGTATGATGTTTTATGGCTTGAGTAGGTATAGTTCGTGGAGCATGTATGTATGTGTGCTGTTTTTTGAGAAAGGGTAATTGAAGTTAATCGGTTTTGCCATACATGGCGGTCCCCTATGCTTTTCGATTTTTAGACATATTCGAAAGCATGCATATTAACGAAGCTTGTACTAATTCCGAAAATGTTGCCTGCATATGAGAAGAGTTAGAGATTCTAACACACGAGCTTTAGCAGCATATTTCATCTGAGAACAACTAGATAATTGCTCTGTTTTACACGACTGTTGGGGAGCGTGCGTCCTTTCAGAAAATATGGCTTTAAGATATTAAAATGATTTGAAATGTTCAAATATGACAAGTGTTCATCAATTTTACAAAATCTCCGTACAAATCAATTTGGTGTTTAACAAGTTTTAAGAGAGAGGAACTCGTAATAATTCTTGACCAGGAACTCAAGGAGCCAAGATACAATTTGCATTTTTAGGAAAACGAGTCAAAGATATTTCTAAGTTTATCACGAGTTGCAACCCGAGCTTCAGTCTCTTATCTACTGTTGTTAGGAATTCAACAGAAATACTTGTTGAGGAATTGTATTGGATATTTTCGTAATCTTTTGAGTGTAGAATATGCGCTTAACAAACTTTTGAGTGTAGAACATGCTCCCAAATTAAATATGTATCCACCTCATTGACCGGCGTGTATGAGGAAGTAACTTCATGCAAAATATCACTATTTATTTTTAAAACCATCTAGCACAAGAGACACATGACTTCATATTAGGAAAACTTAACGAATGCATCACGACTAACACAATACCCAAGTCATGGAAGAAGGGTATACTAATTCCTATTTTAAAGAATGGACTAGATGACACACTAACAAAAAACTATAGACCCATCACGCTACTCCGGGGATAAGTAAGCTGTTTGCACACATAATAAAAAACAGATTACATAATTTAATAGGACATCATATTCCAAAATACTAGTTTGGCTTCAAGACTAAAAACTCAACTATACATCCACTATCAAAAGAGATAGACTTTCGAGGCCATTCCTTGAAACAAGTGGGTTTTTCGGGTTTTTAGGCCGTCGTTCGGTAGAATTTCTTCTTGACGTTTCGCAAGCACTTCATCTTCAGAAGGCTTGCATCTTCAGAAGTGGTTTGCTTGAACGCTTACACTGTTCTGATGCGATTCCTCGGGCGCAGTCCCGTATTATGCACCGGTGGCGATAACGTGGTTGTGATGACGTGGCCTGTGTCATCGGAGCTTGCGCATTCTGTTGGCAGCTGCTATCCTCCGATGTACAGGATTCTCTCTCCTGTCCTGAGCTGTTGCTTTTCTTGCTGTTTTTGCGTTGGTGAGTGCTGGAAACCATATCCTGTTCAGCGCCATTGTCTCTTCTTTTCTGTTGAAATTGTCGTCGTGTTTGTAGATTTCAATGGCTTCTCGTATTAGTCGGGGGCGATACCCTGTTGTCGTGGCCAGGACCTGTGCCTCTCCGAAATAGATGTTGTGTGTTCCATCGCTGAGGGCATGTTCCGCCACTGCCGACTTCTCCACATGTCCAAGTTTGCAATTCCGTCGATGTTCTTCTAATCTTGTCGCAACCGATCTCTTAGTAGTTCCCACTCCTACAGCTTTTTTGATGTCCAACTGGGAATATCCGTTCTGAAGAAAAGCTTTTTCCAAATGCTGTAGTTCCGTTGTTAGATGTTGTGGTCCACATATTTTTCTGGCTCTATCCGTGAGAGTCTTAATGATTCCCTGCTTCTGACTCGGATGGTGGTTAGATAGCTTGTGAAGATATCTGTCTGTGTGGGTGGCTTTTCGATATACCTTGTGGTCCAAACGATTCCCCTGCCTAGACACAAAAACATCCAGGAAGGCCAGTTGGTGGTTTTGTTCAACTTCCATGGTGAATTGGATGTCTGGGTGCTGTTTGTTTAGATGGCCGAGGAACATGTCCAGGTTTTTGCGTCCATGCCTCCATAGCACGAACGTGTCATCGACATATCGGTACCAGATCGTTGGTTTAAGGGCTGCGGTGCTGAACGCTGCTTCCTCAAACTTCTCCATGAATAGATTCGCCACCACGTCCGGTGGTGGCGAATTCACATTCACGAATAAAATTCACAAAACACGTACAAAACATCAGAACAGATCTAACCAAGAGAGCGAAACACTTCCGCACAATTACTTACAAAAACAAGGGTATCAGCACCAAGACTGCAACTATCATATATAAGCGATCTGCAGACCTCTAATTGACTAGGCTCATATTTTATTCGCCAAAGCTATTGACAAAACTAAACGGCATTTACAGACAACAGAACAGGTAACACTAAGACTGATAACGAAGATCCGACACCCAGCAAACCCATTACACAATCCACCAAACCGACTACTCTACGAACGCACAAACTTGACAAGGATATCGGAAAGACTACTCGTCTTGCAATCAAGATGGAAACACAACCCTCACAATCTCACCTTCCTGGACCCCCTCTGTTTAGCAAGACCGACCAGACAAACGCGTTTTCTCTTCCCAACTTCAACCCTATTGGAGCATCTCCAGACATAAATTATGTACGTGTTTGTGAATTATATTAGTTGTTAGTTATTAAGTTTCCATACAAAACTTTGTAAACAACCCAGGGCAGAAGACCGATAGGTCGATAGTCTTTTATTATTAATAATGTTTACTACTACTATTTTGAAAACGGTTGGAGATACTATCAACCGAAACGTTCTGATCAAAAGAAACTTCCTATATAAAACGATGCAGGACGATCTGAATAATACATTTGCCAATTGTATTTTAAAAATAACGATGGAGGGTCCGGTATATTTGCAGTTGTTTGACGGCCCTAATGATTGTTTGCACTAAAAATATACAACGTTTTCAATACGGAGTTTTTCGTCTAATTCCCCAGTATTAGGACAGGTGAATTTGATAAAAATTGCCATTTTTAGGAATAATTATGCTAAATTTGCTAACGACAGCCTAGAGTTATGGGCAGGTGAATGTTTGTTTGATATAAATATCAGCTTTTTTACTCTTAAAAAAATGTCCCAAATGTACCTATAATTGGACGCAATTTTGCTGAATCTGAAATTTATATCATGTCTATTGCTAATGACTCCATAGAAAACATACAATAACTATTTATATATATGGATGTAGTGATTAATTAGTTATTCGTAGCTAACCGAAAGTTTTACAAAATATCAGGGCTATGAATGTTCCAAGGCTTCGGGTCAATTAGCGACTAATTATTCAAACTGGACCTTACAGTTTAAATTACCTAGTGCATACTATGTATTTGAGTATGCCACGGCAGAAGGAAGTCTTGGTAAAGTGGAAATACTTATTATTTGTGTATAAAAACAACGATCGGGAGGTATTTCCTACTTTCTAGACCCAATCAAATTTCGCTAACAAATAATGTTGAAGACAACCTCTCGCCCCTTCTCGAAGTAGCGCATTGTTATTGATTGCTTTTATTAAATGTTTAAAAACGGTATCCGTTATTGCTCTAGCAAAGATGAATTCAACGTAAAAAGTTAAAATGTGTAGTGATCAGCGAGACTGGTCTTGGTCTTGCAGTCTTGGTTTGGGTCTTGCAATAAAAGCAATACCAAGACCAAGACCAAGAGTATGTCCAGCAAGAACAAGATCAAGACCAAGTCCATGTCTGCAACACCAAGATTTTTGCAAGAGTAAAAGGCAATTCGATCGCGTATACGACCGTGTTAAACCGCTTAACATACCAACTATTCACTTTAGGTAAGAAAACGTAAAATTAGGACCCAAAACTTGAAGAAGTGAGGTGATAAATAAACCAGGGCTTAACACATTTCAGATGTAATTGCTTCGACATGTTTTTTCTTTATCGTCTAGATTAGCTGAATGCGGGGTAGTTGGTATGAATATTTGCTCTAATATTTTAAAAACTTTTTCCTTGAACTTGTAGTAGTATAAGGTAATGAAAAGTATATGTTTTTTATGCACATTCTATATAAAACAGTAAATTCTCAAGTAGTGTGTAAATACTGCCGAACAGTTATCAGTATACCTACACTTAAATCATTATTTTTCCAATATTCCTTGTGCGAGTCCTGAAATAAGTTGATGTGTAAACAATTAGATTACTTAATCCTTGCGAATAATTCTTAATTCATTATTAATAATTGAGTTTGTCCTCATATTTATCTATTGTGAGCGACGGGTAAAGTTTTATATTCCCTATAAAACTGAAAATTATCCAAAACTTAAATCAAGTTTGGTCTACTTTTTTAAAATATGTAAATCGTTCTACCTCCATGAAAATAAATTCGAGTTGCATAGAAAGTGTCTTCGGGAGCTTATTAGACCATGAAAATGTACGAGTCAATAATTTTGAATTACAAAATAATTATAATTTATGCGTAAGTACAGGACATATTCGATAAAATTACATTTTCAAATACTTAGTTTAGGATGTGTTCAATACTAGAGAAGCGGCGAGCTTTTAACTTCAAATATTTCAAGAAGCAATGCCTTGAAATTTTGATATTTCAACAAAGGGGGTAAAAAGCAAAGACCAATTTGCTTTTTTTTGGGTTTTAGAGCTGTCTTAATTCACCACCGTCAAGAATCAGCCCTCCACCTCTGTTGAGTCAACTGTTTTTGTTTTGTAAAATTCCCGTTAGTGGGTGAGTAGGTTAAGGGTCATAAGAAGGGTAAGGCCCATATGCGCATAGCGATCGGGTCAATTGTGTTGATACCACACACTTTTTTCTTTGGTGAATATAGTAGAGTTCAGTTGTTCGTATATTTGGAGTGTTTTTGTCTGTCTATTAAAGGAGTAAAGCAATTTTAGTTTTTTATTTCGAACAGGTTTATGGAGTTACGACGGGTAGTTTTATCGGACACAACATTGGGGTTTTTTTTAACTTTGAGGGCGTTACGAAAACTGTTCACTTTTCGGCTATACGAATTAGATCAAATCATTGCATTGTCATCCCAGGGCTCTGTGATTTCATTTGGTATAGCATTTTTACAAGCACTCAGTTTAAAATTCGACTAAGAATACCAAATAAAATTCAGGGCTGGTTTAACCATAAGGCATATGAAGCCCGAGTTTAGGTTCCTGAAAGGGCCCAAAGGAATCGATTCAATTGGTGCGAAATCAAATAAATTGGATTTACTAGTCCATCCGTGACATACTGTATATTGAGGCTTTTGCAATTTATGATTATAACTAACTTCGATCCAATTTCGTATGCCAAATGTTTTAATGCTAATACTATTACTTTACCAGCGTAGAGTGCGAGTTGTCGGTGGTTGAAAAAGTGTATACATAAAACATTCAGCACAAATGATTGTTATTCAGCCTTAAAACGGAAAACGGGGCAAAAATGCTTGGCGCTTCAGGCCCGCAAAAGTCTTAATACAGCTCTGTATTAATATATTATTATACAATTAGAATGCGTTATGTAATATAGTTTGTAAATATTTGTGCTTTACTTGTTTTGTGATAACAAAAGTGTGAAAATAAATATTAACTTTATTTTATATGCACTTGTTACAATCTCATCGCTTCATATCAATTTTTTCTAGTTTATCATACCTCTCGCGTTTGAAGTTAACCATATAGGCACCTTATAGATAATCACTGTACTAAGAACTTATCTTAGTGGTGTTTCTTATGGAAATGCGAGTTTCGATCACTTTTAACTCATTGAAATTCACTACTTTCCATAAAGCTCATTCTTTGCAGATAAATGAATTATCTAAAAGGTAAGCCGATTGTGAAATTCGAGTGTTGATAAACTAGAAAAATACGTTAATACCGAGCCTCCAGACGAAAATGTGGCCAAATCAATGAAAAGTTAATATTTCACTTACTTGTTTGGTTAGCTATGGGGATCTACTAGATGGAATGGTGAATGGCTTCGATCAACGATCCAAAACTGTCGAGGATGCTACCCAAATACACTATGAATGTTCACGAACCGAATTTGAGAAAATAAACACCAACATTTTACAAATTAACTCAAAAACTGAAAAAAATCATCCGAAAATTTTTTTTTTACCGAAACGCCTTAGAAATGACACAAAAATGTCACTTTCAAAACTTTCTCCAATGTTGCGGGCTTTCAGACACATAATCACCTTCATTTAATTAAATTAAGAATCAATCTATTTTACGAGCAGTAAAATAACAAAACACTCAAAAACTGAAGGCAACACGAAAATTAAAAGCTAATTTAATCTGGAGCACCGAAACTGACTTAAAGGCGAATGCAAATGGCAACAATGGCCTCAAAACACAAAGCATGATAACCTAAAAACTTCATGAAGTGGCGAAAATGCCAAGAAAAATTGAAACAAAATCCAATAAATTTTAGGTATTAAAGTCAACCTACAAAAATAGCAACCCCAAGTAAAGCGTTTGAACTAACATTAAAATCACTAGTGCAGCAAGAGCCTCAACCTCCAAAATGAGCGCCGCCCAAGTCCAAGGTGAACATTTAGTGCAGAGCCCCATAATAAGTTCCTCTTCTGACTCATATGCCACCCCTTTCGTGTCGAGGTTCTCCATTCGAGGTAGAGCGTCCCTTTCGACGCCTGAATGTGCCCCAAAGTCCCTAGATATATCCCCAACTTGCAAGTCCAGATCCTCGAACCTGTTTCCTGTATTGGTCTTAGTATGTTTAGGTTTTATTTAAATCATGCGACGATTTGGCCCTAAATGTGACTGTGGTAAAAGTAAAAAACAATACGTTTTTAGATTTAGGTGCTAAAGCTGCTAAGCCTCAGGAATAGTCGACTAGATACGCTACACTAACAGTGCTGCTTATTTTTAATCACGTCCCTAGCAGCCCTGTTTGGGGTTTACCACACATTCCCAGAAGTCACCGAGTGAGTACGGTAAAAAAGCAGCGTTTTATGTAATTTTCAAAGGTTTGCTACTTTTTAGAGACGAGAAAAAAACATATCAAAGTGCCATGGAAACATAGAAGACGCAAAAAACTTAGGCATAGTTTTAAGTAAATATAAACTGGACCATTATTACCATGTGATGAGTGGGGTGTTTTTAACATACATTTTGTATCCTTTTGCTGGATTTTTTAATGTAGATTTCATGGGCTGGTAGTAAGTTGTTCCTTAATTTCACTACTATCCAGCCTACAGACGTTTGCCATTCCTGGATCATTGTTCCTCTCGATTTTGTCCGGCTATTTATTCCCATTCTACGTGGCCCTGATTCTGGTCTGCACTTGCTCAATGCTGGGAGCAACTTTGTGCTTTCTACTGTCTCAACTATTAGGTAGAAGACTAGTGCTAAAGGTAGTGGAGGCTTAAATATTAGATAAGTGATTAAAACTGATCTTTGCAGTATTTTCCGGAGAAAGCCAGCAAATGGAGTGTGCAGGTCGACAAGCACAAAAACAACTTATTTAATTACATGGTGTTCCTCAGAGTTACCCCCCTTCTACCGACTTGGTTCATCAATTTGGCCGCTCCAGTTCTTGGAGTGCCTTTAATTCCGTTTGCTTTAGGCACATTTATAGGTAGATTATTCAGGGTGTCCCCGTGAAGTCTCCATAGCTTAAATATGTATTGTCGAAGCAGTTCGAAGTCGGAAACTTCTAGTGAATATATGCGGTATTATGAAATTATCCAACGGCCAATTTTCATAAAACAGCCGATCCGCACCAATAGTTTACTTTGCGGCAAAGTTGGCTTTGGGGTTTAATTTTTGTCCAACAGTTGTTTCGTTTTCTTTAAACCTACTAAACACATTCCTATTAGGGACTCGACGATTGGTAAATCTTATAGATCAAAAGAATTTGCGGGTTATTCGGCATTTGACTAAATAAACGTTAACGAAGACTGCAAATTGCTCCTGTAATACCGCCTTCATCTATGGCCAAACACATCATGGGACACCCTGTATATTTTGAAATATTTACATTTTGTTATGGGGCAGGTGTGGCACCACCTTCCTTCTTTGCAATCCAAGGAGGACAGACGTTGCATACAATGACTGTGGAAAATAGTGCATTTAACTTGAATTCCTTTATGTGGCTGGCTGTGTTCGCAGTTGTTTCAATTATTCCAATATTTCTGAGGAACAAAGTATAGATTTTTTGAGGGAAACTAGTGAAATTCGTGCAAACTGGGGGGCGCTTACGTTCATTTAGCTAAGTTACTGACCCAAATCAGTATTGTTTTTGTTAAAAAAAAATATAGTTTTAATACACCTTTTATGATAAGTTGTTAATTTGTTTTGGAATTTTGAGTTGAAGAAGAGCTAAATAAATTAAACTGATTTTTTTACAGAAGTTGTTTACATTTGACTAGGAAGAATTCGGAATTATTGCCTGAGTTAAGTTCGTTTTTAAAATGCTGATCTAATGGCGAATCGTTTAACTTAAAGCCAGAATTCGTTGGGCTAAATGGTTGAAAAATTCAAGATAAAAAAACTTGCTTAACTGACAATAGCTAGAAACCAAGATAAATAAAAGTGGACGTACGATTATGATAAAAAAAACTTTTAAGTGAGGAATTCCTCTAAGAACGATGACAAATAAATGTTTTTATGGCACTCTTGAGACCCCTGCGTGCAAATTTCCCGATATACCAAATTTAAAGCATTCTATCTACAGCGTGTTAAAATTTTCATGAACAAAATCAAAGTTTTCGATATTACGGAAACCGCTTGGAATATTTTAATGAATCTTTACACGCTTCGACAGTTAAAAACAAGATGTTTTGTGGTAAACATCTCCACCAGTGGCGTAGATACAGGAATTTTAAATTCCATTTTAAATAATATACGTTTTTGCGCAACTTAGAAGAGAAAATGCTTTTGAGGTTTTCGAGCGGCGCATTCTTTTCTATATTGCTTAGCGTATTCGGGCTTCAAATATCTTAAGTTTAAAAATTCTACTAATTTCAGTGAATTAAATATCACCGACGTTAAAATCAGACCCAGACTTTCTTTGTGAATAATGATTTGGCACTAAAACAGAATTAGATGTAGTTTAGAGGAAAATCAAGCTCCTTTAAGGGCAAGGAAAATTGGACTAAAAATAATCAAACCTCTGGTACTTATCCGTCAAACTGATGATTTATTTAGATGTTGCCTGAACCATTTGAACAAAAGATATGTAAATAATTCCCCCTACTTAAGATGAGTTAATATGTGCTTTTTCAAGTCAGGCATGTGCTTGGGCTTGAAGTCGCACTTGTGACATTTTAAGGCAGTAGTATCTAGATATTGTTTACATTGTTCTTTAGAAGGCAGCTGGACAGAGCCGTTGTTGGCCAAACTTTGTCGAATATCTTTCGAATTGATAAAAAACTTGGTCACAAAACTATTCCAATGCTTCTTCGTTTTCATCGCAGTGGAATCCAGGTCGTCGCTGATTACATGCAAATGCAATCGATGCATGCTGGCTTCCGCATGATAACCGATCATGAAGTTAACTCCCGGGTGATTTTCCTGCACATATTCCTTGGCGATTTTATCCATGTGTCTCAACATTCCGAGGTGTTCGGGGCTGAACGGTTTCAAGTCGCTGATATCTTTATTGGGCAACACCAGGAAATGATGTCTGGCTTTCGGATAAAGGTCTTTAATCATTGTCACTTTGTTATCGGTTTTCAGTACCGAGTTGGGATTGTTCATGGCCTTTAGGAGTCCTAAGGCCCATGTTCCCTTCTCACCTGAAGTGTTCTCTCCGCTCTCAAGTTCAGAAAACTTTCGCTTCATCTTGAGTTGGTTTCACTTGATTAAGGACAGTATTGGGATGTTTGCAAATGCTCTGCAGCAACTAGTTGGTCGCAATTTGATTATTTAAACCTGGCTTCTAGTGCGAACATCACATAACCTAATAACTATTCAAAGCTTTGTCTTCCGCCTCCTTTTGCTTTGGGAGCTTGGATGTTGCCGTTGCTCTCGCAAGACCACCCCTAAAATACCATGGGTCCCACACCCTTGCCTATATTAAGAAAGATTGGCATATTTTAAAGCAGCTTTAATCATTCAATTCCAGTGCGTCAATTCTAAAAGCCCCCAATCGCAAAAAAGCTCCAAATTTCTACACTCTCGGCAACACTGGTCGGGCTATTTTGCTTTTATAGCTTCACTTGGTAATTGTGACGTTTTTGTTATTATTGTTTTAATTTCCCCATTTCAATCCTTATTTAATAGATAGTTTGCAATTAATTAATTAACTTACAGTAAGTACTGATAATTGAACAAACGACCTATTTATCTGGTAGAGCTTGTGAAAGTGTCTGTGCTTGTTTCACCTGCCAAACCCCGGAAAACAACTTGAGAACTTTCTCCTTTTTTTTAAACAAACCTTGAGTGTTAAAAACACCATTTAAATCCCCAATAGCATTGGTTTTATTACTGCTTTGTTGAGAATGCCGTTTCTAAGGAGAAAAGCTGCGAAATAAACAAAGCTATTCTAACCTCTGCAGGAGCTGAGAAAGTTTGAGTAAGTAGGATAAAATATGACTATATCACAATACATATTCATCGCACACTGGAAAGTCTACATATTACATCATTCTACATTTAAAATGGTCCACTTTTGCTATTGCCAAAGCGTCAGCCTTGGTCTTTTGACAATTATAAAAACACTACTACTATTCGGGTTGTTCTTTCTGTCTGTTTGCATCGGAAAATATGTAGCGCCTGGTCACTTGCACCTTGATGCATCTGCATTCGTTGTGGTCGAACTGGAAGCCGGTAGAACAGTCCAAAATTTCACGACATTGGCAGCCACAGATGTTGGGATTCCACAGCTTCAGGTAGCTGTTCTTGTAGCACTTTTCTTCTTCGTCAAAGTTCTTGCAGACACAACGACATTCTGACTCTCTGTACTCCTGATATTTGCCACAATCCTAAAATCATTACATGATTTGCATTATGATAACAAACTGACTTAGTTAAATAAGTTTCTTATGTTTACCGTTGCTTTAACTTTGCAGCCACAGCTACATTTCGTGTGCTTTTCCACGAGAATAGGCTCCCTTCCCACATACTTTAGCAGCTTGTTGGTCCCAGTAGTGTAGCCAGTTTTCATTACCTGCAAATTTTTAAATTAGATGCTTTTTGGCGAATGTGCCCAAATACACTTACCGAGTAGGTAACAGTTTCAGTTTCTGTTGGTTGACAAGACAGCAACTCGTGTGAACAACAGCCTCCACATCTCTCGATTCTTATACATTCAGGAATGTAAAACACATTTGCATCGGATTGTGCTATTTTCACAGTAGTCAATTCGGGCATGCATTTGGCTGGACGAGCAATCAGGGCTGCATCTTAAATTAGAAAAAAACATTCATAAAAACTATTAGATATCATAATACATATATTTACAACGTATTATTTATTCCTTTGTCTAATGGAATAAAAGTGCGCGTCTTTTCTTTTCGGCACACCAATCCGCCAGTAATTAATCATTTGATGATGCAAATGGACGAAATATTCATTAATTTCGAATATCCGCACGTTCAAGCACATTTTAAGCGTCTATCCCGCAGTCACCACTAGAGCTTTGAAGCTCCACAAAGGTCTATTTGTTTTTGCGAGATAGAGCTTTAAAACTTATTATTTTTTATATGGTATAGGTATACCTTTTTTCGAATATTTGTAGTTTTCACGCAAAATGCAAATGTTCTAAATAACACGGGTTTTGAAAACCGCTCTTAGTATTTGGCTCATATTTAGAGAAGCGGTTGAGCTGCAAAGTTCTGGTTACGATTTCGGAATGGAGCTTTGAGATGTGCACTTTTTTTATACTAAACATAATTTTTGGAACATTTCTAGTTTTGACGCTAATTGCAAAAGTTCTAAAATAACGCGGGTTTTGAAAACCGCTTTTATTATTTGGCTCATATTTAGAGAATCGCCTGAGCTGCAAAGCTCTTGTTGTGATTTCTGAATAGAGCCTTGAGATGCGTACTTTTTTGTGCTAAACACAATTTTAGGAATGTTTCTAGTTATGACGCAAAATGCAAAAGTTCTAAATTAACGCGGGTTTTAAAAACCGCTCTTAATATTTGACTCATATTTAGAGCACCGGTTGAGCTGCAAAACTCTAGTTGTGATTTCGGGGTAGAGCCTTAAAATGCGCACTTTTTTATACTAAATATAATTTTTGGAATGCTTCCAGTTTTGATGCAAAATGAAAAAGTTATAAATAAACGCGGATTTTAAGATGCGTTCTTAGCCTGTGGCTCAGATTTGGACAACCGGTTGAGCGGCAAAGCTCTAGTTGTGATTTCGGAATAGAGCCTTGAAATGCGCACTTTTTTATACTAAACATAATTTTTGAAATATTTCTAGTTTTGACGCAAATTGCAAAAGTTCTAAATTAACGCGGGTTTTGAAACCGCTTTTATTATTTGACTCATACTTAGAGAATCCCCCTGAGCTGCAAAGCTCTTGTTGTGATTTTTGAATAGAGCCTTGAGATTCGTACTTTTTTGTGCTAAACACAATTTTAGGAATGTTTCTAGTTATGACGCAAAATGCAAAAGTTCTAAATTAACGCGGGTTTTAAAAACCGCTCTTAATATTTGACTCAAATTTAGAGCACCGGTTGAGCTGCTAAACTTTAGTTATGATTTCGGGGTGGAGCCTTAAAATGCGCACTTTTCATACTAAATATAATTTTTGGAATGCTTCCAGTTTGATGCAAAATGAAAAAGTTATAAATAAACGCAGATTTTAAGATGCGTTCTTAGCCTGTGGCTCAGATTTGGACAACCGGTTGAGCGGCAAAGCTCTTAGTTTGTGATTTCGGAATAGAGCCTTGAAATGCGCACTTTTTTATACTAAACATAATTTTTGAAATATTTCTAGTTTTGACGCAAATTGCAAAAGTTCTAAATTAACGCGGGTTTTGAAAACCGCTTTTATTATTTGGCTCATATTTAGAGAATCGCCTGAGCTGCAAAGCTCTTGTTGTGATTTCTGAATAGAGCCTTGAGATGCGTACTTTTTTGTGCTAAACACAATTTTAGGAATGTTTATGTTTTATGACGCAAAATGCAAAAGTTCTAAATTAACGCGGGTTTTAAAAACCGCTCTTAGTATTTGACTCATATTTAGAGCACCGGTTGAGCTGCAAAGCTCTAGTTGTGATTTCGGGGTAGAGCCTTAAAATGCGCACTTTTTTATACCTAATGTAATTTTTGGAATGTTTCAAGTTTTAGTGCAAAATGAAAAAGTTATAAATAAACGCGGATTTTAAGATCCGCTCTCAGCCTTTGGCTCAGCTTTGAACAACCGGTTTGAGCGGCAAAGCTCTAGTTGTGATTTCGGAATAGAGCCTTGAAATGCACACTTTTTTATACTAAACATAATTTTTGAAATATTTCTAGTTTTGACGCAAAATGCAAAAGTTCTAAATTAACTCGGGTTTTGAAAACCGCTGTTAGTCTTTGGCCCATATTTAGAGAACCGGTCGAGCTGCAAAGCTCTAGTTGGGATTTAGGATAGAGCCTTAAAAAGCACACTTTTTTATATTAAACATAATTTTTGGAGTGTTTCCATCTTTGACGTATTTGGCTCAAAAATGTTCAACTCTTCAACAAACTTTTCAGTATTTTGAGTGCCATCGAATCATCAAGTATCATTATCTACTTACTTCTTTCCGTTTGGTTCCCTTCAATCTCTCCGCCAAATCTATCTGAAACAACCAGAAAACAATTAGAAATCTCAATATTTACAGCAGCAGTTTGCGATGAATGACCAAAAATCGACCGAAGATGTCCAGAAGGTGCTGGACTTCTTCACAGATCTCATGGAAACTTCGAAAACCCACTTGAAGTATTATTTATCCGAAGATGTAGTTCTCGATTGGTTTGGTCAGACCGTCAAGGGCCAGAAAAAAGTGGCATCCTTCATTAAAACCAAGGTGAATCCGATCAGGCATCTATTTAAGGAGGCCAAGTCGACTAGCAACATCGGGTTCAGGGATACGCATCTGGTTAAGGCGCCCAGGTACGATTTATTCGCTGATTTTTCTCGAGTGGAAGAAGTCTAAGGGTTTTTCCTTTGCAGATCGGCGCGACGGATTTTGCGTTCAAGCTTTTTAAGCCCTCCCAGGCCCACGTTAATGAACACTCCCGTAAAGCAACTGCAACCTTCCACAAGTGCCCGACGCTTAATTGAGAAAATCAACTTCGATAGCAATGGTAGCAGCAAAAGCAGCAGTGTAGGATCTCCTTCGCCTCCAATGAATAACAGTTTAGAATCTCCGCGAAAGCGTCAAAAACTGTCTTCGACCCAGCTAGACACTAGCGATATCGACATTTTGGAACCTGAAAGTGATAGTTCAGATGTTAAAGTGCAGTATTTGACTGCAGAAGGACATGTGGAGTTCCGCAGGCCCAGCTCGAAGAAGATAATGAAGGAAACCAAGTGGCAGAGGCCCTGTAAAATTCACATAGCTTATTGATAGCGGTAAAGATGTGAAGGATACTAATTTTTATCTGATTATCTATGAAGGAAATGTGAAGTGTCGAAGAAACTTAATGAAGAGCTTCGAAGCCGAAGAACCCGAGAACTGAGTGAATCCATTGCGGGCGATCGAAACCTCACTTTTAGTTGTTAATGTACTTTTTAAAGAGAATTGCTCACATTGGGTTTTAATGCGAATCAAATATTTCCAGTTTTTAAGTGCTGTTTCAGTTCGATATTCAGATTGTTGGTCGATTTTAACCAACCAAACAGAAAATATGTTGCGTTATTCTATTATTTAATAGTATTGTTGGACAACTGCGTGGAAATAGTTTGAAAGAAAAATACGGATATATGAATATGTGAAAGCTTTTGTTTAAAATTGTATTCCTTATTTTTGAGATGCTGGTCAACCCAACAAATATTTCTCGTGCAATTTATATTTGAAAATCCATTGAATTGGATTCGGATTGGTAAATATCTAGAAAATTTCCGCTAGTTTATTGGCCGGCTATTTAGCAAACCCCTTGTGCTGGATAAAAAATGTATTTGAATTATTTAAAAATGTTGGAAAGTTAACAAAAATTATATTTGTTGCTATTGACTTGGCCATTACTTACAATCCATTTTTTGTTGCGCGTCTTGATGTTGAATATTCAAGAGTGCAACACACGAGCGCGTTTTTTTTTTTATAAATTTGTTATTTGTTTATTTAGCATTAATGCGTTATATTTTAAGTAATTTACGATAGATCACCTGTTGTAAATATTACATTGTTAAATCTGGTATTTTTGTATTGAAAATAAATAGTCTACTTACTGGCAATAAGCGAGACTCCTTCCGGTTCCGGCCCATCTTCTATAGCATTGAGAAGCAAATCTGAAACGATGTATTCGTTTATGGATTTTGCAAAGTCCAAAGGTACCTAAAAGAACATTGTTAGTAGTGTATGGACATTTATTAGAATTGATAGATGATCTTGGCATGAAAACAATTATTCGCGGTGTTATTTAGAAGTGCTCTTCAAGAAATTGTTTTAGTTCCCAGATGCTTACCCCTGATGTATTTGCGAAATTGCTTGCAGATTTGTCATTTGTTTTCGACGAACTAAGAAAGTGATAGTGAACGTGTTCTGGATCTGGGGGGCCGTTGTGTAGATGATGGTAAGGAAGATGGTCATGTTGCGGTGGAGGCGGACGCATGCCGAAATCCAGAGGGCGAAAGTCTCTGTCAATAAAGCATATTTTTATAAAATTGCCCAAAAATTCCATAAATAGACTGGCCTTATATGTATATGAGAGCCAAAAAGTCATTAACTGAATAAATTAAAGGTGCATCTTCAAACCTGTTTGGATCCCCAGTTCCTCCGTAATTATATGCCGCTCTAGTCCGCACTTGCTTCCGCTCTTCAACATTTTCACTCAGCACCAAATGGTTGCAAAGCACCAATAAATTCAGCACTAAGTAAAACATCAGACCCATTCTGATGTGTGTTTTTAAACGATAGTAATTCGCTAAAATTTCAACTAAACGTGAAGAACCATTCGCGAACAACGTCTCCAGAAGCAGGTTTGGCTAGTGTGATAAGTACCGGGTACTCTCGCAAGGTTCAGTCGCGTACTGTGAACATTTCTTAATGTTTCACGGTTAGAACGTAAAATTATGCGTGTTTGAGTGTTATTTTTTAGAGGACATTCTGAATGCACTGGTTGCGACGACGCAGGTAATTCCATCGTTTGGGCGGACCAATTAAATAATTGTGCATGTCCACCCAAAGAAGAATCATCCAAAATAATAACACAACGATATGCTAAATATCTTCTAAACAAGACTTGAAATTTTCACGCAAAGCCCACAGATTCCTCTTTATATGAGGAATAAGAACCTCCTTATTCTACGAACCGAAACGGAGAACATCATACTCCAAGCGATATAAGTGACCGTAAATTGGTTCAACATTTAATTGTAGTTTTCCTGTGTTTATATATAATTTAATATTTAAATATACCCGGTGATTCATTTTTCAAATTGAAAGAAATTTTGCCACTGATAAAATTTGGAAATTAAGGTGTTTACTACGTGAATTTTCACTAGATATTTCAACTACAGGATGTTGCACGCATTCTAACGCCAATTGCTATAAGGGTACAGGGTTTCTCCGTTTACTTAAACTGAAATTTTACTAACAAGTTACGAAATATTGAGAATAACATTAGGAACTTTCATATTGGAAATTTTGATGGGAAATTACAAAATACCGTTAATGCATAATGCATACAAACGGTGTTCTGTAATTAGCAAATTTAATCACGTTTTTCATTTCTTGTCTCACTTGGAGGTAAGTACCATTTCGTCCTATGACTCAGGATTGTTTGTCGCGTTTTATACATTAATAGTCCATTTATCTAAATCGGGAATGCACTTTCATGAAGCACCTGGAAACCCGAAGGACATACAAACGACAATTAAACATTTTATATAAATATATTGTACAGAGGTTCCGTAATGATGTGCAAATGTTTTCAGAATGTGCTTAAACGGTCATTTTAAATAGGGGGTAAAGATATTTACTCCATAAGGAGATGAATGAATGGGAGAAATTCTTCAAAATTGAGCAAGAACCAAGAAAAACTTCTATAAAGGCCTCATTAGCGCTCATTAGCGACTGCTTTATTGTTTGAACATACAAAGTGAATAATGATAAGTAACTGTTAATATATTAAATATATTTTTTACATTTTTAGTAAATCGAAATGGATTTTTCAGGAAGGATAACAAAGTTTATAAGGAAAACGTCCTTAAAAATGGAATTTTTAACACGTCCCTAAAATATTTGCACTATATTATGTATAAATACTCACACTCTGTATATTTTATATTTCTACTGGTTTTTAAAATATTTAAATTTCTTGTTCTTTTCTAAGTTCTGCTCCCTAATCGGGTCATTGGGGAATAAAAACATTGTTCCAATCATTAAAAAAAACCTTCTCATCATTCGTTGACAAACTTTCAAACTTGTATTTTTTTTGCTTTAAAATAGCACAACATTGCCCTTGATGTATTTAAATCGCCATCAGATAAAGTGAGAAAATAATGGAAGGTTTAAAGAAAATATAATCGATTCAATTTGTAAACAATGGCACTCCATATTGTTCTCACAATAAGAACAGTATAAAAATACATGAACTGCTTACAGGATGACAAATGTAATTAAAGTTTCTTTGCGGTTTTGCAAAGGTTAAAGTGGGAAAAAACTGATCAGAGCACAAAAGCAAGTCTATTCAGTTAGTAATTGCGTACATGAGATTTGAAAAATTTGTATTATTTACGTTAACTAAAGAGGAACGTATTTGTAGGCGAGTTTTGAGATTAAATTATGATAATAAAATAAATTTACTTGGAGACAAGGTTTAAACTCGAAAAAGAGAGAGAATTCGCTAAATTTGTTCCAATACGCACAAAAAAAGAGGACAATTAAAAGTAATAAATAGAATTAATAGTAGTCTAGAAATGCAGCAAATTGAAAAGCACACAGAAAAGATATAGTAGTAGTAAACATCTTTATTTCTAAAAAAGGCTATCGACCTATCGGTCTTTCAGCCCTTGTTTAATACATGTAGTCTTAATCTAAAGATGAAAACTCTCTTATTCTAGGTTATAATCTTATTAAATAAACTTTCCAATTCTAATGACAAGAAAAAATATTTTATTGTCCAGTAGTCAGTTGCGTTTGTAAGTGTTCGAGTAGCGTTGATGTAGGGAAACGGAAGCGGGATTGTCTGGTTGGTCTTGTAAGACAAAGGGTATTCAGTATGGTCCAGTTGTAGCGGTTGTTTGTCCATTTTGTCTGTAGATGTATGAGTCTTTCCAAAATCTTTGTCATGTTTGTGCGTTCGTATAGTAGTTGGGTGGAGGGGTTGTGTAGTGGGTTTTGGGGGTGTCTTATTCGTGTTATTAGTCTTAGTGCTATTTGTTCTGTTGTTTGTATATAACGTTTTGTCCTTTCTGTTCCGTTGGTCATGAGTATATGTCCATAGTCTAGCAAGGGTCTACAAATAGCTTTATATATTTTGGTGGCGGTGTTTGTGCTAATTCCTCTGTCTTTGTAGGTTAGTGATCGGAAGTGTTTTGTTCTCTTTATTGTTTCTGCCCTGATGTTTCGTATGTGTTTAGTGAATTTAAGTTTGTGGTCAATTGTGATTCCAAGGTATTTTACGTCGTTTTTTGGTTGTGTCGTTTGGCCGTCTGCAGTTATTGTAGGGGAATCAGCGTTGAGTCTGTGGTTTGTGAGAAAAGATATAAATAAACTTACATTAATAATTATAGAATTAAATATAAATTTATAATTATAGAATATAATTACAATTCTCAATAAAATAAGGTGTGATATCTTAATTACACACTTAAAGCAAAAAATATGAACAATAATAATAGTAAATATAATAATCTTTTTGATGATTGTCTCAACATATAAGATTTTGCTTTAAAAACGTAAGTGGTATTTTTATCTCGCATGATTAACACTTGAAGATGTATTTCAAAGGCAAAAAAAGAGAATGTTTGCTTTCATTTCCTATTTCTTTATACTCTGATTGCTTATTTTCGTACTTTTGTTTACTTACTATGATAGAAGTAGAAGAAAAGTTCTAAAAATATATTATGGAAATAAATACATTTATTTGATAATATAATTTACTCATTTTGTCTAAGTTTTGCCCACCATTTAGAACTTAAATTCGGACAAAAAGCTAATGGTAAATCTGATAGAAATCGAAGACGAAAAATAAAACAGTTTTTAACTCTAAAGTTTTGCAACGGACATATTTTTCGATTTAATTATGTAGTGATTCGCTTAAGTAAACCAAAAAGTTCATACAATGTTTTTTTAAATCTAAAAATAGATGATTTTTTTCAAATTTGACATTATTTGGGTTATTCTTTATTTTTCTTGGAAACTTTTGACGTAACTTAATGCCAATGGACTTGAATTTGCAATTTATGTAAAATATTACTCCAGACAACTGGAACTTGATCAACGACTGGTACTTGAACTATTTTAACAGCTCACCAAACTACACCTACAAACTGATCACAGACACAGAGTACGATGAAGCCCTAGCGCACATCAAAAACACGGCACCGGGGAAGGATAAAATTAAGGCAAAACTTTTGAAAAGCCTAACTCAAGAAACACACAAACTGATCCTAACTGAATTGAACAACTGCATCACAAATGGCAGAATCCCAGAAACATGGAAAAATGGCTTAATAATCCCTATACCCAAAAATGGACTAGACAGTACACAACCGAGCAACTACAGACCAATTACACTACTTCCAGTACTAAGCAAAATTTTTGAATACATAATAAAGCAGCGGCTTGAAAAAATGATTGGAAGATATATACCTACCTACCAATTTGGTTTCAAACAACATCACTCGACTGTTCATCCGCTCTTTATTTTGGCCAACAATATACAAACTACCCACCTAACCGACATAAAGACAGCTTGCCTGTTTATGGACATTAACAAGGCTTTTGATAGTGTCTGGCATGGAGGCTTACTATATATACAAACTATACAAACTACACACACCAACATATCTACTACACACCATAAAGAACTTACTAGAAAACAGACAACTATAAGTACGAATTGACAAAACACTGTCATTTTCTTTTTCCCCTGAGCAAGGGCTCCCTCAAGGATCCCCGCTCGCACCGTTTCTCTACAATATATACTGCCATGACATATACAATTACAACTTACCAGACAACAATCAAATCGATAGATCGGCATACATATTACAATACGCAGACGACACAGCATTTATTGTACATGGCAAAACTACTGAGAGAGCAGCTCAAAGACTCCAAACACTAACAAACAACACAATGACATGGTTTTATAAATGGAGACTAACACCAAACGCGTTAAAAAGCCAACTTCTGCTCACAAACCACAGACTCCTCGCTGACTCCCCTACAATAACTGCAGACGGCCAAACGACACAACCAAAAAACGACGTAAAATACCTTGGAATCACAATTGAGTACAAACTTAAATTCACTAAACACATACGAAACATCAGGGCAGAAACAATAAAGAGAACAAAACACTTCCGATCACTAACCTACGAAGACAGAGGAATTAGCACAAACACCGCCACCAAAATATATAAAGCTATTTGTAAACCCTTGCTTGACTATGGACATATACTCATGACCAACGGAGCAGAAAGGACAAAACGTTATATACAAACAACATATCAAATTGGACTAAGACTAATAACACGAATAAGACACCCCCAAAACCCACTACACAACCGGGGGGGGGGGGGGGGTTGTGTAGCCTCCACACAACTACTATACGAACGCACAAACATGACAAAGATTTCGGAAAGACTCATACATCTACAGACAAAATGGACAAACAACCCCTACAACTGGACCATACTGAATCCCCTTTGTCTCACAAGACCAACCAGACAATTCCGCTTCCGTTTCCCTACATCAATGCTACTCGAACACTTACAAACGCAACTGACTAGTGGACAATAAAATAATTTTTTCTTGTCATTAGAATTTTACTTAATAATATTGCTAACCTAGAATAAGAGAATTTTCATCTTTGTTTTTTATTTAGATTAAGACTACATGTATTAAACAAGGGCAGAAAGACCGATAGGTCGATAGCCTTTTTTAGAAATAAAGATGTTTACTACTACTACTATTACTCCAGTTTAGGTATGGGTAACACTGTGTTGAGTTGCGCTTTTGAGTTGTTGCTGCATTGTGAGTTGCATCAAGCCATGAGTTATAACTCATTAAAATTTAAACAGTAAGCTAAAGCTAAGCTTCACGAGACCCGAAACTGGAATAATTTGACCTAAACCACCCTAAAAAAACGGTTACCACATTTTTATGAGTAACATTTTTTTTACCAAGTAGGTGTCTGCAACTGAACTGCACCGGTGAGTGTTATTGCGCCGGTGAGTTGGGTTGGCGCGCCAAGCCATTTGCGCGGTACTTCGCCAACTCCTGAAAATTCACCTAGTTACCCAGGCCTACTCCAGTTAATAATATCGATTATATTTTGTTCGAAATAGAGAAAATGAAATTGGGACACTGTGGATTTTTTGTTCAAATCCACTTCTTACAGTTTGCCCACAAAGATTCTTAAAAATTGAGTAAGTTCTGAGTAAAACTTTCGATCAAAGGAAACCTTACCAATTACCAAGTCATTTTGACTGTATCAAAGATACACACTGCACACTTTTGGGTTTTTTTTCACTTTCATAGCATTAGCGATCTTAATTTTAAGCAAAATTTCATTGCATAAGTGGTGTTTCCATTTCTAATAACTTTAGCTTAAAATTTAAAACTTAGCATTAAAAAATAGGCGACTCAGTTATCATCAATACCAATTTTAAATTGTTTATTTATTTGATATTTGCTTTTTTTCAGCATTTGTCATTACAGATTCAAGAGTGACTCCCTTTTTTTTAGTACTTTCACCGTTTTATATGCAAGTTGCCGGGGGTCCTCACGACTAGTTTCCCTCTAGACCATGTTCTTTGAAAGATAATTTATTTTAATTAATATTAATGGTTGATGACTATTGAACATTTGATCATCGATTTCTAATATTTGCTTCAGGTATCTAGAATTGGATGGCTCAACATTTTTTGAATGGTAATTTGTTGCCTCAAGTCTAGCGAAAGAGGATTCATCCGTTCGAAGAATTTTGCGTAAAAGGATTTTCATCTACTTTCTAACACCCACTGAGTTTAAATCTTGAGCTTCGTGATATGTCTTTTGACCTGCATGTCTGTGGTTATCTCGAATTGTTCGTAATATTTGAGAGTAAGATATTAATATTTTCGAAACGTTTTCGTTGGGCTTTTGGCCTCAAATTTAGCGTCTTTTGAAACGACAGAATTTCTTCATCTTTTTATTACCAATTAATTACTAGCGCAGTTTTATCTATAATATTAATAAGGAAGATAAGAATAGAAGAAGAATAAGAGAAAAAGAAGGAAATATTAATCCCCTTCAGCCCATATTGAACTTCTCTACAACATAGATATTTATAGTTGTTGAGCTACCCTATGAAATTTGAGTTTAGAGTAGTAGTAAACATCTTTACTTCTAAAAAAAGGCTATCGACCTATCGGTCTTTCTGCCCTTGTTTAATACATGTAGTCTTAGTCTAAATAAAAAAACAAAGATGAAAATTCTCTTATTCTGGGTTCATAATCTTATTAAATAAACTTTCCAATTCTAATGACAAGAAAAAAATTATTTTATTGTCCAGTAGTCAGTTGCGTTTGTAAGTTTTCGAGTAGCGTTGATGTAGGGAAACGGAAGCGGGATTGTCTGGTTGGTCTTGTGAGACAAGGGGATTCAGTATGGTCCGGTTGTAAGGGTTGTTTGTCCATTTTGTCTGTAGATGTATGAGTCTTTCCGAAATCTTTGTCATGTTTGTGCGTTCGTATAGTAGTTGGGTGGAGGGGTTGTGTAGTGGGTTTTGGGGGTGTCTTATTCGTGTTATTAGTCTTAGTGCAATTTGTTCTGTTGTTTGTATATAACTTTTTGTCCTTTCTGTTCCGTTGGTCATGAGTATATGTCCATAGTCTAGCAAGGGTCTACAAATAGCTTTATATATTTTGGTGGCGGTGTTTGTGCTAATTCCTCTGTCTTTGTAGGTTAGTGATCGGAAGTGTTTTGTTCTCTTTATTGTTTATGTTTTCTTTATTGTTTATTGAGTTTAGAATTGTCAGATTTGTTTGACATTGTTTAGAATTGTAATTGTAGGAAATATGCGACTCAAATTAAAATTTAAAATTTAAGTGCAAAGGCTGAGTCGTGCGGAAAATGTGGCGGAAATCTAGTTTTTACCAGAGAGAAGAAAAACTACGGTTTTCCAAGAAAAACAGTGGAGGGTCCAACTTTCTTTTAAGAATATTCCGGTACTTGCGAGTACTGCTTGATTAGGAAGACACACTTATTTTATTTTTAATGCTAAATATCTTACTTTTATTAATATCTTAAAAGCTTGGTACAAGCACCTAGTAAACCAGATAATCTTTTGAAACCTAAAAACTTGACTTTCAGTTAATTTTGCAAGCTATTTGTGTAACAAAAGCGCCTTTTATCGGGAACATGCTATAGAAAAGCGTTTTAATGGCAATCGCTAAATTACCTATTGTGTAATCAAGCACACAATGTAAATAAACGTGTTGTAAGCTATGTCGCATTGATTTATAATGTCCAGTTTAGAAGCATTAACTTTAACATTTTTTTAACAAAAATTCAATTTTACAAGTGTGCCAGCTACTTAAAACAAATAATACGAATGGCACCAGAAAGTCAACAAATATTCCTGCGGTTTTTCTAAATTACATTAGAATACAACCCACAAATAATCAACCCTTGAGGAACTTAAGCTTTTTGTGTGAACCAGTGGTTTGGTGTTAGGTTTTCTTGTTGGACATTAGGAAAAAAATGTTGCACACTCTTTCCTTGTGAAAAAACTTATTAATTACTT
This sequence comes from Dendroctonus valens, assembly GCA_024550625.1. Lineage (NCBI taxonomy): Eukaryota > Metazoa > Arthropoda > Insecta > Coleoptera > Curculionidae > Dendroctonus > Dendroctonus valens. Next base: position 1,412,314 of record JAJTJO010000051.1, read on the forward strand.
TCATCAAGTTGAAGGTACCCACCGTGGCCATTTTCACGTCTGCTTTTACCAAATTTGAATACAATAGACTTGATTTGAAGGCGATTTTACAAAAACTAATTTCTGTTTCTAAATTAGCGCTTTTTACATGAAATTATAAAGGTGCAGTGGACACTTTGGGCACTTGAGTCATCGACTAAATATTTTCGCTAATATTTTCAACAACAAATATGCAGTTTTTCCAGTTATTAATGACTCTGGCAAATTAACTGACGCTCTTATTCTATTATGTGTATAACAACAACTATTGCAATCAATAATGAGTCAAGGATCTAAAAATATTCGAGCAGTAGCCTCGGGCAAGGTTGGCAAAGAAAATATCAAAGAATTCTGTTCCTTCGACTAGCCATTCGATTTAAAATCGAGTTCGATTATGTTATTATGCAGCCTTTAAAATTCGTGTGTAAATTTAAATAATCATTTATTCCTGCTGGTAGTCGACTCAAAGCCGATTGCAGTGTTGTTATTGCTGGTTTCATTGGCAACTATTGTACTACATGAAACAACTTTTAATTCCATGGGCTGCTATTCAGGAATCTGCAGGAAAAGCTGCATATTGCGAGCTTTTCCTGCGAGCAATGAAGCTGAAGACCTGAATTTGTTCAGCTCATGAATAGGTTTCCCTACACCTGCGCTTTTAGTGGACGTTACGTTTGATCAATTTTCCGGAAGTAATAATACAAAATGACGGATACAAGCACAAAAACACTGTCTATAGGACCAGCATCCTTTCGGGTTTATTTCTTCGTGGTAAATTTAGTCTCCTGCGGCTTTGAGACATTTGTGACGGTGCTGGAAGTGAAATGATTTTGGGGCTTATCAGCTATATCAAGGTATTAATATGTACAGTTAATTAGCTGATGCGCAATGAAGCTGTCCTTTAAGGCAACTTTCGTTCAGCTCATGCATAACTGAGCCGGTGCAACTAGCAGGAAGCATGATTAAAATTGAATGAATCCAAACTCCAGACGAGATGATTAAATAACAAGGAGGCAGTCAGGAATGAGACATTTTCTGGATCATTTGATCATGCTAATAATCTTAGCGAATTATAATAGAGGCGCCGAACAGGAACTAGAATTTACCGATGTGGACGTAGCCCAATTAGCAACACATACCTATGGAACAGGTAATTTCGGTCTAGAACAAGGACATTTCTCTGATTTTAGTGGGAAGAACTGGTGAAGGTGTAGAAACAATCATTTACCTACAAGCGTCTATACAGGGTGAGTCAGGTTTAATCTTAATAACTTCGGGAATCAATGGAACAGGTTAGAATAATGTCCCTACATGATATTAAAAAAGTCTCATCGTTTCGAAGCTACAGAGAACGTTGAAATAAAATATTGTTTCAAGTTTTTTCTTCATTGGTTTTGAACATTTCATCCGATTGTAGTGGTATTCGGCGTCCAAACACTTCTAGTGACCTTACAGATGCTCCTTAAGTTTTAACCACCCAATCTCCTTAGGAGGATATTTAGTGAGCCACCCCCTTTTTACATTCGGTTAAAACGTGAACAAGAAAAATTATATCAATAAAATGGCTCCACCGGGATACTCACGAATTAATTGGGCAACTTTTACGCCTCTTGTTATTTTTTCGTGTTTTACGTTGTTTCTGAGATATTTCATGAAACTTGGGACAATGTAGTTACGTAAATTGCATTAAACGTTACAGCAAGTGAACCCAATGATTAGTGTGAACTGACGATTGTGCAGAATATTGGTACAAGTCTATTTCCAAAGTGTTTTTCGTGCTATGAAAAAATTATAAAAATTTCAAAAAATAATATTATTAACTAATGCAAAAATTTCATTAATCGCTCAAAGTGCATTAACCGCAGCTGTTAATTGAGCGGAATTATTTTTTACTTGATCACATAATTCATTAAATATCTCAAAGACAAGATAAAATATGAAAAAATAATAAGAGATAAAAAAGTTTCAGAATGAATCAGTGAATAACCTTGTATAACCGTTGCATTGAAATTACTTTTTTTGATTAGGGGAAATTGGCCCACAAAATATACTTCCAAAAAAGTTGGGTGGTTAAAACTTAAGGTCGTTAGAAATGTTCAAAGTAGAAGGGTTCGAAGATATCAAAATGAAACCTGAATCACCCTATATAGAGCAGATCATTAGCTATGAAAGCATAAAACAGTTAATCAGAAAAAATCGAATCTCGAGTGGTTTTCGTAGTAAAATTGACTGGTTGCTTGCTTTGTTATAGTCCATCGATTATTCATAGAGATAGCACATGTCCTAGTTTATGCCATGGAAACTATAGGAAATTCATTGATTAATATGATTCACTCAACTTCCGGGTTTTCGTGAAGGTTTCAATGCTGTGGAGGAGTTTCACCGTGCAAGGCACCAAAAAGTTTTCCAACTGCTCCACCGTTATAAGAAGTTATATGCAAGCATCGATTCAACAGTTTAAGGAATTAATAGGATTTAGCCTGGGGTGAAACAGAAAACAAACGCAATTTATTAATGGAATTTCATTCTTGCGGAATACCTAAGAAACAATCAGGTTTTTAGCAGTTAAAAGTTCCACGGTCTTCTTTGGGGATGTGCCTAAAAATTGTATAAGCATATAACTGCAATTTTATTCAAAAGAGTTCATTTCTGAGCGTTTCTCTGTGATTTCTCGAAAATTTCTCGAGAGTACCCATTAAAGCTCAGCGATTTGGTTTGATGCGACGCTAATTTAGAGGTTTTACTATCTATAGAAAAGCTTGCCAAAGGTGAAGTTAGAAACAGCCATACATACAAACTGATGATGGTGCAGAAAGACACGGAAACGTATTTGTAAATGTTTTAAATAATAAACAATAATATTGATTGGAACCCAGGAATTTCTTTTGAATTAAGTTGAAATACAGTCAGGAAAATATACACAATACTATCTATAGAATCACGTCCAAATATTTTGGGATTATCAGAAATGTGTTTTGCACAATGTTAGTTCTTCAATTGGAACAACTTTTCATCGATTTAAGTATTAATTTATGTAGAATTGCTCTTTTTGGAGAATTCCCATTACACTGACCGACAATCCTACAAACTCGAAGACTTCTTCTGGACCGGTTCGGGAGATGGGCCTACCGAAGATAACGCGTGGACCTCTGAAGGTCCATCCACAGTCTACAAAACATCAACTATTACAAGTACGGTTTTTGTGGAAACTACTGCAACAAAAGCAAATGATGTGAGTTTACGATTGTCTGCTCTGGGTTTCGAGCAGCTGAAAAATGTAACTTTTAGACTTCTGCTCGGCTACCAAACTGCACAGTAGACTGCCTGACCAGTGCATCCGGTGGGGAAATTGTTCCAACTCCAACCTTTAGTGGAGATGCTGATATAGGAAACATTGGTGATGATTTTTCCGCTGCCAAGGAACAATTTTGGCTGCTAACTGTCTTGAAAAGTGATGGGAAAGATCCTGTGATTATTGATCTCAAAAATAGCTTAGCCAACTTGTATAAAACAGCTTTTCAGAGGTAAATTTTTAAGTGACGAATTTACGTAAGCAACTTCCTTCTGAATGATAATGAGCTGCTTTATCAACAAGAAAAGACGACTTTAAACAACAATTCGAACAGAGGCAATTTATTATTTTGCTGCTGCTGTTTTTCAGCTGTTGGCAAAAATCTGTAACGCATGCTTTAAAGTTTCTTAACTTCTAACCTTAGGGAAATGAGGACTTGAATTTCTCACGTTCTATGACTGAAACTTAGTGCTCAAAACTCAGATAGTTCTACCGAAAGCGTGCCAAATCTTGAACTTTGTCACCTATACAAGGGCCAGGCTTAGATGAGATTACGAGAAAACTCGCAATTTCCGAAAAACGTTCTAATTTTTAATATGACGCAAGTAGCAAAGCTGAAAGTTGCAGCATGAATAGCAGACAATCAAATATGAAAACCATAAAATTTTCAATCAGTTGCAGTAATTTCAAACTTTGCCCATCTCTAAAAATGCTGCTTTAAATATAAATAATCCTGCACAGCTACTTGCATTTCCCTATCAAAATTTCCAGTGGATAATCCACAACAAGTAGCAACTTGAAATTTGCTTCATCTATAGGAAATGTTAAAGCCTAAATTTGTCATTCTAATCGAGTCACATTTGGGTTTGCCTAACTTCTTAAGTCTTTAACTTAAATATCAATAATTTTATGCAATTGCAAGCTTTTTTTAAAAACTGCCTGACTTCTAATCTTCGGCAAGTAGCAGCTTGCATTTTTCAGATTCTACAGAGCACAGTTGACTCTGAAAACCGTAAAGAACTCTGAAAACCGTATCATCTACAAAATCGCATGAAATTGTAATTTTTATCAGCGAAAATACTGGTCTAAAAATATACATTTTCACGAAACTTCACGTTTTGTTTTTAATGTGTCCAACTGTTAATCAGAAGCAGGTAGTAGCTTACCATTTTCGGTATCTTTTGCTGAAAGGAAATAAATTGTGTAAATCATGAAAGTTTCCAAAAAAATTAGAATATTTCCTAATTTTTGTCAACTTTGAAGCTGATCTAAAAATGAATGCTTCCGGACAACTGCACGATCTAATTTAAAGGTTTCTAACTTTTAATAGGAAGCAAATTGAAGTTCGAAATTCATACGGTCTATGAAAACGCTTTAACTTCATGCTCTTTTTTAAATTTAAATATTTATAGCTTTTAATCTTAAAGTAGCACATTGGAAATCCACGTAATCTACAGAAAGCAGATTAATATGAAAATCCTGAAAATTTTGGAATAGAAGTCCAGATTTTGGGACAACTTCCGCGTCTTCTTCTTCATGTTTCTTTTGTTATAGAAAAAGTATTATGAAAACTTGACTTTCGAATCTGAGATTCATGGCAATTTAAATAAAATTGTAGGAAAATTAAACACCCTCTCCTATTAATATTTCCAACTACCAAGCGAGAGGAAGTAGCTTAGAAGTAGAATTTAGAATACCTTAAAAGCGATATAGTTTAAGAACTTGAACTTGAAGTTGGCAGCATCTTTATAGAAATCCAACTGCATTTTAGTTTCTCAAATTGTCCGAAGCAATTTTTGTAGAAACAAAAAATTATCACTTATACTCTCAGAATATTCTTCAGTTTAGAGTCCAACCAGCAATAACTTCAAACACTGTCATATTACTTTTAATTTAATTTAATTTTAAAATATTCATACTATACTAAAAAGTTCCTTTTTTAGGCAGCAAGCTCATCATTTGGGCATAGCACGTAGCAAAAGAGCTATACCCGAAAAACCAGTTCATGTCTACATCCATGAAGTCAACAAGCAAACCATTGATGGTGAAGATAAAATTGAAGTTCTCTATCATGTCGAAATGCTCGGAAAACCTGTAGATGCTCATACAGCTGCCACTGATATGAAGTTGATTTCGGATGAAGAAGTTGTAAAAGAACTAGGATATCCGTTTGAAATAAAGGCTGAACGTATGTGGTGCTGCTTGCTTAGTTTTTGTAGGCTTACTGGGGTTGGTTTCAGCTTATGTGAAAGCTTCCCAGCCGCAAGAGTTGTCCAGTGCAAAAAATACATGGTTTGTGATCGGCGTGTCCATTATTGGCCTTTTGCTGATTCTACTTATCCTGGCATTTCTGCTTCTGGGTTTCACCAAGAAGAAACGCCTGCCTCAGCCGAATGTTGGTATTGAGAATAGGTGAACTTGCTCTTAAAGTTGATACAAAAGAAACATGAGTTGATAATTGGTTTTCAAGGCGGCATATATTTGAAAGGGCTGTTGGCCACGAAAATAAAGGTCTGGTCCAAGACGAAGAAACTGCTAGTGATACACCACAAGGCAGGGAAAATTCCCCAACGTATATCAACTTTGCGGACCAGCATGTTACTGCGGTTGTACTACGTCCTCAAAGCTCTTTTAGTGGAACTTCTTCAAGGTATGAGGATTTGTTTGACTCTCTAAAGATTTCCAGCATTGTTCTGGGATCTTCGATCTCTCCCAGAGGGGTGGTATAAGGCATTTTGTATTTCAAATTTATACAAAATAACACTGCTTACAGACAATTGTGAATCTATTCCAATAACAATTTTTTTTTTATTGATTGGTAAATTTATCGTCAATTACAGATCATCAATTCTTATGTTTTGATTGCTTCATACTGAAGCATATACTTGCTTGCATTAATAAACATCAATTGATTTAGATATTGAATTTTTGATCAGATTAATTGAAGACTAGACCGATTTGTTTGCATACAATCACATGTTGTATCACATTAATCACATTGTTTGCATACACGAACGAAAAATTAATAATATTGAACGAAAGTTCAATATTATTAATTAACGCAAATTTACACAGTTTTATTATTTACTTCTGCATGTGTCTATTCATAAAAGGTTTACTCAACGCTTTATGAAAGTTGTGTGGGCACCAAATGTCTCTGATTTCTTTCGTTTTCGAAAAGTGTTTAGTTTCGTTTAAAAAAAGTTTTTTGGGCCAAATCCCAAGAGATCCTTCGTCTTTAAGCACGTTGTCGAGTTTGTCGTTTAAGCACGAAGAACATTCTTGAAGCACGTTGTCTTTAACTAGAAAATTCAAAAGACAAGCAGTTTCCTACATCTAACGAGCTTCTATGAAACCATAAACATTTTAAAATGTAACACAATCAGCAAGCTTTTTAATTTTTACAAGTTGGTGTTTTTAATCCTCCTTCAAAAATGGCATGTTTTGGATTCCAGCAAATGTTGTCTTATTATTTTCCTGGCACTCTTATATGCATCTGAACATTGTAACAACTGCAGAAAATTTTGGCTCTGAACAAGTTTCAGCATTTTTTATATTACATTACTTTTAACTCGAATCATTGTTCCTTTCGCTTTAGCGACCTGCAAATCCCATTAATTTCTCTGCTATCTCTGAAGAGATTTCTTCGTTTTCAGCTCCAGTTCTTTGGATATATCTCCCTTGATGAACATTGAAAATAAGCACAAACCGCCACCGAAAAAACCTCCTAGACCTCGAGCGGCATTGAACAAAACCGTTCCTGTGAACACCACCAGGCAGCTTCCTCCGGAAGTATTTGATTCGGACAGCAGCCTTTCCAGAAAAGATGAATCTCCAGAATTTGCTCCCAATATGGATCCTGGAGTGATGAGCCCTAAGAGCTTCTTGTCTATGCCCAGTGTTAAGAGCTTTCCAAGGTGATACTCTTAAGAAATGTGTTGCAATAAAAAAATCAACTTTTGTTGTATAGAACAAATATGCCAGAGCCCCTGAATAGAGTGTTGGAGCCAGTGAGTGTCACTCATTTGGATATGCCTGATGATGGTCGAATTTCAGCTAGAGATGATAGGAAATATGGATCAGAGTCTTTGATCAGGCATGGAAGCATTGGAACTATGGAAGACCCAGGAGTCATTGGACCGATAGTTTGGAATAGACATTGCGACCGATTGAAGCAAGGTAAAATTTAATACTTTTAAATATCTGAACTGTTGAACATTTACGTTTGGAGAATTTGCGTTAAATTTCTTGATTCTTCTGTTTCATTTCATTCCAACGTGACTCAAGCGACATTTCCCAAAAGCTAATGTTCTAAGCAATTTTAAATCGTTCATATCTCCCTATTTAGGGGTGAGTGTTGATCAAGGTATCAATGAATTGAATGGGCGGCTGAAAGCTTCCACAAACATATCGCGCATGAGGAAGCGCTTTCACGATCTTCTCGACGACACTTTCAGCTTGTTTGGCAACAGCCGAAAGGGCAGCCCTACAGATTCGCCTGTAGATGACCGAAGCCGGCCCATAGCAATTGAAGTGAAGAGTCACTCTGCCAATGATAGCAGGTGCTTTACCTCAACGCCCAGTATCACATAGGACTAAATTATATCCCCTACAGGCCTCTAGATATTGAGTCTACCTTGCCAGCAAGACCCAAAACTTCGGGTAGTTCAAAGCCTCCTTCTTCAAGACCGAGTTGCGCTTGGAGTAGCTCAGCTCCATCTCCTTTGATTCGTCCATTAAGCGCCGCTCCACGAATCGGCACCGGTGTTCTTTCCAGAGCTGCTACCTTGTCACGAGGAGACTCTGGAGACTTTCCCAAAACCCCCAGCGGAATTTTGAAACACCCCAAAGTGAATGCAGAGCATGTTTTGGCTGAGGGCAGGTTTCGACCAAGCGATCCGGCCATAAGCGTTATTCAGGCCATCAAAAGCGAAATAGAGAAGGTGTCTCTACCGGGAAGTTCAACAGATCTGGATAAATAACACTCTGTTCCAGAATACAGATAGATAATGTATTTCTATCGGGAAGTTCTACAGATTTGGACAAATAGCATTCGGTTCTAGAATAGAGATAGAGAGGTTGTTTGTATTGCAATCGATATTCTATGGTTGTATTCGGTTATGTTCATGTTGATAGCTCGTTTGTGTTGATCAGCTTGTTATTAGACTAGTAGTGTTTTAAGAGTGAAGACAGTTTGAATTTACAGGAGTCATGTAAAATTGATTGATCAGTAGCCAAAAGCATATTCAATTATTCTTAATGCAGTTTTCATAAAATGTGTTCATGTAGGTACTTAAGACTTATTTTTAATTGAAATATCTGAATTATAAATTGATAACGAGAGTTTGTAATAAAGAATAAAATGGTGCTAATGAGTTTTATTTGTTTTTATCATCATCAAGATTTTTCCAACCTGCAGCCAAGTATGTATGTTAATTGGGAAAAAATGAAACATTTTCCTAAAATTTGCAAAGAAAACATTTCCAACAAATGTTTTACAATGCCTACAGGGAGGACAAGAGGCCATGAACAACTGGCACAAACACTACAAGCAATGCAAGCGCATATGCAGACGTTCATGGCCACAATGCAAGCTCAGATGCTTGCGCTGATGAGCAGTCATGTCTAGACTGCAAAGGCCTAAATCTCTATGTGTCGTCTCCTGGAATGCAAATGGAGTCAAGAACAAGACGTTGGAGCTCGAAGACTTCCCGGAACGACACAATGTGGACGTGTGCCTAATCCAGGAAACGCTACTGAAACCTGGAGAAAGGTTCACACTTCCAAACCACAAGATACACAGAGATGATAGGCCAATTAGGGGCGGAGGCACAATAGTCGCAGTGAAAAGGTCCATACAGCACCACGAGATCGTCAAACCGTCGACACGTCTGGAGGAATCCATAGTTGCTGTCCAAATGGAAAAGTTGGAGATCAGAGTCGGGTCCATATACGTCAGTCCAAGCGCTACGTTGAGTCCCGAGGATGTTCGAAGGCTTTTCCCAGATGACAGGCCAACAATACATGGCGGGCACTTCAATGCCAAGAACACCAATTGGGGATGCAACTACAACAATACTAGAGGCATCATGGTATCAAACGAAGCCAGAAATGCCATGTTTGAGATAGCCGCACCCCTAGAGCCAACACACATCACCCAAATTGGCAGATATGACATCCTGGACTTATTCCTGTACAAAAACGCAGGAAGATTGTCCAGCCATGAAGTACTTCAGGAACTGTCGTCGGACCATTTGCCGATAATCATGCAAATTGGTTCAAACCAAGTCAATGGCATCACTACGAATTAAAAGGATCACCAACTGGCAGACTTTCCAGCAGATATTGGAAAGCTCCAGCAGGATTCCTCAGCCCGCAACAGAGGACGACCTGGACCAGGCAGCAGAAAAACTCACCAGGGAAATCAACAACGCCTTGGCAGCCTCAACAAGTCAAACAGTCGTTCCGGCGAACCAATTGGACAAAATACCTCCCTGGTTAAAAGCCAAAGTCAGGGAGAAAAACCGTAAACGACGCAGAGCCATGCGAACTCAAGACTCATATTTAAAAAGGCAAGGCAACCGCCTCCAGACTGCGATCCAGGAAGACATGAAGGAAGTTTGATCGTAGCTGTGGGAAGCTCGCATGGACGAAATAGAAGTTGACGAGTCAACCCAAGAAATTTGGAAACTGGCCAGGAACCTCAATGCAGGACCAATGATGCCACCTATCCAAGAAAACGGCATCACCCCTGTGCACCCCAAAGAGAAAGTGGAGCTCTTTGCCAATCATCTAGAGCTCCAATACAGAGTAAACCTGGTTTATCACCCAGAGCAAGAAGAGGATGTCGAAAAGATAATAGCCGACCACTTCCAAAACTGGCAGTCCACCAAAGCCAAGAGAGTCACTAATGAGATCATCCAGGACATAATGAAGGGACTCACTGACAAACGAGATCCTCAAAAAGTTACCAAAAACAGCAATTGAAGACCTTACCACAGTGGCAAATGCAATCTTGGACCTTCAACATTTCCCTTCCATCTGGAAAAAGGCAATAGTGGTATTGGTTCCCAAAAAAGGAGCAAAAAGGAAGCTGCTCACGTCCTACAGGCCCATCAGTCTATTACCAATGATAGGCAAAGTTATGGAAAGGTGTATCCTGGACCACATCCAGCATACAATAGAGGACAAGGAAGTGCTGCTGGATGAGCAACATGGATTCAGGCCAGGTCATGGCACTCACACACTCACAGCCCGACTATCAACAAGGATCCTCGAACAGTTAAACCACCGAAGAAGTTGTCTAGGAGCCGTCTTCCTAGACATGTCCAAGGCGTTTGACAAAGTTCGGCACCAGGCCCTGATTGCCAAGATGATCAAAGTAGGATTTCCGGGCTACCAAACCAAAGTCATCCGCAGTTACTTGTCTGGACGCAGCTTCCGAGTCCGAATCGATGAGCAGCTCTCAACAATCAGAGCGATGACGTCAGGAGTACCTCAAGGATCAGTACTTGGGCCCGTCCCTTTTCAACATGTTTATGGCAGATATACCAACCGCAGAAGACACAGAGAGATACATCTACGCAGACGATGTAGCTCTCACTGCCATTGGATCGGGCCCAAAGGTCAAAGCCAGACTCCAAAGACACCTCATCGAGGTCCAGAAATGGAGCAGGGATTGGAAAATGCAGATCAACCCGGGGAAGACCCAAGAAATCGTCTTCACCAACAAAAGAAAGAACCCACCAAGCATCCTACTAGAGCCTGATGGACAACAGCTACCATGGAGGCCCAAGCGCCTAGTATGGCACGACCAGATGGCAACCATCATCGCCAAGGCAAGATACCTGCTACATGCCTACTATCCTCTGCTGAACAGTAAGCTATTTCTGCGGACAAAGGTTAAAGCTTACAAACAGTTGATACGCCCGGTGTTGACCTATGGATCACCGGCATGGTCCACGGCCAGCGCCTCCCAGAAGCAAAAGCTGGCAGCATTCCAGAACAAAATACTGAGGATAGTAGCAAAGGCCCTATATCTCGTAAGAAACATTGAGAAGAGACCTCCAAATAGAAGACCTGCTGGACCACATCCAGGACTTAACATGAAAGTTCCTGGATAGGAGCCAGCAAAGCAAGAATCCCACCGTCAGGGCTTCTTGCAAAAAGATGATCTACCGTGTCCGTAGACCTCTCCCTGCGGACACCATCTAAGAAGAAGACGTGGACCAAATGCGATGACCAGTTCCTGCACCACAACGAGGACCACGGACTAGACATAAGGTAGTTTAGGAAGCAAGAGAGAATGTTTAGGTTTAAGTTAGGCATAAGTAGATTAGGTCTATGGATGATGTTAAAATTCTGTAAAAAGTTGTTTTCAATGATGTTAGTACTTTAAGGACTTTAACGACTCGTAGATAAATAGCAGTAAGAAAGTATAATCTTTGTCTGAAATAAATATGTTTCAAATCGACGAAATGTGATTAATTTTTTTCTTTACCTTAGCTTAAGAACAAGCAGAACTTATCCGTCAAATTTTGCATTTCTTCTTGTTATATTTATCCTGCAACAGACTCTATATGCGTGTAACTTAAGGAATTTTAGAGCAAACAGCGTGCTTCATCAATGCAAATCATGATTGTAATAAATTTTTAATTTTCATATTTAATTAAATTAATTTTTTCTCCCAATTTTGGTAAAACTAAACTGTGTGTTAATTTAGTTTAAATAACATAAACCGGCACAAAATTTTTTAAAACTAAATTTATTAAAAATTATTTTCTACCGTTTTAAAATATAAAATTGTATTCCTATGGCTTCGAAAACTAAAGACTTTAGCATTCTTGGAAAGAGGTAGGTTTTGTAGGTAACTGTAAAATCCTGATTTAAGAGGAGGAACATATCTAAAAATTTTTGAAAATTGTAATTATATCGATCGACATAAATTCAAACTTACCACAAACTTGAGCTCAGTTTGTTAAGGCAATTTTGGGCAAAAGAAGACATAAAATGGGATTTTGTATTAAAGAGTTAGTAATTTTATTGAGAAAAGAAGTATAACTATTTTAAATATTACACCTTTTCAATAGCAAGCTTTTGAGACAATGCTAAAAAACATATTTTTTAATGTAACTCAAATACCAAATATTCAAATTCAAATACGAATATATTAAACTTTTCGTTCGCCATATTTATTTCAACTTTTTCAAGTTTCCACTATGTGAAATGGTACTACAACTACTGCACTCATTGGAAAGTTCACTAGTTGCCAGATAGATGTCTGCGGTATCGCATTTTAGGACAACTTCAAAGCCCTTCAATAACTGAAATTAGTGCGAAAGAGTAAAAGTGACATCAACAGTGAACACAAAAGTAAATCGGAAATATAAAGATTAATGTATTCGTATTTTCCCATTCTCTGTTATACAGAAAAATCAATGTTCTTTCAGTTCTATTACAGCCACTTGTACTTAACGGTATATTCGCTTCAAGTCAACAGCTAGCAAATTTTTTATTTTATTTTCGGTAATTAATATACAATTTAATCAAAACAAATTTGAACATTTTTCTTTCTCACATGAACTGCTACTTTCTATCCACGCTATAACCTCACTTTTCGGCGTTTTCATATTCATGGAATAAGTCTGTTCCTTTCAAGTTTCAAACCGCTAAACCTTCAAATTTCCGTTCACAGCGTTCTTCATAAGGATAATCATTTAATCATGCCTTATCCAAACTCTCCTTTTGACGCGACTTTCAACCCAGACATCCTTACCAGCTTAAAAAAGTGTAGTGAGTCTTGCAGTGAAGTTAATTTAAGTGAAACTTTGAAATGGCTTTGTACCACACCAAAAATAACCTCCTACCGGGTAAACACATTGAAGACGGAGAAGAATATTGTTAAAGAGCTAATCCAGCAACAGTTAAATGCAGTGGCTTTTGCCCATGGATTCCGAGCTGAATACTCTGACTTTCTGCCCAATGTTATAGTTATAAATCACATCGATGTAAACCATGAAAAACTCCAGAAATTTCGCAGCGAGGTGATGGTAGATGTGGATTGTGCAGCTGCAGTCCTTAGAGGAGCCCACATTTACGCCCCTGGAGTGTTGTCAATGATCTCAGGCACTTCAATAGGCGATAAAGTGAGCATTTATGCAGATTTGAACAGAAAGTGCAAAAAGGGCCTACTGAAGATTTTTCTGGAAAGCGGAAAAGTTTTCTTGGGAAACGGAGTGGTGAAAATGAGCAGGCCCATGCTGTTTGGAGACAATCTGGCTCCCGAAGGAGTGGCGGTTGAAGTCACTGAAACCATATCTGGCTGTCCTTCAATAGGAGACGCCTTTCTACCTTCAGGCTTTGCAATGTTACAAAATTTGCCTTCAATCGTGTGCGCAAATGCACTTGATCCGCAAAAAAACGACATGGTTCTGGACATGTGCGCCTCGCCAGGCAATAAAACGACTCACATCGCCGCCCTTATGGAAAATCAGGGTATTCTAATAGCTATTGATAAAACTGCAGGCAAAGTTGAGCAACTGAGAAAAACATGCCAAACATTTGCTGCCAAAGTGCGAATATTTCAGGCTGATTCCTCAAAGATTGTCTTCGAAGACCCTGAGCAAACTTCAGCTAATGATCTAGACCAAGGACCTCCATTTCTGCCGGAAACCTTCGATAAAATCCTCTTGGATGCTCCTTGTAGTGTGTTAGGCAAACGACCGCAATTCCACAACAGAGTCACTGAAAAAGTTTTAAAGTCCTATGTGCCTATGCAAAGGAAACTGTTCACTTCTGCAGTCAGCTTGCTGAAACCCAAAGGCCGTTTAGTGTATAGTACATGCACCATAACTTTAGCTGAAAACGAAGGAATAGTAGAATGGGCGCTGAGAACTTTCAAGTGTTTGTGTTTGGTGAATATTGCCCAACATTTTGGAAGCTCTGGATGGCCTGGAACAACTTTAACTGAAGCCCAAAGAGCCAAAGTGCAAAGATTTGGGCCTAATCTCGATTCAGACACTGTGGGCTTTTTTATAGCGTGTTTTGAAAAAACTGATGCATATTAACAAGAAGAGATAACGTATTTTCGTTTTGCTTTCGCACGAAATAGCTTTAAATTTGATTTTGTCGTGTCGAGGCACGTTTACGCCACTAGCTGTTTGCTTAGAACATTTACCTCATCCTTTGACACAAAAACGATATCGATTTCACTTTGTTTTATCTTAATTGGTTTTTATCGGTTTCTGTTCAGAGAAGGGCACGCATTTAGGTTGATAAGAGAGATAATAATGGATTGCGATCACTAAAGTTGTAAGTTAGTGTTAGTCCAAGAGTTTCAGGAAGAAAAACGTTGCAGGAAGTTGATGTTTGTTCGTATGCAACTTGTAGTTGGTTTCACAGTTAAATTGCATAGAATGAAAAATAAAGAATTTTAATTGGACTTTTTGGTGTAATTTTTAAATCAACTTTTTAAATACATTTATCAGTAAGTTCATATACAATGTGAGTTAGTTTGCAGAACTTTAACTGTATGTTAAGGCAAAAATGGTAAATTATTACAATGCTGCTGACGCTTTCGTCTCAGAAAAATACGTATTGTCCTACTCAGATGCAAATATCGAGTATTGAGGTCAATATTGTTGCCAACTCTGCAGTCATCAGAAGCAAAAAAAAGAAAAGAAACAAAGCTAGAAAGTTTTGAAGAAAACATTGAGAAACAAAGTTTCAGCTTGGAAGTTGTACTTAAAACTTTGCTAACGACACTAGTTGAAGCCCATTTAACAATATGTTTGAAATATGGTGTTAAAGAAGTCTCTTGAGGTGATTAAGTTATTGCCTTGAAAAACGCTAGAAAAAAAGTACATAAGCCCTGAATTAAATAAAATTGATATTTGATTAAATTACTCCTGCTCTTGTACTAAAACCAGGCATCCCTACAGTGGGTACCCACGTTTTGAGAACCAAACAATCCATCTGATTAACGAGCCGCAGTCGCTTTTGCACGCTGTTAGCTCATGAAGTACGATGGTCGTACTTCAGCCAGTATTTCCGTACTTTTCCACCATTATGTTACCTTTATAGTTGTTTTTCTTTGTGTCCGACATCTCGTAATTAAACCACAGTGTAAATTTTAGTCATATTTTACAACTTTAGTACTTATGGTCTGTGATATTTTGCAAGCAAATTTGCATTCAGGGAACCGATTTAAAGTAAGGTAAGTTCGGCGGTTCTATTGGTACTTAATGTTTTGGTTTATAACGCTTTTGTTATAAAAATACACAATTGTTTAGGCCAGTTAATGGGTTAATTTCATAATGTTTTTGGAGAACACGTGGGGATTTTGTCAACCGTTGTTATTTCGTATATTTTTACTTAGAAACAGCAAGGAAATCCGTTCGAAGATACAGGAAGTTGCATACGGAAATCTCAACACACTGTCAGCATTCACATTTAAATCGCCATTTACCATAAATTATATTCGCAGCAGACAAATTCTTTTGTTAGCGAATTTGCATGTGGAACTATGCATAGGTCAGTCACTCAGCTGACTCGTGGTCAATTTCATCATTCAGCCTCTGCAAAAGATGTAACTGTACATGAAGAGAAAGCAATTCTGGCAATTTTTTGGCCGAATAATGGCCATGACTTTGCGGGATATTGCAAAAAACCAGTCTAGTTTGACGATTTTTGTACCAACAGACACAAATTATAGCTTTAATACGCTTTGAAACCAACTTCATCGCACTCAACTAGAAGCTACACCAGATTGGCAAATAACTTCAATAGCTCTGATCTATTAGTTATTTAAGCATATTTTCCTGGAATGGAAGGAAAACCTCAGAAATACAGTTTACCAATTATCTTTAAACATTTTATGTTCACTGCACAGAACACTTCATGTATTGATAAATATTTATCTATGTAAATGAACCCACAAAGTAACTGAACGTTTGATAATTAAAATGCTTTATGCGAAATACTGGAAAAAACTTGTAAAATATATATTTTTTGGTTAATTACTTCTTCAGCAGGTTTAACTATAAGCGCTTTCATGTACAGGGCGTCAAAAAGGGCGCGATATAGTCTCGCAAAAGGGTTGATAAATTTCACATAGTTTAGCATCAACCAAATTATCTTCATTGTTCTTCCATTTTTCTTCGCGCTTTTCGGGTTTATAAAATTCAGAAATTCGATTCACGGTTTGCCAAATATTACATACATATTTCGTTTAACTTTCCGCTCGCTTTTCGTTGTTTTCATCTTTAAAATTTCCTTTTTTTAATCCTTTTTTTTCTGCTATATTTTCGAGCAGTGTCTCATACTACATTCGCCTTAAATCATTTTTCTTGATGGTATGGATGGTATCAAAAATATTCATAATTCGCAGTTGCTTGAACCTTTTTGGAAGGAGTTTGTCCAGGTTTTTGAAATTTAACAATATTATGTTCATATTGACAAAACTCTTAAACTCGGACATTTATAAAACACTATAAATCACACCAACAAATTTCAGGTTTGGCAGGTTTTTATTGCTTAGAGCAAAGACATTCCAAAGCGTCAAAAGTATTCAAGGATGTATTTGCGATCGGATATAGCTTGTTCTAACAGTGATTAAAAAAAAGTCTTATTGATTTCTATGCAAGTCGGCTTGATCGAAAAAATATTGAAATGAACAATGATGGAAAAAGTATTCAATTTTATGGGATTTTTGAGAAACCTGCAAAATTTTCAGCTTGGCCATTAGCTCAGCACTTTCACTAGGACAGAACACAACTTAACACCCAGACAGATTTTATACAAAACAATAGAACTTACACTGATCCCTAACAAAATTTAAATATTATACAATGAGGTTTCGTTTACGTCCTTTGATTGCGCACCTTTTGACAATAATGCAGAGACTAATTGCTTTTCCTTATGAAATAAATCTTAAAAAATGATCAATTAACTAACCGATCTACAAGTTAACCTACTTTATGACTAAAATATTCATCCATGAAAACTAACTATAGTTAGAGCAAAAAGAACTGCAGTTTTTCAGATATGAAAATTTGAAATGATACGAAAATTCCAAGTGCACTGTAAATTTCCATTTTAATAAATTTGAATTGGATGGACAAAACGTGGAAAATGTCCATTTTTTTGTGATTTTGGAAGTGTCCAATTGCAGCGAATGTGGCTGCAAATGCAAGATTAAAATGTTTTTAAAATACCTTGCCTTTGAAATTTTGGGGAGTATATTTTAGTTTGCTCCTTTACGGTTGGTTATCCCTAAATTCTATAATTAAATTATTATTACAAACATTGTCCATTTCCATATTAGAAAAATTCATCAATTAAATATTGATCTTTGAACAGTTTAATACGTTGTTTAATATAACTAGTGTCTATAAAATTCCTTCTATAAATAGAGCCTCTAAGTACCCAGCAGCCTATCCTTACGTCTAAGCCCAAAAAAAACATTTTCTCAAAATCATATTTTTCAACGCTCTTATATTAAGTTATCAGTTTTTTTAAATACAAACGCAAAAACCAAAAGGAGTTTCAACACATTTTATTAATAAACTGTAATACTTCTGAAGAACCTACTACAGTAGGGGAGACCGGGGCTAGTTGACTAAGTTTTAACATCTTTATTTTTATTAATTTTATTATATGATCTTTATTGATCCGTAGCTTTTCAAAAAGTCGTAAATTGTTTATGTATTTGATTTTCATTAATAATTTTGCATTACAATCACTAGGAAAAAAATATTTGAGACTTTTATATTGATGAACAAAGTCAACTAGCCCCGTATATGGGGTTAGTTAACATACATGAAGGGGTTAGTTTACTTAATAATCCCTTCTGGTTTTTTAATGAGAAAAACAATGTAGTTATAAAATAAATGTTTATTTTCTTAAAATAAAAAAGCAGTAGTGCGGTAAACAATTAAACTAAACAAAAATGGCCTACAAATCGTCATCTGAGCCACAGTTGATGCACTTATAATAAAGAACATGTGAGCTGCCGATACATTTGTCATGGGCCCATCTGTGGCAACTTTTTTTCAACCATTTTTCACCACTTGTATTACTAAGATAAGGTTCATCGTATCCCAGGCACTCAGTCTCATCGTCCCATTCTGAGGTTGACACGTCTGTTGAGAAACCTTCGACCATCCTTAACTTTGGCGCTTTTTATATTTTTCTTCTCAACCTTATTTTTTTTCTTAGATAATAGTTTCCCATTCTTACATTTTCTTTTCTTGTTCTTGTGTCCGTTGAAATAGCAGTGTCTCTTTTTTCTTGCTTTTCTGGCGTTTTGTGTTGGGTCGGCTTTGAGAAACGGCCTGACTTCTTCAGGACTTAACAAAGGCTCTTTATGAGTTTCTTTGACAACTTCAGTTTGTTCTTCCACTTTGTTTACATGAGCTTCTTCCACTTCATTTACATGTTCTTCTTCCACTTCGTTTCCTTGTTCTCCTTCAACTTTGTTTACTTGGTCTTCTTCCACTTCGTTTAAATGAACTTCTTCCGCTTCATTTACCTGTTCTTTTTTCACTTCGTTTTCTTGTTCTCCTTGCACTTCGCTTACTTCTGTCAATTCCATTTTCTTCTATTTACAATTTAAATGTACCTAAGGGTTAGTTGACTACTAAGTAGTCAATTATAGTCAACTATCCCCACAGGTGCTTAGTCAAGAAGCCCCGTACGACGTAGACATACTTTTTAGGCTAAATTTAAAACCACGCAAAAATCTGTATGGTTAAAATAGATGAAATCATATAGTTAAATGATCACATTTTCATTAAGTATTGATAACGTAAAAAACTGAACCTAAACGATGGTTGACTAAATGATGATTGTGGATTAATTATTGTCACTATCACAAAACACGACCGTTCATCACAGCGATACGTCCATGTCACCAACCAATGAGCAAGAAAATCGCAATTGTGAATCCCATTAGTCAACTAGCCCCGGTCTCCCCTACTATACTTCGATAAAATATATAATTCCTGGGGCACACTGTATGTTAATCATTGCCAAAGGTTAGTGAATGAATAACATATCATTTTCTCAAGGTTATATCCGTAATCTGAAATCGATTCTGTTTGAAATGATCGACTTCGTAATGCCACGGATGCGGATTGACTACACTTGTGTGATTTATTCATTGAGCCATTGCAGTAGCACGATAAATTTAAGACAAAAATATCCAAATTTTTTATGCTAAATTACTTTTATTACTTTTCTACGCAACTAAACAATTGTATTAAAAATAGCAAAATCCCAAAGACTTGGAAGATATAATTATATCCACGCAAAAGAATGAATTCAACAACAGCCAAACATAAAACTACAGACATATTACTTTTCCCTCCTGTATTTAGCAAACTGTTTGAACACATAATTAAAAACCGGATGCAAGAAATACTCGGAAATCACACACCGATAAACGAATTTTACACACAAACATCAATACCGAAGTTCTTAATTTACATTGTCGAGGACCTCGTCGTTGCGTTTCCGTCCTATTCCGAGGCTTAGGTCTTGGTTCACAACAATTTGGCTTTTCACATGATGGGGTTGTTAACCCGATGCCTAACCCTCCATTTTTACCCGGGCTTGGGACCGGCTACGGCCTTATGAGCTACTCAATTCACCCGTCAGAACCGCAGGCAGAGTTTCCAATCCAATCCAAGTTCAATCCAATCATGGTATCCCAAGAACCAAATAGATCACATCCTAATAGATTCCAGACACTTAAATAACATCATAGACGTTAGAAGTAACAGAGGGGCTGAGGCTGACACGGATCATTTTCTGGTACGTGCCAAAACAAGAATAAGGATCAAGAAACAGAAGACAGGTCCACAACAAGCAAATAAGACAGCTAAATGGGACACGGATAAATTTAAGGAAGAGCAAGCCCTCGCTAACTACAAGTCTAAAATTGCAACTAAAATGCGGGATATACCAGAAACGTGTAAGAGTAACGCCGACACCATGTGGAATGTTATACAGAAGATTATTCTGGAGTCAATGGAGACAACTATCGGAAAGCGCGAAAGAACAAAGAAATAAACTGGTACGATACGGACTGTGAGAACGTACAGAACCAAAGACACCGCGCTAGGGCTTAAGTGTTACAGGACGCTTCACAGGACAACATAGATAACTTTAACAATGGAAGACGTAGAGCAAGAAAACTCATTAGGGAAAATAAGAGAGAACATCAAAAGAAATAAAAAAAAAAGAAATAAATACAAGGCATCGAAGATAGTGGAAGACATAACAACAGCAGGGCATTCTTTAAAGAAACATCTCGCATTAAAATGGGCTTTAAACCGCAAACAAGTAATATAATACGGAAAGATAATGGTGCACTCATCACCGGCATTACAGAGGTATTAAAACATGGAAAGAAAATTTTCAGAAACTGCTCAATGTAACAAAGGACCACGCAACGAATATACCGGTGTATTTAACCGCCGAAATAGAAATCGATAAACCAACACTAGAACAAGTGACGAAGGCCATACAACGCCTACAAAACAACAAAGCGCCAGGAAATGATCCTCTTCCCTCTGAATGCCTGAAAATGGGAGGTCCAGTACTCTATCAAAAGATGCATGAGTTAATCGTACAAAAATGGGACAGCGAAACATTACCGGAAAGCTGGAAACAGAGTGTTATTATACCTCTACATAAAAAAGGAAGCTATTAGGTATGCAAAAACTACAGAGGAATATCTCTCATCAACACCGCATACAAAGTGCTTGCAAACGTGATTCTAATCCGCATAACACCATACGCGGAAGAAGCGATAGGTGATTATCAGTGCAGCTTTAGACCGGGCAGGTCAACGATAGATCAAATCTTCACTATTCGCCAAATTCTCGAAAAACACTGGGGATTTGATAAGGACCTCCATCAACTATTTATCGACTTCCAACAAGCCCATGATAGCATGTTATGAGACCATGTATGGGCAGTCATGGTAGAATGTGGAATCCCAAAGAAAATAATCAATATTACAAAAGTGTGCATGGAGGGTAGCCGGTGCTGTGTTGAAGTTGAGAACAACATGTCAGAAAACTTTGTGGTGGACAACGGCCTGAAACAGGATGAAGGTTTGTCTCCAATACTATTCAATATCGTTTTGGACGCAGCGATCAAACGAACTAACATTGACGTAGAAGTTTTTTCAAGCAGTGGACTAAACCTGATACTGTCAGTGAAACAACCATTGAAATAAAAGAGTTGTTTGGAAAAATAGGAATGAAGGCAGACCCAGTAAGATTACGTATTAATGAAGACAAAACAAAATACAAATACAAAATAGATAGGGAAGAGATCGACTAGGGCAAAATGTAACCATTGACACCTACAATTTTGAACGGATCTCTCGGATACAGAGCGGTAATAGATGCTATTATGCACTAAGAGAACTGTTCCAATCGAGACTAATGTCGCGATCCTCAAAACTAAAATAGTACCATGTTACTATAAGACCTGTAGTGATGTACGGATGTGAAGCGTGGACCCTAACCAAAGCAAACGAAGTCGTCCTGCGAAGATTTAAGCGAGAAATACTTAGAAAAATATATGGACCAACCCAGGATCCTAGTTCAGGGCAATATCGAATAAGAACAAACGCGGAGTTAGAACAATTGTACCAAGGAGATATTATGAGAGACGCAAAGTCACAAATACTGAGATGGGCAGGACACATATACAGAGCACCGGATGACAGAATGCTGAAAATTGCATGGCAG
Source organism: Dendroctonus valens (assembly GCA_024550625.1). Lineage (NCBI taxonomy): Eukaryota > Metazoa > Arthropoda > Insecta > Coleoptera > Curculionidae > Dendroctonus > Dendroctonus valens. The sequence continues at coordinate 1,434,388 of JAJTJO010000051.1, forward strand.
GAAGCACCGACCAGCAGAAGACCACCGGGAAGACCTAAAATCAGATGGAAGGACAATGTTCTATCGGATATGCGGAAGATGGGTATTGAAAATGAACAGGAAACAATGCTATATAGAAGTCGATGGAGGCAAATTGTGCTTGCAGCCAAGACCCACATAAGGTTACAACCTTATGTGCTACTTGTTGATGATTGATGATGTTGACTTGACAATGAGAAATACGCATCGACAGCACACTTTCCATTTCTTCTCCATCAAGGGCTGACACAAAGGTCACCTCTCTCACAATTTTTATATAACGTTTACTGTCATAATATATAATTAGGACCTTCAAGAAAAGGAAGTAGTATGTAAATCAGAAAATAACCTACAATATGCAGACGACACTGCGGTGATCGCTCATGATAAAACCACAGAGAGAGAGAGCAGTAAACAGATTTTAAGTAGTGACAATCAAAACAATGACAATATTCTACAAATGAAGATTAAAAGCAATCACTGTAATAGATACCTACTGCTTCAAAGCGGACTTCCCGATAACACACACCTGAAATACTTGGCCATTACGATTCAGTTAAAACTCCAATTCACAAAGCACATTAAAAACGCCAAAAGAGAAATTACTAAAAGAGCGAAAACACTGGTCGATAGCCTGTTTTTTAGAAAAAAGTTTATAGGTATATACTTTTTAAAAAGAGTTAGATTTGCCTTTTATAAATTCGCAAATTTTTGTCAATTTTCATTCAAGCCATCCTTTGGTATTATTCCTTAGTGCTCATTTTCCATTAGCTCTACGTTTACAAAAAACCGACACTGTATAGTACAGATAGATAGTAGTAGACACCATAAGTATTTATATTTATTTATTTTGTGTAAATTAGTGGGCATATTTCTTCCGTCTGTGTCTTTGATTTGTTTCATTGGCTTTGCTTTGTACATTTATACAAAACTTGACTCTTGAAAACTTTTTCCTATGGTTTTTTAAAGAATGTGATTCTGTCCACAAGTAAACTTTTTCGTTGATCTGTTTCATCTCCTGTTTAATGCAGTGTGTATCATAGTTTTCAAATTTTTTTCTCTAAATGTCTTTGATTTATGTAATTTGTTTTTCTTTACTGTTTTCTTTAAATTCAATTAAATTAAAGTTGCGATAAGTATTGTACTTCAGCAACAAAGTAGCGTTTACAGCATTTTTTTATACTTGTTAGATTCGTTTCTCAACAAGACAAAATATTTTGTATTTAACCTGCACATCTTCCACTTCTCTACGCTTATTTGACATTTGTTTACAGTCTTTGAAAATTTCTTCAGTTCGCCGAAAGCTCCTACAAAAAGCAAATAACATTTATAAAAAATTAATTCTAAAATATTCATATATTTTTCTAAGGTTTTGACGCAATTGTGTCAGCTCATCAAGAACAAAACATTTGTAATATTTAAACTCTGCAATTTTAAAGATCAAAACGCAAGTATATTGATAGATCGTTCCCATTTTTTGATTATTTGCCCAAATTTCAAGAAAAAATGTTTCAATAATTGCTAATTTCAATTCAATTGAAAATCATAACTGGCGATTTCCTATTTTTTCTGATGACATTTCTCGATTCGGTTTTAGAATACCCTTTGGAAAAATTTATTGGAAAAAATCAGTGTTAAAGTCTAGTGAGTCCATGAATGGAAAACGGCTTATAATGGAACTCTACCAATTTAATACAACCTTAATTTCAAAAGTTACTAGAGGATGGCATGTCATGATCATTATGCTAAACATAGATTGAATTCTATTATCCGAACGACTTCTCTTATGACCCATTCGAATGTAAATCACAATTTTTAGTTTCATCTAAACATGTCAACATAAGTTTAATTAATTTTTATGTTCGACCTTAAACAATGTATCGATTAAGCGATTTAAAGCGACTGGTTCATCAATCCCATTTCATCTAAATCACGTGAATTGATAAAACTTTCGTTATTAAAATCACGCGTTTTGATTTGGCAAAGCCACAATTATGAGGCTTAAATTAACGAAGCTGGAATTGTTTTTAGGCGTATGTGCCAATAAACACGGCCAGTCACAATAGCAATTACAAGTTTGCTTAATTTCACAATATTGCCGATGTCAAGGATTAATTAATCGGACAGTTTCTTAGAAATGACCTAAATTTATATTGCAGTTAACAAGCAACCGATGTTGGATGAAAGTGTATCGAAGTAGTCACCTAGCCAGAAAACACTCGGTATGAAACACATACACACACACTTGATAGGCATATTCAAGTATATTCAAAGATAAACAATTAACTAGAAAATTTACATTTATGGACTCCCCGTTTCGAATTATACAGGAAATCAACAGTGAGTGTAATGTTTCCAGATAAAGTTCTATCGTTAGCTGAGCAACAAAACCGACTAAACTGTGTTATTTTTCATTTCTGGTGTCATTAAGCTCAGCGATGAATAGCTCAATAAACCGGCATATATTAAACTGTTTATTTGCAGTCTAATTAAAACGATCGGGCAAATTGCTGTTGCAATTATTAAAACGTTTCCACGCTGGTTAAGATCCGAATGATTAGCGGATTCAAGTGTAAATTAGGATGTTGATCAAAATTGTTAAAACTTTTATTAGCAACAAACCTCGACAGTGATGACGAGCATAGTTATAAAACATTTTGTGTAAACGTTTGATATATTTGTTAGATATTGTATCGTTCTAGTGTGAATTAGGGCAGATTTTACAAAGGATTCAATCGATTTCAATATCGATTTATTAATTAATTTACGTTCTTAATTAGCTGATATTGTTATCTTAGTAGAGCTATGGTTACTTCGATGGTATATTTCCTGTCCAGCTGGTAGGACGCCTCCGTTGCGTGAGGCAAATTAATTTAATTCCTGATAATTATATCCAGGAATTTAGAATCAATAATATTTTTCTGTCAATTTTTTACATTATTCTTATTTATTTTTCGGTGTAAAACCGAACAATTCTGTTATTTGAGTAAAATCTTTTACGTTTAATTTTACTCTTATTCATATACAGGCTTCATCTAAAATGTGTGTTTTAATTTTATGATGTGTTATCTGCTGAAAAATTCTATTACATATTGTATTACTAATTGCTATTCTGTGTTTTTACTATTTAATTTTCAATCACTTATAAAAATTTTTACACATATTTGTTCCATTTATTCTAATGGTGCGTCCAGACCTAACGAGCCGAGCCCGAGCCGAACCTGAGCCGCGGCAAATGTCCTTTGATGCTTCGTCAAGACAGAAAATCCATCGTCTGTCGGTGTTTTGACGAAACATCAAAGACATTTTCCATTAATTAAAGAACTGGAAATTTACGCTTCGGTTAAAAATTGCAAAACTGATATAAGTTAAAATTTTTGTTCATGTGGAAAAGTCGTAATAAAAATATGAAAATATAAAACAGCAAATGTAATTATCAAAGAGCTTTCACTTACAGCTACCCGATCTTCGAACACACTTTCTACAGTTAAAATTCAATTTAAAGCCATTTATTTAAACGTGATTCTGGATATAAACGAATTGAAACGGGTGGTGGAACATAATTTCTTCCTGGCGTTTTCAAATACGAGTGGCAAAATTCGAGTTGGGGCCAAAGAGTAACTAGGTATTTTGGACTATACTGCATATAAATTCTTAAAGCACAGTTCTCATGTTCTTCGTTTTAAAATACCAAAGTAATATAACTGAAATAAATATCAGTCCATCTCCAGATAACAATAATTGCTCTTAACAAGTATTGGAAAAAAATTCATTAGAAACAATTGAACTTTTTAAAAATTCCCCACTAAAAGCTTCTAGATTATGTCCGGATTCACTTCAGGCTTAGACTCTGGCAAATGTGAAAATTACTCACTGTATATCTATGCTTTTGTATGAATAAGGAATATTATACTTGTAACATTAGAAATATTCATAAAGGCACTACTTTATCGCGTTCAACAATAAGAAGTATTTGAAACTACCAAATTCTTGTGCCTCCCAATATTGTGCCTCACTCTGTATTTTTGCATCAAACTAATATGGAACTTTCCAAATCACCGGAGCTGAAAAGCATTAAAATATATCCACAATTTGCTCACACAATATTATCTAGTATAAACTAAACATTCATTTTTGATGAAGAGGATGACAAAAATGTTCCTGTGTAAAAAATTGTGTAGCATTAGCCTCAGCTGAAGCATTCTTTACAAATGTAGGTTCAATTTGACAAAATCTTTCTACACAGACAGTCCCAAACCCCGAACGGCTTTTAAATATTTCTCTTGAGCAAGTAAGGAAAATAGTTTTTTCAGAAGTCCTTCCATAGCAGACATCGAGCAGCATTTTTACACACATTCGTTCCATTAATTTTACCACCAGCAAAATAATTTCTAAATATACAGGCTGAGTCGGCAGGACGATGTTAAATGTTAAACTTCAGAAACGTAAAGCGTCATTAAATGTTTTTAACTAGCGTTTAATTTACAGTAAAATTACGTGTGTTTTTAGTGATTTTTACGATCATTTCACATTAAATTAGTGTTTTAGAACATTTATTTGCACAATATTATAACCAAAATGATATTATTAGTTTCTTTGTTGTGTATATTTTCCTGACTGTACTTCAATTTATTTCAAAATTTCCTGGGTTTCAGTCAATTTTATTGTTTATTATTTAAATTGTTACAAATACGTTTCGGTGTCTTTCTCCACCATCATCAGTTTGTATGTCTAGATGTTTCTACCTTTACATTTGGTTGGATATTCTGTCATGTCCAACATTCACATTCAAATGTCCAACCAAATGTAAAGGTAGAAACATCTAGACATACAAACTGATGATGGTGGAGAAAGACACCGTACGTATTTGTAACAATTTAAATAATAAACAATAAAATTGACTGAAACCCAGGAATTTTGAAATTATTAGTTTCACTGGAAGTTCAACTTAGATACTCGTATATGGAACATTATATGAAATCTGATAAGAATTAGACGTACATTTGGAATCTGTAATAATATACCTATAGGGTGATCCAATAAAAAATTATAAGATTGAACTGGTACGTGTTTCTGGAAGATTGAAGAAAATTTATAAGATTTTGTACAGTCTGGTTTAAAAAATGTTTCAAAATTACAAAGTTTAACGGACGAGTCTTTTATAATGAACACTGTATAATATACTAAGTATTTAAAATTGTTTGTATCAGTTTTGAATCCTTCTGAACTGGAGTAAGTAGCACAGACAATATTTTTGATAATTTTCCAATGAAGCAATTGCAAAAATACTCTACTACTACTGCTCCGTAGCGCTACAGCCCCTGATGGGCCTTGGCTGAGGCAACAATTTGCCTCCATCTGTCTCGGTCTTCCATTACTTCTAGGCCATTCTCGATACCCATTTTCCGGAGGTCCGATGCTATATTACCACCCCACCTTAATCTCGGTCTTCCAAGAGGTTGTCTTCCTTCTGGTGCTCTGCCCCATATTAAGGGGACCATTCTATCCTCTGGCTGTCTTCGTACGTGCCCCGCCCATCTCAACCTTTGTGCCTTTATGAGGTTATATGAGTATATTTGTTTTGATTTGGTAGCTTTGCGTATCCTGGTTTTTGGTGGACCCGAAAATTTTCCTCAGCACTTTTCTCTCGAATCTTCGAATCAGTTCTCATTTCGCACCGTAAGAGTCCAGCTTTCCCAGCCGTATATTACCATAGGTCTTATCATGGTCTGGTACGTTTTGATGTTCGTTCTCCTAGTCACGTATGTGGTCTCTAGTATATCCTTTAGGGCGTATAAGCATCTGTTGGCTGCCAGGTGCTTATCTTTACGTTCTCTGATTTGTTCACTCATGTCGTTGTCGCATGTGATTGTTGATCCTAAGTATTTGAATTGTTTTAGGTTTTCAAAGTTGTATGTCTCCATGGTCACATTTTGCCCTACCCTAGCTCTGCCTGGTCTTAAGACATGCATGTATTTTATGTTGGCCGCGTTGACTTTAAGCCCCATATATGCCGCTTTTTCTTCGATTTTGAAAAATAGTTCTTTTGCTTTTATGACGCTTATGCCCACCGCGTATTTATTGTCGGCATATGCTAGCAGCAAGTTAATACACTGGCCCTGAATAAGCGGGGTTTCGATTTTGGCTTCTCTTACTACTTTCTCCAATGCGATATTAAAAAGCGTGAGTGATAGTGCGTCTCCCTATTTAAGACGAAGCACATCTGAGAGGTCATCACCAATCTTTACTCCGCACCTCGAACCCTCAACACAAGCTCTGGTTACTCTGATCAGCTTAGGTGGGATGCCAAACTCAGCCATTGTATGCTATATTTTGACCCTTTTTACGCTGTCGTATGCCTCCGGGAAATCTATAAATAACTGGTGGAGGTCTTAATTGAATTCCCATCTCTTCTAGCAATTACCTAATGGTAAAGAGCTGGTCCGCTGTTGACCTATTTGCTCTGAAATCGGACTGGTAGTCTCCTAGTATTTTTTCGGTTAAGGAGGTTAGTCTTAGCATAATAACGTTGGACAGGACTTTATAGGCTACATTGACTAGTGCTATCCCTCTGTAATTTTTGCATACCGTCCTATCGCCTTTTTTGTGGATCGGTATCATAATACTCTCCTTCCAGTCATCAGGGATCGCTTCTTTTTCCCCTATGGTTTTAGTGAGGTTTTGCAGCTGTGGTATGATAGTATCGCCACCGTATTTAAGAAGCTCTGCTGTGGTTATTGATGATTGATTATTCTTTATTGCTTTTGTAATTTTCTCTTTAGTTCCTCTATTAAGCAGATGATATAAGTGGTTCTTCCAGGTTTGCAATATTTCTACTTTGTCAGTTTCCTTCTTTAAGATATTATCGGTCTTGGGTCTGAATCCTGCTTTTGTGGAGCGTAGTTTTTGGTAGAATGTTCTCGTGTTATTTTTTCCTTCTCCTAGTGCAATTAATTGTCTCTGTCTTGCCATTCTCTCTTTTTCTTCTTAACAGTTTCTTTCCTAGGGTTCTTAGTTCTCTGTAGCCTTCCCTGTTCTCGTTTGTGGAACTTTTTAGCATTTTGAGTCTACCAGTATTTCTCTTGTCCATAGCATCTTCACAATCTTCATCATACCAGTGGTTTTTGTGTTGTCTCCTGGGTTTCTCCCCTACCACCTTTCTAGCTACTTCTGTGGTTGTTCCAGATATAAACTTCCATATATATATAAGTCATCTTTATTTCTCATGGAAATAGGCTATCGACCTATCGGTCTTTCTGCCCTTGTTTTGTACATGCAGTCTTAATCTAAATAAACAAATAAAGGTAAAAATTATCTTATTCTAGGTTAACAATTTCATAATTCTAATTCTGACAAACAGGAATCTTAAATTTATTGTCCAGTAGTCAGTTACGATTGTACGCGTTCGAGTAGCGTTGATGTAGGGAAACGGGAGCGGGATTGCCTGGTTGGTCTTGTAAGACAAAGGGGATTCAGTATGGTCCAGTTGTAGGGGTTGTTTGTCCATTTTGTCTGTAGCTGTATGAGTCTTTCCGAGATCTTTGTCATGTTTGTGTGTTCGTATAGTAGTTGGGTGGAGGGGTTGTGTAGTTGGTTTTGGGGGTGTCTTATTCGTGTTATTAGTCTTAGTGCAATTTGTTCTGTTGTTTGTATATAACGTTTTGTCCTTTCTGTTCCGTTGGTCATGAGTATATGTCCATAGTCTAGCCAGGGTCTACAAATAGCTTTATATATTTTAGTGGCGGTATTTGTGCTAAATGCTAATAAACTTCCAATGCGTATCCATATCAGTATTGTATGTGGTGTTCGCATTTTCTCTGATAACTCGCTCTAGTTCTTTCTGATAGTGTGCTCTTATCTCTGTCTGCTGAAGCCTTTCTGTATCCCACTGAGGAAAGAGACGATTGGTTCGCTTGCTCTTTGCTGTAGATATTCTGACTTTGATCTTGGCTTTGACCGGAAAATGATCTGAATCGGCATCTGACCCCCTGCAGCTTCTTACGTCTAGTACATTACGTCCGTGTCTTGCATTTGCGTATATCTTTGTGTTCAAACATAGAGGACTTTATTAACATTTTACTTGATGCTACCAGATCTGCCACTCTTAGACCGTTGTCGTTGGAAGCATTGTGCAGGCTGTTCATGTCCACATGAGGTCTGAGCGCCTCTTCTTGTCCAATTTTCACATTGAAGTCTCCCAGGATGAGTGTCATGTCTTGTTTGGGAAGTTGGGCTAGTTTCCTCTCCAAAGTGTTGTAAAACAGATCTTTTATATCCTCAGCTTTGTTTTCCGTTGATGCATGCACCGACGTAAGCGAGTAGTTATCACCCATTATCAGCCAAGTGGCTCGAACCTTAAAGCTGAGTTCAGCAGAGATTTATTGAGTGCAAAACCTGTTCCGAACGCGTGGACGTTTTGTTCATTACCACTATAGGAAAGTACTGAATTATCAACATTAGTATGATCCACTCTTGCCACCGTATTTCTTGCAGACCGCTGATATCCATATTCATTCTTTGCATTTCTTTGATCGCTTTAATTGCTGCACCCGGTAGATATAAACTGAGCACGTTCCATGTTCCAATATTCATATGTTCTTTCCTTGTTCCTTGCGTTATTCGTGGTCGTGTATCCGCCCTGATCCGAGGCTTCTGTTGCCTCTTCATAACCCATAAATTATTTTTCCGAGGTGAGGTGCTTAGCCCCACGCTCAACCCTCCTCTTTTCTCAAACGGGCTTGGTACAGTCCTCGGCATAGTTAAACACAAAAATACTCTGGCTCGCCTTAAAGAATTGGATAGTTACGATACGGTTGAATATTGCAAAACTGATATAAGTTAAAATTTTTGTACGTGTGGAAAAGTCGTAATAAAAATATGAAAATATAAAACAGCAAATGTAATTACAAAAGAATGTTTACTTGCAGACTTCCAATCTTCGAACAAATTTTCGACAGTTAAAATTCGATTAAAAACCATTTAAGCTTGATCTGGATATAAACGAATTGAAAATGGCCGACAAAAAATATCTTCTTAGCTTTTTGAAGTTTCGAGTGGCCAAAGATAAGTTCAAGCAAAAACGCAACTGTTTTCACAATTTGTATACAAATAATTAGAGCGTAAATATAAAAGAAAATTACGAATGGAATAAATCTGTAATAAATATCAGTCGAACTCCAGAATGATAAAAACTGCCCCAGGAAGCGTTTAACCAGCTTCTCATTTATAAGTATTGAAAAAGAGATCTATTAGAAACAACTGAACATTTAAAAAACTCGTTATAAAAAGCTTGTAGAGAATTTCCGGATTAACTTCAGACTTCGACCCTAGCAAATGTGAAAAACACGCACCTTTGTATGAACAATTAATATTATCCTTAGTACATTACAAATATCCACAAAGGATCCACTTCACCGCCTTCAATTTTTCTCTGTGTGTTTGTGCTGCAATAACATCTCCAAACGTTCAAAATCGTTCAGCTGGAAAAACATCTTCTGACTAAACATTGGTGAAAGATATTTCCATCGGAAAATATTCTACATTCCCCATTCAATTTGATCTAACAAAGGAAATATGTGTTAGAGTCGTTCGAATGCCGAATTGCTTTTAAAATATTTCTCTGGAGTGAGTAAGGAAAGGATTGTCTCCAGATAACTTGCCATTGCAAACATCGAGCAGCATTTGTGTTTTAACTGCATTTTTAACTTCTAGGCTTAGCAAAATAAAAGAAAATCCAAGGAAATTTTTGTTAGAGTAGCATGTCTATCCAGAAATTGTACCATAGAATATCCTCATCATTTTTTTCTGGAAATGCACGTCAAAAATTGACGAGAAAAATTGCTGCATCCAGAAAACCGCACATCTGCATTATTCCAAAATGCTTAATCTGGATTTTCCCACCGCTCATGGAATTGCATCCAGGTTTGAATTCAGCTGGTGCCAGTCATCTGTGCACGTGCTGTGCGCGCGTCAAGTCACATGACCCACCCCAAACCAATCGATATTCCGTTCTCTGTCTGCTCAGATCTCGCCCTTGAGCTGAACACAGACAGAACAGTTCAGAAACTGCGGTCCGATCAGTTGTTTCGTCGAAGAGAAGACCACCTCACTCTGTGAGATGTGTATGTATCCATAATCGTCCTTTTGTAGTCGTAGTTTAGCCTAAAATTTCCTCTTCATAGAGGTTTTAGGAATGTTTGAATTTCCAGGCTTTTAAATGTACCGAAACCATTTCTGGAAATTCTTATTTTCCAAGCTTCCATAACGTTCACACGCTTAATCCAGAAAGCTGTTCGGAATGGCTAGTAGCCGAAACCAGCTCTCCAAGCAGCTTTCTGGTGTCCCCAACATTATTTTTTTACTATTATCGATTCAGTATCTACCAGCAGGTTTTCTCATAAGAATGTCCTCTTTCCATGATTATTGTTTCGGGGATTTTCAATTGCACATCCGAACTGTCAGTTGTACTCTATTTCGAGATGAGCATATCGATCGTTCGGGCAGTTGCCTTAACCTGCATTTAGGGGTCATAGTTTGAGCAAGTCGGAGACCTTAACTTGACCTGGAAATATTCAGGAAATGCTTTTAGGGTTTCAGCTTAGGTGTGGTTTTATAACTTTTATTTTATTTAATTAGAGGGTTTTGTGCTTTAGATTTAACTACACAATCCTTGGCAGCGGAAAGAATAGAGAGAGAAGCAGACGCTGTTTATTTAAGAACTAGGAACCTAATGTATAATAGAAAAGATTGAGTGCAGAAAAAAGTACAGAAAATATGTTTCCAACATTCCTGATGTTCCGCTGTCTAGTTTTCCACTGTTGCAATTACAGTAATTAGTTGAAAGTTATTTGTAATTACAACTACTTTTAATTAATTAATGCTTGGATATAAATCAAACATTTTCCGTCTCCGTTCACATTTGTTAGCGAGTCGCGTGCAAGTTTGCAGTAAAACAGGCGGTTTCTTCCTACTTCATTTTAATAATTAATCTTTCATTCATCATTCCTTAAAATAAACTTATTAATGTACATTTTTATCACACAAAGTGACCTAGAAGCAAATTTTTTATCATATAATTTAGGTGGTAGTTTATTTGCTAACAAAATTTTATTCTGCATTTTGGAAAGCAACTTCTATTCTAGAATTGGGTCAAAATACTCCATTAGCCATTGACTATTTAATCGACTGCTGATGTTAAGAATATAATAGAATAATTTGTAATATTATCAGATATGTCGCATTTAAACAATAATTTAACAGAAGACTACTGACTATCGAACTCCGAATGAAGAACCAAACTTCGTTCGATAAGCTTTGCTATTTTGTGCCCAGAAACCGCCGAACTTTAAGGGAGGACAAATCAGAATAGAGTAGAATAGAATGGAAAAGTTATTGTTCTAATTGATTGATTATTTAGAAAACGTTGAAGGCTATACAAACAAAGTGGGTCAATTCTTACAAATATAGTTATAAATTATTATAAATATAGGAATAGGTGTTAACACCTATTATTTTTTTAAATTCATTGTTTTTCTATGTTAAAAACTTTAGTTTCATTAATCAGAGTAGATGTTAATAAATTGAGAGACTGAAGAAAATATTACAACACATTTTTTGCATCTATCGTACTATTTATTAATATCAATCAATTTTATTCGTTATGTAGAAGGTTCAGTCAGCCGAACATATTTCAGAATCTTAACTTGTTTTAATTCGTTTTTCCCATTCTTTACTAACTAGCTGTTATGTTACTCGCAAAAATGCTGTTTTCTTGATCCTCTGGTGGAAAGTACGTACTTTCGCCACTGTTTTCGATGGGGAAAGCATCACTTTTACCCATTACAATAGCGTTCGCCACGCACCTTTCTGACTCGGTAACTAGCAACCGCGAATTTCGTTGATTAATCGTTTCGGACGTTTTGTCAACATTTTCAAAGCCGTACGAGCATCGAAATCAACGCGCCGAACTAAATTTTCTTCATCCAGGGTGGAAAGTAACAACTTTTGCCACGCAGACAGCTTGACTGTTCGAAAAACAAGAATATAAAGAGATTAAAGAAAGAACGGTTAAGGATGTGAATCTCTGGGTGTGCATAAGAGAGCATTTCCCAAACCTCACCGGAAAAAAAAGAATGTGAGGAGATATTGAAGTAAACAAAATATCTATATGTACTATTAACTGAGAATCAATTAAAATTAATTATATAAAAATAAATAATAATAAAAATAAACACAATTGAAATAATAAGAACATATTAATTTGGCCTCAAAATATAATGTTCACTACATTATATTTTGAGTATGAGTATCACGATAATGATGATGATGATGAATGCAATCATCGAAGCAGTGCAAATATCATTTATTATATATAGAAAAAACAACCACAATATTCCAGAATATCATAATAAATTAATTTTGCAACAGTGTTGAACAATTTATCATAGTTTAGCATCATCATATATTAATTTTTTTCGCGGTTTTCTTGTTGAAACAATTCATTAATTCGATTGACAGTTTGGCTCTCATTAGATACCTATTTCGTTTAACTTTCTGATCGCTTTTCGTTGATTTCTTCTTTAACATTTATTTTCTGTCAGTTTCTTTTTTTGTGGTCTGTTTTGGTTGGTTTTTTAGCATTGGCAGCAAACATGGTGCAAACTTTTCAATTTGGACTTTACTTCAACACTTTCACACTACTTAAACACCAAGACATATAAAACAATAGAACTTAAATCAACGCTATATAGAAAACGCTATTTCAAGTTGCTTTTGCACAATCAAAATTAAAATGGATAGAAAGGAGGAAAGAATAGACAGAAAGTCTGAGAGAGAACTATTAAAGGAAAAACGACTGAAGAAGAAAACGCACAAGCAAATCAAATTTATATACTATACTTAAAACTGAGAATCAATTAAAATTAATTATGCTGTAAATGAAAATAGTAATAAAAACAGAATTGAAAAAAACAGACAAAATTACTCACAAAAGATAATGAGTAACTATGGTCCTAGAATCATTTATTATTTAGGGTCGGATTTTCTATACAGATATTAAATTTTCAATTTTTTTGCGCTTTTTGTCAAAACATATACTTTAAAGTAAAAATCTTGATTGTACCTTTTGCATTTTATGAGAATATTGGAAAATTAGCAAAAAATAGGAAACGGTGCTAATCCTTATTTAGTTTTAATTTCTTCCAAAGTTTTAACTTATTAAATGAAAGAACTATACATTATAAACTATTATAGAATAGCAGATCATATTTATTTTACCTATTGCTTTTCGTTTTTCTATATGAGAGTAGTAGTAAACATCTTTATTTCTAAAAAGGTTATCGACCTATCGGTCTTCATGCCCTTGTTTAATACATGTAGTCTTAATCTAAATAAAAAACAAAGATGAAAATTCTCTTATTCTAGATTAATAATCTTATTAACAAACAACCAAAAAAATGGACAAACAACCCCTACAACTGGACCATACTGAATCCCCTTTGTCTTATAAGACCAACCAGACAATCCCGCTTCCGTTTCCCTACATCAACGCTACTCGAACACTTACAAACGCAACTGACTAGTGGACAATAAAATAATTTTTTCTTGTCATTGGAATTTTATTTAATAATATTGTTAACCTAGAATATGAGAATTTTCATATTTGTTTTTTATTTAGATTAAGACTACATGTATTAAACAAGGGCAGAAAGACCGATAGGTCGATAGCCTTTTTTAGAAATAAAGATGTTTACTACTACTAATCTTATTAAATAAACTTTCCAATTCTAATGACAAGAAAAAATTATTTTATTGTACAGTAGTCAGTTGCGTTTGTAAGTGTTCGAGTAGCGTTGATGTAGGGAAACGGAAGCGGGATTGTCTAGTTGGTCTTGTAAGACAAAGGGGATTCAGTATGGTCCAGTTGTAGGGGTTGTTTGTCCATTTTGTCTGTAGGTGTATGAGTCTTTCCGAAATCTTTGTCATTTTTGTGCGTTCGTATAGTAGTTGGGTGGAAGGATTGTGTAGTGGGTTTTCGGGGTGTCTTATTCGTGTTATTAGTCTTAGTGCAATTTGTTCTGTTGTTTGTATATAGCGTTTTGTCCTTTCTGTTCCGTTGGTCATGAGTATATGTCCATAGTCTAGCAAGGGTCTACAAATAGCTTTATATATTTTGGTGGCGTGTTTGTGCTAATTCCTCTGTCTTTGTAGGTTAGTGATCGGAAGTGTTTTGTTCTCTTTATTGCTTCTGCTCTGATGTTTCGTATGTGTTTAGTGAATTAGTGAAGTTTGTGGTCAATTGTAATTCTAAGGTATTTTACGTCGTTTTTTTGGTTGTGTCGTTTGGCCGTCTGCAGTTATTGTAGGGGAGTCAGCGTTGAGTCTGTGGTTTGTGAGCAGAAGTTGGTTTTTGACGCGTTTGGTGTTAGTCTCCATTTATAAAACCATGTCATTGTGTTGTTTGTTAGTGTTTGGAGTCTTTGAGCTGCTCTCTCAGTAGTTTTGTCATGTACAATAAGTGCCGTGTCGTCTGCGTATTGTAATATGTATGCCGATCTGTCGATTTGATTTTTGTCTGGTAAGTTGTAATTAATAATAATAATGTCATGGCAGTATATATTGTAGAGAAACGGTGAGAGCGGGGATCCTTGAGGGAGGCCTTGTTCAGGGGAAAAAGAAAATGACAGTGTTTTGTCAATTCGTACTTGTAGTTGTCTGTTTTCTAGTAAGTTCTTTATGGTGTGTGGTAGATATGTTGGTGTGTGTAGTTTGTATAGTTTGTATACGTTTCGTATATTTTCCTGACTGTACTTTAATTCATTCCAATATATTCCTGGGTTTCAGTCAATTTTACTGTTTATTATTTAAAATGTTACAAAAACGTTTCGGTGTCTTTCTCCACCATCATCAGTTTGTCTAAAATATACATTCACAGTCATCATCAATTCAAATAAAAAACTCTCACCAAATTTCACACATTAAAATACAATTACATACATATTAAAAAGTATATTAAGAACATTGGTTTTCAGGTGATGAGTCAGGATAAACATATCCGGGAAAAGACTAGAATCTATTGTCTAGAGATTCAAACCTCAACCTCAACTTACGTGTATAGTTCTTAATATGGCAACATTCAACTGGTTACTGAATTTTCCATATTTTATTCGATATCAGGCGAGCGAAACAAAAAAACTGTTTATATTACGGTTTTTTCTTTTTTGCTTTTCAGGAATGCTTGGCAATTCTTCAATATCAGATGTTTATATTTCATTTACCTGGTCCAATCAGTTCATTTATGCGATTATCTAATTAGTGTATGATATACATAGCTCAGATTGTCTGTATCTGATCTGAAATTTATTGCATTTTGATGTTTCTTAATTTGTATCATTTCATGGATTCTTCTCTTATTATAGTTGTCTTCATTGACTAATATTTGCGTGTTATCGAAATCAAAATCATGCAACTTTTGTTGTGCATGTTGTGCTAATGCTGTTGCATTTTCGTTAACCTTTCTTAAGCTGTACTTATGTTCGTATATTCTTTTCTTTAAATATTGCCCTGTTTGTCCTAAGTATGTGCTGTCACAGTTCAAACAGTCAATCTTGTATATTACGTTTGGTGTGTCCAATTTATCGCTTCTAGGTTTAAATTTTGTAAAACATTCTTTTGCCAAGTTGTTTTTAGTTTTCTCTGCTATAGCATATTATGTGGTTTTAAAACATTTTTTATTTTTGTGTTGATTTCTGGTATGTGCGGTAATGATACATACCTGATTTCACCTTCTTTACCACCACCGTATAGCTGGAACTATACACGTAAGTTGAGGTTGAGGTTTGAATCTCTAGACAATAGATTCTAGTCTTTTCCCGGATATGTTTATCCTGACTCATCACCTGAAAACCAATGTTCTTAATATACTTTTTAATATGTATGTAATTGTATTTTAATGTGTGAAATTTGGTGAGAGTTTTTTATTTGAATTGATGATGACTGTGAATGTATATTTTAGACAAACTGATGATGGTGGAGAAAGACACCGAAACGTTTTTGTAACATTTTAAATAATAAACAGTAAAATTGACTGAAACCCAGGAATATATTGGAATAGTTTGTATAATAAGCCTCTATACCAGATACTATCAAAAGCTTTGTTAATGTCCATAAACAGGCAAGCTGTCTTTCTGTCAGTTAGGTGGGTTGTTTGTATATTGTTAGTCAGAGTGAAGAGTGGGTGAATAGTCGAGTGCTGATGTTTGAATCCGAACTGATACGATGGTATGGACTTTCCGACCAGTTTTCCCAGTCGCTGCCTTATTATGTACTCAAAAACCTTGTTAAGTACTGGTAGCAGTGTAATTGGTCTGTAATTGCTCGGTTGTGTATTGTCCAGTCCATTTTTGGGTATAGGGATTATTAAGCCGTTTTTCCATGTTTTTGGAATTATGTTATTTCTGATGCAGTTGTTCTATATGAGATTTTTTGAGTTTAACTTTATTTTTTCATTACCCCGAAAAACAATGTCTTTCAAAGAATTAATTAATAGTAAAATGGATGAAATGAAAATTAATGCAAATTAGAAGGGAATTAGAAAATATAGTCTCAAAAATTATGATGCAAACAATCTAGGAGAAAAAGCACGATTATTTGAATGGTTATATTACTAGAGTACGAAGAAAGTTTAAACACAATAAATCAAATAATATAACGAAGACACATTTTACACCTGAATAAAGCAGAAATGTCAAATCTATATACAACAAAGAAAAGGAACAGGACAACGAACTATTGTCGAAAACTTTTGAACTCGCGTAAATAACTTCTAATAAAGAAATTACAAAATTGAAACAAAAAGTTATAAATAAGGACGAAAAGCTTATGGCTTGTGCTAGTAATACATTCTTTAAATTATTTCAATAATCTATAAAGAAAATATAGAGGTTGGAAAAATGGAAAATCACTTTACTATTTTCACTGCTGCTTTTTAATTTGTTTCTTAGTTTGGAAAACCCAACGGTTGTCTTTGGAATAAAGTATCCTGTCTAATTATAGTGCTCAATGGATAGTTCTAATTTTAACTTTCATTACTTCAGTGATGAAGATCAACTGCATTATGAATTCCCATGCATTTTAAGCCCCATGTTTGTATTTATAGAAAATTGCTGGAAAAAAAGACGTTCCAATTGCTTCAGCTTTATTTAAAATGCCGTTGGTAGAGGTGTTTTAGTTTACTTTAGACTAAGTATATTCTATTAAAGAATTTTGTTGATGTATGATGTGTAGCTTATCCTTCAACAGTGTAAAACCCTTTTATTTATAATGCATATTTGCAGAGTTTTGTATCAGCAACTATGGAAAATAACAACTTAAAAGGATTTTGCGACGTTCGATCAATGAAATTGTAGATCAATACTTCACTCAATCACGTGCTATTGACCTTGTGTTACATCTACAAGTCAGCAAATATTGGCCAAGTAAATCATTTGAAAAAAATAATTAGTTTTAGCACTCATTTTTTTATTGATAAATGAAATGTTATCATTTAAAGAGGGCCACACGAGACGCCATCATTTTGCCAGACATCCGACATTCAAGCGCAATGTAAACAATATTGTTTAATATTATTAGTATATGAAGCAACAACACTCGAATAGACTAGTAACAAATTCGATTCTGATGTAGGTAGTTTCTAGAGTTTGATATGTTTTATATGTTTTATAAATAAATATATCCCTAATATTATTCAGATGTAAAGGTGTCTGATATTGTGGGGCCTTATCTGAAATTGACACTTATTTATTGGTAAAAGCAGAGGGTAAAAGCTGCCAGTAGTAGAAAGCTTTTACTGCAGCACTTCCACGAAAATTGGCAGATACCTTTAACAAACTTTGACCGTAAAAAAGCCCCCAAATCTTTATTAACGCGAAATAATCGTTGACACATTGAAGACGACTGAAAATATTTCATCGTCATCATTAACATTCTGAAAAAGCTTTTCCGAATTGTAATTCCGAATAAAAAAATTGAACATGAAAACAGCATTCTTTGATGTACCTGAAATTTAAAATTTAACCTATTTATCTGCAAATCGGCTGGTAATATCCAATCAATCGTTTCGAATTTTTCTATAACCGATTAACAGAAATGTTTTACCTCTAAGGAGATAGAAGAAGTAGTAAAAACAAAGAATAATACAATTTCTAACAGTGTTAATTTTAACGCCTGTTTCAACAACACTAGTATTTAAACGGCTAATAATATCTCAATACCTTTTAAACAGAACGTCTGGAGAAGTCTTGTACTCATTGAGGTTTATGAAATTCTAAACTCTAAAACTTTAGCAACAAAAACTTTAAATTTTAAGGACTTCGATGTTTAAGAGCTTATAACTCGAAGACGGTTAAAAATATCTGAGTAATCGTCAGTTTCTCTTTGATAGAGAGACTCGAGAACTTTCGGTAATTAGGCTTTAATAGAAAATTTTAACCTCTAGAGAGACAGACGTAAAATTGTTACCACTCTTGAACATTTTCAAACGAATGTGGGAAAACGTTGGAAAAACTGTAACATTCGTTATACTTTCATAGAACTTTCATAAGCTGATGATTAAAAGCCATAATTGTTTTTCGACATTCTGAATACTCCAATTATTCCTAAAAGAAGAAAACTTTCAAATCTTGATGGTTACATGTAAAAATATATCAACAGGTATCCAAAGAAACTGGCGGTTTCTTGTGATATGATCTGAACAATTATTAAAAACTATGCTGAAGCATTGAGGAAAGTGAAGCATTGGATAATTCAGTCCTTAATCTCAATTTTTGTTGTGTTTTTAATGCGTTTGCCGAAGAGTTTTCAGCTTACAGTAAAACCTTTGTAAAGCCTTGATAAAATTGCAACAGTTTTTTCATTGTTATAGATAATTTAGTACCATGTTTATGGAAAAAAAGAAACTCGTGCCACCGGATGGAGGATGGGGGTGGATTGTGGTTATTGGGGCTAGCGCGGTTAATGTAAGTAGTTCGAATCAACGACAAAATTCATTCAATTGAGGCACTAAAAACATTATTAATTACTTGCAGCTCTGTACAAGATCAATAGAACAATCATTTGGACTTCTTTTCGGCGATATATTGAGAGATTTAGGAGTCGGAACGACCGGAGCTGCAGTAATAATGAGTACTCTGGACGCGCTGATTAACTTCTCTGGACTCTTCGTGGGGCCCTTGATCCGAGCCTTATCGTACCGCAAAGTTTCCGTTGCGGGTTCCATTCTGGTTGCTAGCGGATTGATGCTAACCAGCTCTGCGACTAGTGTGGCCCATATTATTATCACCTACAGTATTATTAACGGTAGGTACATGATAAACATATGTGGCAGAAAGCTACGTTTCATTTATCTCAAGAACGGGCCAATATATCGATATGAAACAAGAATACTAAATGTATGAAGAAATACTTGTTGTTTTGGATTTTGAGCTAAATTTGTACCAAAACACCCTGTACCAAGAGACACTTATTGGAGAATTTTCTTATTGGTTTCCGTCCAGTTTTTCCTTCCAGCATTAAAACCTCTTTAGTAACACTTAAGAACTGTTAATCGTTAATCGACATGACTATGGCAAAATGTCACCGTGAAACGACGTACTCGTACCATATATTTAATAAAGTGGTTTATTTGCAGGTCTCGGAGTAGGCCTGACTGCCTCAGCTACATTTGTGGCCCTAAACAACTATTTCGTGAAACGCCGAGGGCAAGCCATCGGGTTCTCCCTAGCTGGAACTGCCTTTGGCATGATGCTGATGCCTCAGGCCGTTACGCTCCTTCTGGACAACTACGGCTTCCGAGGTAAGTTACCATCAGCAACTTGAAATCAATTGAAAACTGAGCTTGAACTGAACTTCCAGCTGCGATACTAATTTTGGGGGCATTTGCGGCTAATTCCCTGGTTGGCTCTGTTTTACTTCAGCCCGCTAAGTGGCACTACATTCACGAAGAAAAGAGTTTGGACGAAGGAGAGTATAAGCAGGTAATTTATTGAATTGAGCTAATACAGGGCCTGGGGTGTATTAAAGAGTTACTTTTCCACTTTGCTGCAGCGAATACATTTCTTCTTTGCATCCAGTGAGGTAACGAAATGGGAATGAAGAGTTAACAGCATGAAGTAGATAGTTTTCAGTCCAATCGGGATGGGCTTGGGAATTGCAATATGCCAACTTTTGATCATATACTTCCAAACAGTTTTTGACTGCTTGTAAAGCTACGTTTTCATAAATTGCTCCAAGTCTGCCACATCCATCGTTCGTTTATCAGTCGCTTTATTTGCATAGTTTTTGTCTTCCAAAGGCTGCATGAAGCTGATCCCGATTTATCTAAAGTGCTGAACAATTTCTACTCATTAACCCCCTAGTGCATGTCGGCAGCAATTTTCCTTCATCCATTAAAATGTGTTGGCATTAACAGGAAATGGAAACCATCAAAGAGGACGGAGAAGACGACGAAGCAGAACAAGATGAGATCAACAATCTCATTTCCAACAATCTAATGGTGAGGACGTTTGAGGAATTGAAAGCAGGAGGCCTCACCAGGAAGGCCACCTTTCCTAGAAACTTTTCGACAATGAGCTTTGCAGGAAATCGAGTTCGAAGAAGAACTTCAAAGGAGTCCATCATGAGCAGCTATTCCAGGCTGGATTTTACTGGATCCAGCATACAATTGGCTATTGATGTAAGTTCTCGTAGAAGCATTCTGTGCAATGTGTCAAATTTTTCGTCTTTAGACTCCAGATACTCAAGACTCAACAATATCCAGCGAACAACCATCGCGGCTTCGACGTAACATGAGCTACCCGGGAGTGCCATTTTCGCCGCAACCGAAAATTGTCAAAGAACCACAAAAAGAACCCGTGAAAGAGCAGGAAAAGCAGAAAACGTTTTGGCAGAAAGTGGTCGAATTCATGGACTTCGATCTACTCAAGGACCCCATTTATCTGAATTTGGTTTTCGGCTTATCGGTTTTCTACGTTGCGGAGCAAAATTTCAAGATGGTGATGCCATTTTTCTTCAAGAGCATCAACTATGAGAAACACGACGTTGCTTTGTTTTTATCGGTGCAAGCCTTTACTGATATTTTGGCTCGCTTGATTTTGCCACCGATCTGCGACCGTCTGGATATTTCGAAGCGCACCCTGTTTATGAGCGGGATTTTCTTCTTGGGAATTTGCCGATCAAGTAAGTAAATGTTTATTGGAATTCAGGATTTTGCATAATTTGTGTTTGGTCCATAGTTAATTTACTTGGGGCAGTTTAAGTTAAGGTCATTCACGGAGTTATGAGTTTAGGGTTGATCGGGTTAGGCGCCTCGCATTATTATTTACAATTTTTGTTCAATGGCAGTCTAAAATTAAGTAGTAAATCTACAGGGTGTTGACAAAACTCTCAATGAAATAACATACGGGGTGATTCAAAATTGGAATCATTCTTCTGTAGGTTTTGTGTAGCGGTATTTGGGGAGCAAAAATGTAAAAATAAATTGGGTTTATCGGTTAATAGAAAGTGGCAGAAAATAAAAACACTATATTTTTTTAGGTCAACGTTTCGGTTGTATTTAAGCCATTTTCAGGGCTCTAAACGGGAAAACAGAGTGGTTTCGGTCTTAAGCATTGTAAAAATAATCTGTATATGAAAAGTATTCATTTCTTCATTAATCTTACACAGAAGATAAGAGACGCCAGAGTAAAAATCAAATATAAAATACAGACAAAAATAATTGGAATTGATAGTAACTGGAAAAACACAGTTAACGAACTAATCATAAATAGTAATTAAAGTTATTATGTGATTGACAATATAAATGAATGATTAAGTCATTAACATACAAAAAAAAAACTTTTGCAGAACATGATTGTCCTGATGGTACTTTTGCAGAACATGATGGTAGTGTTTTAGTGTGCATATGATAGGCTGTGTCAGTAGATTCTTGTTTTTTAAAATTTTTATATAGTGACATTGTTTTAAATTCATTCCAATGTATTCCTGGGTGTCAGTCAATTTTATTGTTTATTATTTAAAATGTTACAAATACGTTTCGGTGTCTTTATCCACCATCATCAGTTTGTCTAAAATATATATTTACAGTTATCATCAAATTAAATATAAAAAAGTGTGGTAACAGCTCTTACTGATAGAGCGATAAAATTATCACATTATGAATACAGACAAAAAAATATTGAAAAAATAAAAAAGGTACTAATAATGAACAACTATCCCAAAGAATTCTTCGAACCAATTATAAAACAAAGAATTAACAAAATATACAATACAAATAAATGGAACAACATAAATAATATAAAAAAGAAAAAAGAGGGTGAAATCAAGTATGTATCATTACCGCACATACCAGAAATCAACACAAAAATAAAAAATGTTTTAAGACCGCATAATATTACTATAGCGGAAAAAACTATAAACAACTTGGCAAAAGAGTGTTTTACAAAATTTAAGCCTAGAAGCGATAAGTTGGACACACCTAACGTAATATACAGATTGACTGTTTGGACTGTGACAACACATATATAGGACAAACAGGGCAATATTTAAAGAAAAGAATATACGAACATAAGTATAGCTTAAGAAAGGTTAGCGAAAATGCAAAAGCATTAGCACAACATGCACAACAAAGTTGCATGATTTTGATTTCGATAACACACAAATATTGATCAATGAGGAAAACTATAATAAGAGAAGAATCTATGAAATGATACAAATTAAGAAACATCAGAATGCAATAAACTTCAGATCAAATACAGACAATCTTAGCTCTGTGTATCATGCGCTAATTAAATGAGCGCATGCATGAATTGAATGGACCTGGTAAATAAAAATTAAACAGCAGATATTGAAGATTACAGAGCAATTCCAAGAATGCAAAGAAAAGGCGAAATATAAATAGATTTTTCGGGCACTCGCTCGATATCGAATAAAATAGGTAATTCAATATCCAACCAAATGTAAAGAAATAATCATCAAAACATGTAACTCAAATTTAGATCTCTAAACAATAGATTCTAGTCTTTTCCCGAACATGTTTATCCCGACTCATCACCTGAGAACCAAGGTCCCAAATTGTACTTTTAATATGTGTGTGATTTGAATTTTAATACGTTAATTTTGTGAAAGTTTTTTTAATTGAATTGATAATGAATGTAAAATGGATATTTTAGACAAACTGATGATGGTGGATAAAGACGCCGAAACGTATTTGTAACATTTTAAATAATAAACAATAAAATTGACTGAAACCCAGGAATACATTGGAATGTAAGACTAATTGCAGCTCAGTCGTTTTTTTTTAAACATTATCAAATTCCAATTTCGTCACGTTGCCAACTTTAGCAAATTATCCTTAAACTTTGTAAATTGGTTGGTGGTATCAATAATACAGCAATGTTTGTAAGTTTTTATTAAAATATTAATTAAACCTCTCTTTCGGCTTAAAATAACCAGCTTAATAAACCAAGTCAAATAAGTCATGTTCTAGCGCGGCTAAAAAACGTTCTGCAGGAAAGTTTTGTAGGTCAGGGATCAGTCGTTTTTTGTTCATTTAAAAGAGCCGCAGTTTTACTTGAAAACTGTATTTTAACTTTGAAATTTGCCCCAGACATAGAGGCAATACGCAAGAAATAAATAGCGCGCAACACCTCGAATTCTTTTAATATACACAAATACTTGTTGCTTTAGGCGTAAATTAACAAAGGTACCAATTGTAACTAAATGGCAAATTTAAATAGACCCGTAATACTTCTTTCTGATGGATAAATTTCGCGCTAATCAGTTGAGAAAAATTCGATGTTTTATCTTAAAAACAATTTTCTTTTTCAGTTGAGTCCTAAAACCATGATATAAATAAATGCATTTTAGTAAGTTTTATTTGATTCACTACATGATTTTTATTACAAGAATACACACTTTTTGTGTAAGAACAGTTTGGTTTCTATTATAGCCTTGCTTCACAACATCAGTTTTTATTGTTTGCAAAAAAATTGGATCTCATACTAGTTTTATATTAAAGGGAAGTTTTATATTAAAGATAAGGCTGAATACTTTCAACTGAAGAAAGTTCGGCACTTTGTTCAAAAGTACCAGATCAATCAAAATTGGCTTTCAAACTAAATGCTTTTCAATGGTTGTGTAAGTTTATTACTCTTTAAAGCTTAAAACGATTTTAATCGTTGTTTCCTGCCTTCAGTATCAACTTCAGTTTCACTTCAGTGTTTAAGTCTTTTATTCTATCTTTTTATTCGTTTCAGTCTAAATTTATAGAACGTTACTTTTTGCAAAGAAAAATGTTGAATTGAACTGGAATATTGCTCAATTGCAAAGTTGAAAGTGCTCATTTTCAAAAGCTTCTGCTTTCTACAAATAAGTTCAAGTTGAAAAAAAAATTCTACAGCTGAAGCTTGTTCAAGTACACCTTCAAAAAAAGATGCCAATTTTGAATCACCTTTACAGGGTGTTATATTTTTTAGAGTTTCCCAGGGTCAAAATAATCATCAGAGTGAAAGTTAGGCATAACGAAGTACTAAGTTCGCTAAAATTAGTATATTTTGAATCAAGCATTTATTGGTAAGTTGTGAAGTTTGGCAACTTTTGGGGACAACCTGTATATATATAAATTTTCGGCATTTTTAATCAGGGGCAGTCTGTTTCCATACTTAGGAGGGGATCGATGAAACTAAACAGTTAAAAGAGCTATAACTTAGGCACGTTTTTAAATAATTAACATTTTGGTTCATAAAAATGAGAAAAACACGCGGCTTTATCCGTCCCGCTTTCAATGTAGATTGGATTTAGAAAAATGTTAATTTTTGTGAAATTTTATCTACAATTTTTGCAAATAAATGTGCTTGATGTTGCATCGAACTTAAGGTTCTCTAGATATTTTAAATTTGAACGAGCC
The DNA here is from genome assembly GCA_024550625.1 of Dendroctonus valens. NCBI lineage: Eukaryota > Metazoa > Arthropoda > Insecta > Coleoptera > Curculionidae > Dendroctonus > Dendroctonus valens. The sequence continues at coordinate 1,459,364 of JAJTJO010000051.1, forward strand.
GCAAAAGCAAATTCCTACGTAATGCCCCAAAATATATTCAGCTCCTTTACAAATTTTTATTGATTTTTCAAATTTTATTACAACTTAAAATTGCTCATTTATACGTTAACAATACGTTTCACTGCCATGCATTTAACAATGTAATTTTTCGTCAGTTTATTCCCGTGCTATTTGAAGTGTCATTTATTGAAAACATGTTCGTAAGTTCCAGGTGATTCTTCCTTCTTTTGACTGATTTGATTGGTTGTGAAAAGCAATGATATTCTAATGTTTGTATGATTTTTATCGGCAGCTATGTCGGAGCCATCGTGACATAGGTATCAGTGACACTTCACATGAAATGTAAGCTCTAATACTTACTAAGGCCTATTTTTAATTTGGTTTTGATTTCGTTGTTAAAGCATTGGCAAACCATGACAGGATCGGGGTAGTTATGCTTAAGACAGGTATATGCGATGTAAAAGTCGTCAATTGCAATACATCATTTCAAAGACATTTTCTTTTGCTAACAGCCATTGCAATTGGTGATTGATAATTTTTTTATTTTTCCATCGGGGACAAAGAATGGTTAAACCCAACACAGTTTCATGCTTGTTTCTAATCTGTTGCAGTCTTGGCCCAGCAAACCGATTACGTCTGGATTCTGTTCTGGTTGGTTATAGCTGGGTTTGTACGAGGAGCGGCTCTAATAAATTTTGCTATTACCATCTCCGAGTACGCAACTTTGGAGAAATTACCCGCAGCCTTTGGACTTCACAATGTTGGCAAAGGTCTGTTTGTTGTCACCTTAGGACCTATATTAGGTAAGTTTTGATTTGATCATACATGAAAGTGAAGTCCAGCAGGAAAAATGATAGATTTTGAAAGTGTTTCAAAGCCAGATAAATTTGCTGGCCACATGCCAATAATTCTTTTATCAAACCTGTTTCTCGGATAATACGCCTCAACATTTTTGGCTTTAAAAAAGGCTGAAATGCGTTTGCCGTACTACATTCTTGAAAGACAAATTCGTAAAATTCCGCAAAACCAGATTATAGACTAAGATTTGGTGGCAAGGACACATTTTCTTTCCACCATTTCTTGGCACTTATCGGACGTTTTAAAATAGTTCTTCCATTAGTTAGTAGTCGATAGCAAAAGGTCTATTGTGCGCCTGCCAATTTATCTTTGTCCACATAATCTTCAATACACCAGGTAAATAATCTACAGACACAGATAAATGCGAAATAAATTGCTGAAAGAAAAATACAACAGGCTTTTACAAATGGGTTGCTGTTATCATAAAGTCTTATCCCAGATGGAACCTTCTTTTAAGCTTTTTAGCATGGTCCAAAATTTTATAAATACAGGGGGAAAAACTTTGAGATTTAATCAAGAAGTAAATCTTAACTGCATTGAAAATGCATTAAAAACATGTCATTCGATGTGGAAAAAACGTTGCAACTTATAGTTAAAAAAAGTCCATATAGGCGTAGCTCTGCAAGGTCTTACTTACCGAGCTAAAGTGTTAAAGATTAATAAAAAAAATTGTCTTTTGTAAGTAATTTGTGTGATATAATGTCTATATTTGGACGAATATTTGTAAACAAAAGATACCGAAATAACTGTAAGTCGGTAAAAGCCTATCCAGGAGCTGACATACACTCAGATCATAATCCCCTTGTCGGTATATTCAAGACAAAGATGAAGAGACTAAAGAAGAGTAATGTACGTAAGCATGATCTTAGGAAACTAAAAGAACCATTAATAAATCAACAAGTAAAACCGACCTAAATAACGAAATCAAATCCCTGTCAGACCCGAGCCATGAAGGCCAGTTAAGTAAACTCAGCACGACAATTAAGAACATCAAAGACGACTGGTTACAACCTGATAAAATGAAAAAGAAATCCTGGATGACCGACGAGATTCTGCAGTTAATGGAACAACGAAGAAAAAAGAAAGGCGATGACAGCGCATACAACAGCATAAACAAAATCATTAAAATAAAGGTCCGTCAAGTCAAGGAAAGAGACATTAAGCAAAAGTGTACTGAAATAGAAACACTGCAGGCAAGGCACGATACTTTCAACGTACACCGAAAGGTTAAAAAGTTGTCTGGGACGTCTAAACGTAAACATGAGACCACCCTAACTAACAACGAGGGAAAACCTATAACTAATGTTGCTGACTTGTGAGGTCCAGATATGATACAGGTCCAGATATCCTCATTGACGAGGTCAGAACAGCAAGGAAGTCCATGAAGGAAGGAAAATCCCCAGGACCCGATAACATAAATATAGAGTTCTTGAAACTTTTGATGAAGTGGGATTCCGCTCCAGTGGCTCACATCGGAGTTCATCACCTTGCCTAAAAAATCAGGAGCTTAAAAATGTGAAGACTTTAGAATAATAAGTCTGATGAGCCATCTACTAAAATTATTTCTGAAAATCATACACAGAAGAATCTACATGATCTGTGAAGAACAAATAGCACCTACACAGTTTGGTTTCAGAGATGCAGTAGGAACACGAGAGGCCATATATAGCATCCAAGTTTTATTTCAGCGATGCAGAGACATGAACTGTGAATTGTTTGCATGTTTTGTTGACTACCAGAAGGCTTTTGATGGAGTAAAACATCGAAAAATGGTAGAAATTCTGAAAGATGTAGGCTTGGATGAAAGGGACATTAACATAATAGTCAACCTGTATTGGAATCAATCAGCTTTTGTCAGAATCGGAAATGAGACAACAGAGGAAATGGAGATACTGAGGGGTGTAAGGCAGGGCAGCAGGGCATATTTAGAGAAGCCTTAGAACACACAGATTCAGGAATATCCCTGAATGGAGAAAGAGTGAGCAATATTCGTTATGCAGACGATACGGTCGTTTTTGCTGACAGCATAGAGGGACTGCAAAATCTCATGAATAGAATAACAGAGTGCAGTCAACTATATGGCCTGGACATTAATATTAAAAAGACAAAACTAATGATTAACTGTCAGCTTATAATCAACCAAAAACGGATAGAACGCGTGAGCAGTATTACTTAACTCTGGTGAACGAGCAATGGGATCATTCACAGGAAATAAGAAGCAGAATTGAAAAGGCCAGGACTGCATTCAGCAAGATGAGACATCTGTTCACAAGCCATCACATTACATTACACACCAAGATAAGACTTTTGCGCTGTTACGTGTTCTCTGTCTTGTTTTACGGGGGTGGAAGCATGGACGCTTACTGAAGCTACAACGAAGAAATTGGAAGCATTCGAGTTATGGTTATATCGAAGAATATTGAAAATACCATGGACAGACCACATAACAAATATCGAGGTTCTCAGCAGAATGGGCAAGGAAAGGGAAGTGGTTGATACTGTGAAGGAACGAAAGCTCCAATATTTAGGACACGTTATGAGAAATGAAAACTGATTTCACTTATTGCAGACTATCTTGCAAGGAAAAGTACTAGGAAAGCGAAGTGTGGGTAGAATACCAATGTCATGGTTGAAAAACCTTAGAACCTGGTTTGGTATGCGTACAACTGAGTTGTTTCGGGCTGCAGTGAACAAAGTTAAGATAGCATGTATGATATAAGGAACTATAAGAAGAAGAAAATTTGGACGAAACGTGGTATTTGGGAATTTTGTGACTTGGGAAAGTTAAATTTGATCTTGGATTTGCTCTAACTTGTAAGGAGAGCTATCTATAGGTGTTTTTCTCTTTTGAAAAATTAAAACTTGTTTGTGCATACCGGTTTCACAGTTTTTAGCAAAAAACACAATTCGTCGACCAGTTCTACGTAAAAAATATATTCTTGTGAAAAGTTGCTGCGAACAACCGGTTTCGAAATATTTTGATTTAAAGTAATCGATGCATGTGTTTTTCCAAAAGTGAAATTTGCAGGAACCGTTTCTTGGAAGCCGAAATTAAATTAGGTGCAAAGTTCATCATCCTACATTTTGATACTTTTCACTCATTTAAACACAAGTCAAATATCAGAAATGATAAGCAGAACATAAAGTCCCTTATTCTAGAAGCAAAAGTTTGAAAATTTGAACTCAACTTGAGCCATTTGAACATTTTTATAAACTAACGCGTTATTTTCAGGAAAAATTCGAGACAGTACCAACAGCTACCCCATCTGTCTTCACTCTCAAACATTCTTAATCATGCTCTGTGTGGTGGCTTGGAGCATTGAGTACTGCATTTTGTACTGTCGAACCAGAACAGCGGAATCAGAAAAATCTGATACTGATACTACCAACACATGACAAACGGATATCGACTAAAATACGTCAGTCGATACGATATCGATCCAGTCGATTTGATGGGGATCGATGTTGCTATCGACTGAGCATAATAGTCGATATGGAATTAATTGACTAATGTGTTTTTTTAAAGGCTACACATTTCCGTTTAAAGCAAATTTTTAATTTTTTTTTAATTTTTGGTTATTCACACATTTTTCAGGGTATTAATCAACGGCAGGACAAATTGTGTAGCCTGTAAACGTAATTAGTAAACATAAAAGATAAACTGACTATTTTAATTTCTTTAAAATTTTAATTGCGATATTATGGTTTTAAAAAAATCAAAACAGGAATATTATCTTTTATGAACTAGAGTTAAATTCTTTCAGAATATTAAAGAGCAATTTAATTTACAATAATATTGCGTTTTTATAAAAGTTTTCAAGGCTTTACTACATTAATTGAGTACTTCTCCTATTATATGTTTCACTGGGGAAGCCATATGATTAATTTTTTCGTCTTTATTACGCATTACTTAAAGCTTTTGTATGCTGGTTGTTATCAGCTGATTTGGATTAATACATGATTTTCAAGATTTTTTCTAGTAGGTATCGGCTTAACCAACGTCATTTTCAGTGTGGTTGCATTGGTAAAGCACCTAAGACTAAAGCCCTTATTTATAACCCAATCTCAAGTCAAGGCTCGACAGAGGTCGAGTTCGTTCTCAAGCTCAAGATCTGTTCATAAAACGTCATTGGGGGCAATTCTCGTACTTGAAACTCGATTCGCAATCCATCATGATTTATAAATACGGGCCTTATTATTTAATTAAGTTGCTTTCACAAATCAGTTTATGGTAACTAATCAAATAGACGCTCTAGGCGTCCCAAATATTGGAAATTATTAAGAGCGCAATCCTTACTGGTCCTAATACTTTAATCAACCAATCATATGGTTAGACCACTCTATTTTCACGATAAAGCACTTTATATTCTGTATTTTTTATTTCCTGTTTCAATGTTTCGCTAGTTATGTGACAATTTCACAGACCTACATCAAAATTTTACTTAAATATTTTTTAAATTTATAGTATGTGTTATCGAAGATGTTTAGAAATAAATGGTTTGAAATTCAAATCGCAGGTAATAAGCGATTTTTGCCGAATTTTCCCTAACTAAACTAGAATAAAACATCGTCCAGCAATTATTATGTGTAACTAGTGGCAAATTTGATGTTTTCAGAAAGTAACAGATTAAATTGGAGTATAAAATAGGTCAAAAGTTGTTTTTCGATCTACCAAATTTTGACATATTTTATGTAAGTCGCGCGTGATATAACGGTTCAAATATTAAAGACTGAATCCGAGAAACAGTATTTCTCTAAATGAAAATATATCCTACTTGTAAGAAATCATTTTAACATGTTTTTAAATCATTGCCTACGTATTACTGTAAATTCGATCATGAGAATATCCCGATAATACTGATTTTCTGTAAATACCGATTTATTTTCCAATCGTGAAATTTCAGGTTTTTATATGAATGGATTGATGATAAAACTTAAGACATGGAAAATGTATTATATGAGTCGAAGATGATGTTTTGACTATGGTTTTTTGCACACAAAAGTTCACTAAGCTCTAACGGAAATTCTGAACTTCACCTTCGACCAATATCTGCATGAGTATTTGTGAATTGAATGTAATTAACATTATAATAAAGAATTTTATATGTAATCGAATGTTTTTTTTATTCAAATAAACAGCTAATTTGCCTTGTTATACCAAGCCTCCTTGTTGTTTTACCATTTTTAACCGAAAGAATTTGCTGATTAAAAGCATTCAAGTTTTGTCTTTGGATTGTTTTCCAACTCATTTAATTCATTTAATCAATAACTTATTTGCTTCAGTGGCGGCTTATGGAAAAATGTTAGCATGATCTGCAATTTTTTACAAAAAAAATTGCCTATTTTTTATAAACTGCTGCTCTACCTTTCCTTTCAATGAATCAGATTGTGTTCCAAACACACAATCTTATTATTGTTCTTAAGTCGAGCTCGCCGCACGTGAAGTGAAGTCGCTTAAAAATTCGAAACCGGCAAAGAACCGATACTACTATACTACTAAATGCCGTTGGCAATGGGCTAAATGCGGCAAAATCTCCACTTAAATGGCGGCTTTGTTTCAGCAGGATAAGAGGACAAGGGAGTATTGCAGGGGTGTTCGAAGGAGCGCATAGAGCACGATCGTGTGGTCCAGGTTAAAATTATAACCTACTTACGTTAATCTATTGGTCAACTTCACTTGTCTGTTTATCACGTTGTTTGCACTTTTATTATCATTTAATACAACGCTAATGCGAAGTATTTACTCCTTTACTGATATAGGGCGTTAGTTTATAATTGTTATAACTAAACATCAACTCCTTTGAAAATCAGATAATTACACTTACAACACACTTACATTACGTAAACCAATAATTTTCTAATGGCAATTCGTCTGATGGTCGATCGAGATAATACATCTGAAACAACTTTGAAAAAGTAATTGAGTAACCAGTTCAACAAGAAAAGGGATATTATTGATAATTATAGAAACTTGTAAATATCAGGTTTAGCTAGAAGCATCAAACGTGCCTCAACAAGATATGACTCAAACCAGAGTCCCCACTTGGAGCCAACAGTTATCAACCCATAATTCTTATGGAAACTTTAATTGATGATCTCTTTGACTATCTCTGAACCCCGCAGAACTACAACCGAAGTTGCATCCTGCCATTGCTAATCCTGGGTTGTTAAGAGGTATTAAGGGGAAACCGCGCGAAATACCTCCCCAGGAAAAGCCTCTAACCACCGCTACTCCTGAGTTGATAAGAGGTATAAAGGGGAAACCGCGCGGTATAACTCCTCATAAATAGTCTCAACATTGGCCATACTAAGTACTGCTGGAATCAGCACACAGCCAGCACCCGCCTCTAGGGTTCTCACTCTCTCTCTATGGGTTCAGAGCCCAGGTACTGCGGGGAAACCACACCGCCAATACCCGTCCCTAACATAATTACTCAAACTGACTAAATAGAAGTCTGAGTCAAGTACTGCGGGACCTCCACAGCCAGTACTCGGTACTTTGCATCTTAACGAGCTGCACTCGTTTTCTCTTTAAGGTTTTATACGAAGCGTTAACAGTATTTAACTTTAAATGGATATTGAAGAGAAACAGTTAAATATTAAAGAAGGTAAATAATATAAAAGAAAGACAAAATGAATATTGATCTATAGTTGAAGAGGTTACTATCCTTAATGTTTAACCAATAGAAATATGCTGAATAGGCTACTCTGTGAGAACACTCACCTGTTGAATAATTTTCACACTAGCACGAAGTGACACTAACTGATAAAATGACGCTGGATCTAAACAAGGACTAATAGTTCAGGTATCATTTGAACATATTTATTTTCAACTAAGATCTTTTAATTGCTCTTATTCTACGGGTCAATAGTTCAGGTGAGTGGTTTCCCTTATTTATTCTAATATCTCCATCCCCAGATTGGGTGGAGTTTGAGTCAAGTTTACCCCAGATTCTGGGCATTGGGGAGGAGTTTAGTTCAAGTTCGTCCCCATGTTCCAGGTGGTCTACAAATCTCTCTGGGAGGTAAAACAAAATACCTGACTGTGGCCTCTGCCCCGTAAATCATTGGTTATTGCTTTGAGCCGCTCATTTATAGATTTCATAATATCATGCTAGCGAGGTTTATGGTGTTAACGTATAAATCGAACTTTCCAAATGCAGCTTCTTTTGTCCATTTGGGCGCCCTCTTGGACTCTTGGAATTTATTAGTTTCCTTCATCATTTTTTTCCAATGTCTTACACTGATTTTTTTGGCAATCAAAAATACTTTAATTAAATTACATAATTATATATTTTTGTAAGTTTTATCAATAAATTAATTAAGATTGCGCTTTAATTTAATAACCGGAACTATAATAATTGCGATAAGATTACATGCTTAGTACATTTTTATAAATTTTTAGTTTTTATTTAAAAAGTCATCCTATTGGAATTATGTTTAAGCAGTTTCCAAAGCTAGCAACATTGAAACGTTTTTTTTTTTGTAAGAAGCGAAAACCTTTCCATCACTCTCTCAGCATAAGTTTTGAGACCTTTTGAAGAGAACTTCTGAGGATCAGGGCAATGTAAGTATAGTGATTTTTTTTATTGCATGAAGATTTTAAGCAAATACGATTGTTTGGAGAGATGAGTCGTTTTACGAGTCATTTTATAAGATACTTCAACAACCAGAAACATACTGGATATTTTTTCTGGTTAAATTAAGTTTATCAAGCTCTTCAGCCGTATCTACTGAGAGTGCGTTAGTTTGGAGCTCACAACGACCCAGATTTAATGTAATTAATGTTAATAATAAACACATTAGAACAAAAGTGGAAAAACAAATTAGATGAACGGAGAAAATAAAGGAAATTATACGCCGAGAAAAATTACAAAAATACCTTATTGAATCGTCTTGATGTTCTTGATTTAGATGATTTCTTAAACATGAGAAATTCAGTCGCTAGTTTCTCATTGATTCATTTTTCTGTTTTGGCGCAATTTTAATTTTTATGCATTATCGCTTTTATGCAATAAGCTCAAAACTCAAGGAATTTCCATCATTATTATTAAGCCGACAAGCTCCGATTCAGAGAAACATCTAACAATTTTTTCTTTGTCGTTTGTAGTTCACCTTTTACTTCTAAACCTGTTCAAAAATATGGATGATTTTATATCCATTTTGAAATTTTCAAAGTTTGTTAAAACACCTTTCTTAAAAATTAAAATTTCACTTCTTTTCGAGCGCTTTCTATCTATGAACCTATTTATCGAATGTGAACATGCTAGGTTTCTACCTTTTTGGTGTTAATTAATTGAAAACACGGCGGACGAATTTTGGCAGAAAAATTTACATGATTATAAAACTATAAGGGTTAAAACTATAATTATAAATCTACCCCTCCTAGGGGGTTAAAACAAGAAGACTAAAAATATTTATTTAAAGTGTCCCGATCACAAATAAAATTGACGTGTCTATCCGATTTTTCATATTTTTAACTAAGAGAGATATTAAGGGTGGAAAGTTTTCAAATTGACACCCCGTATATCGTATATACGACATATACTTCGGAGAACGGGGCTTTAACACTGGGTTATTTTGAAAAAATCTATTTTTAGTCCATGTAAAATTAAAGTACCTACACATCGAAAGTTAAAGTTTTTATTTTTTTAAATTAGATCCCAAGAAATTACAATCTATCGAAGATAATAAGTAATTTTTGTGTTACTGAAAATAAGGTGTAGGAGAGGGTCCGGTGACAAAAAAAAATAAAAATCTGAAGTTTACCGAAATTAACCAAAAAAAAATCAGTTGAATGCTAACAAGGTGCACCGTTAAAAATTCAGGAATCTAAATTGAGATTCCCATTGCATAATGTTAGGAATAATAAGCGACCGAATGACTGCAAGTTAAGTGAAGTTGTAAGTTGCACCAGAAACTGAAAGCTGATGGTCAGTTCAAGAAAAAAACTCTTATAATTTTGGAAGAAATTTAATCAGTAGTCTACTAAAAAACAATACACTAATGTTTAAGAAAAAGAAAATCAAAAACCTTTAACAATCAACATTGCTTTTGGCGTCCAACAGTTCAAAATGTACATATTTTGAACTGCTGACTTTCTATTTAAAAAAATAATATAAATATTTGAAAATATCATTTTTCTTAAACTAAAAGCCTTACACCTAATCACTAAACAGTAAACGAAAATACCAAATTCTGGAACAAACTCAATCCCAACTAGCAGAAAAGGGTCTATAAATATTTCACATTGCATAACTAGCTAATACAGAAAATTTAATACGTCAATAACAATAACGTGATATAAAACACAATTCAGCTAACTATGCAAGCAAGCATATGTCCGATGGACCAACTGAAACTCTAGCACAAAAACGTCTGTCTGTAGGTGGTTCTGAATACAAACCTCATATTGGCCATCAAGCCTCATTTTGATTTATTCGGTTTATGGGAATTGTATCCATAAAATTACCATCCAGTCAAGTCCAGCTTGCTCTAACAGTGTTACTGGCCAAAAAGTCCTAAACTATCACAGCCCAAATGTACACGGCGACGACAAAAACAACATATTTTAGGACTCTCTTTGGTTCCAATAAAGTCTTCTATCTTTTATTCAATTTCAACCACAGTGTTAGATAAGTGGCCGTATGCATCAGACACCAGATAAACACCACCATGGATATATTCGACACAAGGTCGATATTAACAATATCCATTTCCTTTAAGAACTTTGAGGGATCAGCGTAGTGGCAGTAGAGTTCCTCTTCGGGGCAGTAGAGATCTTTCCTGCTGAATCCATAGACTGACACCACAACTCCATGGAAAGCCGCTCGGAAGTAGCTGACTGTGAATAGCCATTGAAAAATGGCTGGAGTATCGGCGCGTCTCAAACAGAAGCCAAAAATTGAGAAACAGCACGCTAGCACTGGGCCGATAAAAACGGCAATCTGAAAATTAAAATTTGTTTATGTGAAATATCTAAGTTTTACTTAGAAATGCCTGATAATTTAAAACCAATTATTTTAGAAGAAGAAATTGATAAAATTGTTTGGTTACCAATCCGTTAAACAAATTACTCCGAGGGTCAAGTCTCTGACCATGTTTTTGTAACTTTATCAATATTTACTAAGACAAAACTTATCAGTACAACTTGATAAAGAAAGAATCGTTACTCGATCAAATTATCAAAGCCCAAGAAAATAGGCAAGTAAATACTGAATGCTGCAAACAAAAGAATCGGACGAATTTGACAAAAGATGGAGGAAGATCTAAAGACAACCAGACGTTTTTCGTTCGCGATTTAAAACCGCAAAGAAATGAGAAGACAAACAATATGAGACAAGTGCAAAATGGATGGGGCCATAATAAAGAAAGGAAGTGAATGTATGGAGAGAGTACTTGGAGGAGCTACTTAATGTGGGAAATATTGACGCAGTTTGGTACGAAAGAAAAGAAAACAAGATACAAAAAAAAGGCAGAAAAGTAGCAAGAGGGAGGAAAAGGCAACGAAGACAGAAACATGAAGGAAGTTAGAGAAGCAATGCATAGTTGAAAAAAGGGAACGCTTAAATAGATAGTGAGATTAATGTTAACCGAACTGCACAAAAGAGAATGGAGAAAAGACACACTGCTTAGGGAATGGAAGGTAGAAATAATAACACCACATTACAACACAGAGTAAGCAATAAACCTGCAGGAAACCAAGAAAAATAATGAAAAAAAAACAGTCAGAGGAACCGTAAAGAGGATTCAGGAAAGACACGCTTCTACAAGATCATGTGTTCACATTAAAACAGATTACATACAAAAATAGCGTAGTGGAAGTTTAAGCGCAGTGAAAAATAATTTCTTCTTTACGTTTCACAAGCCCAAGCAGCTTGCATCCTCAGAGGTGCTTTGCTCGAAAGTTTACACAGAACTAACTGTAAGTGAAACTCAGCAGTTCCAAGCAATTGTCGCAAAAGCCTAACTATTTTGATATCATAAAGAACGTTAATATCGAAAAGTATACTTTGGATTTATAGATCTTCAAACAGCTTAACAGAGTCCCACGAATTTTAATTGTAGTAAAAGTTTGTAACAGAAAGAACTGTTAAGTTGAAAGTTAGTTTAAGTCGTTAGAACGTTAAGTTAGTAAAAAGAACTGAGTGGAGAACTCAATCATATACCACCACTACATCAATAAAACCACGAGAAATCGAATGAGTGATGGGACATATGTTCTAAATGCTTTTTTGATTTTCTGTAAAAAAAATTGTAGATTCCGAACTTTCACAAATTCGTACCTTTGTACTGGTGGTAGCTCCAATGAAGTAGCCCATCGATTGTGCGCATAATGTTCCAATGGTGACAAAAAGAACAAAAAGATACGCCCGATAGTCCAAAGGTTGACTGGTCAACCAGTAGGATATCACTATATAAGTCCACGTACAGAGAACCTGTAAACAACAGATAACTATTATTTATAATAATAGTATTACGAATTGCTACAAAGTAGCTTGGACGAAATGTTATTAAAACATTAAAGAAGTTGAAAATATTGGGAATTTTTGTCAGCCCAGAATAATCCAGAATTTTCTACACTCTTCTAAATTAATAAAAATAATAGATCACTTACCTGAAAAGGTATTTCAATTAATATCACAGACAGGAGGTATGGCGACAGCTTGTACCATCGATTGAAGTGTTCTCTTGTAAGGATTTTCATCTCCAGAGGAACTGAAAGAAAAAAAACAATCTAAAATTCATCAGCTTTTTGTTTCTGAGAAAGCTTCCAAGATTTTAGGCAATTACTAATTAATAAAAATCATAAAATGTCTTCAATTTTCTGCGCTATGACCTCAATAGAATTATTGTTAAACGTCGACGCGCCAATCTTCGCCAGTCAATATTCACTTAACCTTTTACTGTTTAGATTAGACGATATAAATTATGGGTTCATTGTTTCTATTTGCGCAATAATTAATCATTGCGTAATTAGTTCTTTGTATCTCAATTACAATTATCTGGTGGAAATTCGTCAGTGTTCCGGCAGTTTAAAGTTCGCCATTTGCGAAAGCAACTCATCTATTAGTCAGATGGATTCATTTATCAGCTGAATTAATCACAGAATTTATTGCTTTTATTTCATAGTCAACTTATTTACTTTGTAAAATAGACATATTAAAGCAAGTAGATGGATATTTTAAAAATTAAAACACTTTACGCTCTGGACGTTCAAGAGTGTCCACACTAACACCAAGTTCAGCTTTTTTCATGCACTTTTCAAACTAGGAAGCTTTTTAAATAACGTGTTTTTCCTTGCGAAGCCCTTTTCCTCGGTAAATTACTTTTGTGGCATTGATTTGTTACTTTCTCTTGTTTACTCCGTTATAACTAGATTTTCAGCTAAAAATTTGATTATCATCAAAGCAAAAATAAAAAAAAACCGTATGACTTAGTAGATATCAATTTTTAGTTTAAAACAACAGTAGTTTGTTATCATTTTGGTTTGTTTCTCAGTTCATTAAATTTCGATTTAATTCTGATGCTCGTTGGAGCGTTTACATAAATAAAAAACAACGCATTTTTGGATAATCGCAACTCATTATCATCTCGCTCATCACAAGGGTTTAAAGTCCATAAACCCGTAAAAACCATATAAAGTGAACTGATTTGAAAAACAGATTTGTTGTGTTAACTGTACAAAAGCTGAAAAAATCTTCACGTTATCAGTGTTCAATTGTGAAGAGTAATGGGCAGGAAAAGTACAATAATTAAAGTGGCAGTTTTAAAGGCACTATAAATAATTAATGACTGATTACAAAAAAAAACATTTTATTCTACTGATTTTATTATCGATAATCCATTCTAGTCATAAAAAAAAGTAATCAAATGAAGTGACAAAATATTACAAAGCTGCAAAACGAAAATGGCAATAATACGAACAAAAGAATTATGCAAAAGGTTAGAAAAGGATTCAAGGCAGTACCGAAATTGAGAGTAAATTAACGTACAATTATATAACACATTTTCATAATTTTCTCTACTTACATGATAAAGTAACCGACATTTTCCCTGTATAAACGTTGAGTAACATGGTACCATAAAGATACACATAATTGGCTAGAATTTGATTGGCGTTGGCGCCCACTCCTCGATATAAATAGCCGAAAATGAAACCAATCACAATATGAGCTAGAAGTCGGTTAAATGGATACAACTGAAATAAAAAATCTCCATCTTCATCTTCCGATTAAAAATTGCTGCAATTCACTTACCCAATTTCTCCTAGTCTGTAAAAGGTTCCGTTTGTACAGAAGGAAAAACTGCATAAGTACTGGCGCAGGTGATAATGAAGGCGGGTCACTGTTAAGAATCATTGGTACTTCTTTCAGAGGCAAAAAACTGTCTTTGTCTGGAAATGTTTCTTGATAAGTACAAATATTCAAAAGTTTAAGCTCTAGAAGTTCTACCTTTGGTTTGATTGGTTCGTTCCACTAGTTGTTGCTGTTGCACTTCTGCTGCCAATTGGTTCAAATCAACTCCATGGTCACCCATTGCTACTTCCATGACTGGAAAAGCAAACATTATCAAACGATCAAGGCGATTGAAAATAAGTTCTTACGAAAATCTGCTGGATTATGATAGGGAGGGCACTTAACGTTGAAGTTATTCAAATGCGGAACCAACTGAGTGCTTGGCCCGTCGTATATACATTTTCCTGCTGAGAGGGCATACAGCTTGTCAAACATTTCAAAGTGCAAAGCTGAAAAGACAGAGAATTAAATAATTACTTTTCAAGCAAAAACAGCAAACAACAATTTAAAAAGTATGGTAACTTGTAAGGACGATTCACTTACCGGATGGTTGATGAATCGTGCATACGATAGTGCGGCCTTCCTGAGCTAATCGCTTGAAAAGGTAAAGGCATTGAGTGCAAGATGAACTGTCCAAGCCACTGAAAAGAAATTTATCAATGAAATATTCTGAGAATTAATAATACGGTTAGTACGTAAGTAAATATAATAAATTAAATTTGAATTTTCGTGCGTATGAAATGAGAGCAAACACGAAATTGTAACTGCTTTAGTTGACATTCTTGTTCGATCGAACCTCGCTCGCTTCCCTGAATTTTAAGTTAAAATTTCAAGTAATAATCTTATATCAATATGCTCAAATATATGGGGAGCAGACTTGCAAAATGCAATTTTCAAGGAAAGCAAAAAATCAGTACAGATAAACTAATCTTAAGGAGAATGAAAATGGAATTATATGATGTTATCAGGTTATAAAATCTAGAAAACACTGAAATTATTGTTGGACAGAATGCAGTCTGCTTGCTTCTAGTGAATAAGATTCAATTTGAATGTCATTGCCAATTAATTGTAACAAACATTAGTAACAAAAAAACATGGTATAGAAAACAAATATAGGACTAATGAAAAATGGCTAAAGAATTTAACAACGGTAAGCATGCCAGACAGTGTCAGGTATGTACTGTCACTTGGGCCAAAGTTTTCTATTAACAAAAAACAATACAAACCGGTTCATGAAGTCATAGCAAACATCGAACATGGAATCTTCTCTTTAAATAGCGATAAAAAAAACGAAATAAGAACTAAGTTGTGTAATATATTAACAAATTTCAAGAGGGGAACGTCGAACAAAGGTGTGCCCAATGATATCAATAGGCTTATATGTGAAACCAAAACTTTTTTAAATGAACACACAAACATCTGCGTGTTAACGGCTGACAAATGTAGCAAGACAGTTGTTATGTTGAAAAGTGAATATAGAACAAAAATGCTAGCATTAATAAATGATGTAAAAACATATGAACCGGAAAAAAAAGATCTTACTACAAATATTCAAACAAAACTAAATGAAATAATAAATTCATGGCTTAAAAATAAATTCATAACAGATAATTTAAAACGAACTCTGTCTTGCAACAACGGCCGAGCACCATTTATATATGGCCTGCCAAAGCTTCACAAAGCAGGCCACCCATTAAGACCGATAGTTAGCAACATGCAAATGCACCGACTTACCAATTGTCTAAGTACCTGTCAGCTGTGTTGAGTAATATACTGGGAAGTTCACAATATCACATTAGAGACTCATTGAGCTTCTGCGAATTTATAAAAAAACAGAAGATACCTAAGAACGCTATATACAAACGTCCCGGTAGATTACTCAATACAGTGCATAAGAAATAAATGGTCTGAAATTAGGGAATATACATCATTGCCCGAAGGTGAATTTGTTGGGGCGGTAGAGCTGTGCCTTAAGTCCACGTACTTCCGGTACGAGGACAATTTCTATTCGCAAATATATGGAGTAGCTATGGGGTCCCCCATAGCTGCAACAATTGCAAACCTTGTAATGGAAAGTCTGGAAGAAAAACTAATACCTGATTTGGACTTTAAATGTGGATTTTTTAAAAGATACGTGGATGACTGCATAATGTGCCTGCCAAACCAAAAAGTTCAATACACACTAGATAAGATTAATGCATTCCATGAAACCATTAAATTCACCATTGAGGAAGACAAAAACGGGTCATTAAACTTTTTGGATGTGACGGTTGTGTATGACAATAATGGGGAAATAAAAACAAACTGGTACACAAAGGATGTGTGGTCTGGTAGATACTTGAATTACCAATCATATGCACCTATTCAATATAAAAAAAGTGTGGTAACAGCTCTTACTGATAGAGCGATAAAATTAGCACATTGTGGATACAGACAAAAAACTATTGAAAAAATAAAAAAGGTACTAATAATGAACAACTATCCCAAAGAATTCTTCGAACCAATTATAAAACAAAGAATTAACAAAATATACAATACAAATAAATGGAACAACATAAACAATATAAAAAAGAAAAAAGAGGGTGAAATCAAGTATGTATCATTACTGCACATACCAGAAATCAACACAAAAATAAAAAATGTTTTAAGACCGCATAATATTACTATAGCGGAGAAAACTAAAAACAACTTAGCAAAAGAGTGTTTTACAAAATTTAGGACTAGAAGCGATAAGTTGGACACACCTAACGTAATATACAAGATTGACTGTTTGGACTGTGACAACACATACATAGGACAAACAGGGCAATATTTAAAGAAAAGAATATACGAACATAAGTATAGCTTAAGAAAGGTTAACGAAAATGGAACAGCATTAGCACAACATGCACAACAAAAGTTGCATGATTTTGATTTCGATAACACACAAATATTGATCAATGAGGACAACTATAATAAGAGAAGAATCCATGAAATGATACAAATTAAGAAACATCAGAATGCAATAAACTTCAGATCAGATACAGACAATCTTAGCGCAGTGTATCATACGCTAATTAAATGATCGCATGCATGAATTGAATGGACCTGGTAAATAAAAATTAAACAGCAGATATTGAAGAATTACAGAGCAATTCCAAGAATGCAAAGAAAAGGCGAAATATAAATAGATTTTTCGGGCACTCGCTCGATATCGAATAAAATAGGTAATTCAATATCCAACCAAATGTATAGGAAGTAACATCTAAACATGTAAGTCAAATTTAGATCTCTAAACAATAGATTCTAGTCTTTTCCCGAACATGTTTATCCCGACTCATCACCTGAGAACCAAGGTCCCAAATTGTACTTTTTAATATGTGTGTGGTTTGAATTTTAATATGTTAATTTTGTGAAAGTTTTTTTAATTGAATTGATAATAAATGTAAAATGGATATTTTAGACAAACTGATGATGGTGGATAAAGACACCGAAACGTATTTGTAACATTTTAAATAATAAACAATAAAATTGACTGAAACCCAGGAATACATTGGAATGAATTGCCAATATAACAAAAAACTTTTAATACTTAAAAAAGTTTATATCAAAAGAAAATAAAATTTGAAAGTCTGATACTAACGAGTAGTACCTACATGACTACATTTTCTTAAATTAAATCATTCACAGCCAATTCACAAGCTTCTTCGCCATTTTCATGCTCTTCTTCATTTTCATCATTACAATTTGCTGAAGCTTTTTGAAATATTTTAGAAATTTATTTCTGATCCGATCTGTGTCCAGACTCAAGTTTTTTTCTGTTTTATCTCATGATCAAGTCGTACTTCAGGAAGTTCAATTTGATTCAACCGCTTTTCAAGTTTTAGCAAAGTTTGAAAAATTTTTGCTAGATCATCCGTTTGAAGCAAAACTTTAGATTTGACCAGAACTCCTAAGGTTTTTGATGATTATTTTTTTCATTGAAGTGGAATTTTAGGACTTTTAAGGTGCTTTAATAATCTCCCTGTGTCACCTTCAGATCTTTTCCACCCTTCCAAAAATTATGTCTGCTCGAAAATAAAAGTGTCCTCGCACTGGAAAGATTATATCTATTTTTTAATATGTTCTGGAGGAAATCTGTAAAACCATAACATAAGCATGTGGACGACAATTTTTTGTTTGTTTTTATTTCTCTTATGGGTGACTATATATTTTTTTCTCATCACCAAAACAGCATTACTTTATTTTTAATTTGTGTGTCTAGGTAATATATCACACCGATTAACACGGGAACTTAAAACATTTCGACTGGTGTCGTGTGCTGGGCGATTTTAACTGCCACAGCACAATTTGGGGATAAAGCCAGACCAACGAAAATGGTGTTGAACTGGAAAGCTGGATAGAACACACAAACATGCACCTCGTACACGACCCCAAGCTACCTCCGTCTTTCAATAGCGGTTGCTGGAAAAGAGGCTATAATCCGGTAACTCCACTCGACTCCAATCTCAAATTTACCTGAAGAAGAGATAAGAAAAAAACTGGCAACCCTAATAGAAGTGGTAAATATCGAATAAATAAATTTTCCATTTTTAAGTGCAATTAATAAATTAGCTAAATGTGCAAACAGAATTGTTTTCACAGTTAAAGTCAAGTTCAAAGTTATTAACTCGTTCTAACAATTGCTATAATCGTAAAATTTCATTAACTTTATTTTCAGCAGTTATGAGCAAAACGTGCTGAAACAATGCTTCGTTATATAAAGCTACTTAAGATAAATCAGCTAAGTTCTCAGGAATAAAAATTGACTTAAGTCGCGCCTATTCGGTCTATCGAGGTTTGAATATTCACTATACGAATATTTTATTTCCTTTTATTAAACAAAATAATTCGAATTATTATTTCGATTATGCAATACGAGATAAGAGTGATCCTTGATTATGAAAACAATTCGATTATTCCCATCACTGAACTTAACCAGTAAAAATTGATATTTTGCGAACGCTACTTAAGAAGAACAGATGAACAAACATTCGAAATCAACAAAGAACAGAGATACAATAAGGCGGTTGAACATTTTTATTATAGTGATTAAATGTATCAAACGCAACTGACTACTGGACAATGAAATAATTTTTCTTGTCATCAGAATTGGAAAGTTTATTTAATAATATTGTTAACCTAGAATAAGAGAATTTTCATATTTGTTTTTTATTTAGACTAAGACTACATGTATTAAACAAGGGCAGAAAGACCGATAGGTCGATAGCCTTTTTTTAGAAATAAATATGTTTACTACTACTAAAAATTTATGAATCTAGATGAATTATTCTTGAAATATGTAGATAAAATACAAGTACAAGTTTAAAGTAAATCACGGGCTTAGAATGGCATCATAAAAAGTCCTCCAATGGATCCAGGTCTGGCTAATGTGGAGTCCAATCTACCCAAATCGTGTGTCTCCCACTGAATAGACATTTATGGCGATTTTTAAATATAATTTTAGTTCCACGTTGTTTATTTTGTTTTCGTAAGGACGATGATGAGTTTTCATGAATCATTCACACAACTTGCTGTTTAACCGTTAATAGGCAAAACTATTGTATTATTTAAAAAAACACAATTCCTGCTTATTAAGTGTTTTCCTACAATTTGGCTATTTCATTCAAACAATAGCGTTTCCAGTCAATTAACCATGCAAATCGCCATTGCGAATTCAAACGGATCTGAATGGAGTTTGGCCAACAAAACAACCAGATTCAAATTCACGCACGCAAAGAATTGCGTGATTTTCTTGCTAGCATAGTCAAGTTTTAATTGCCTTTTAATAATCCCTGACGAAATTCTCATTAAAAAATATATTTTACATAATGAACATTAGCACATTGTGCCATTAGGGTCATTTGCCGATATTTGATAGTCATTTCACAATTATCACAGATTATGTGGCATGTGTTGACCCTGACATTACTGTTTGTCTTCCATGGTTTGAAAAAATTGATGGCTGTAGTTCAAGCCTCATGAATTCACGTGGATTTACAAATTTTGGATGATCTGAATTGTGGCCTGTTAGTGCCTTAGGCATATGAAGAGTAAACTTTCTGATGAAAGTAAGAATTCCACAGTAGAGACAGAATGTCAATGAAAATGGGAATCAAATAACATTGAATTAGCTTGGAATATTTAAGGTTTAATCAGGTCTTAGGCTAGCGCGAAGAAAACTAATTTTGTTTTATTCTTTTGGTATTTTTAGCATACAAATTTACTATTACTTACGTTGTTGGTTCATCCAAGAACAAAATAGGCGGATTACTTAACAGCTCGAGTGCAACGGCCAACCTCTTGCGCTGGCCTCCGGACAGCCGAGAAGTGAGAGTGTGATGACTTTGATCTAGACCCAATAGCACTAATATTTCCACGACCTGAAAGCAAACAGTTCATATTGACGATTAATATAAAATATGCAAATAATTCTGCATGAATACTTTGTCATTTATTAACCTCTGTCGACTGTCGGAAACATGAGCAAACAAACATAGTTTTGCATTTATTTCGGGAACTTAAACCATTAGCAAAGAAAAAACGCCAGACACTTAAGTAGTTGTTTAATTAGGATGTCTATTGACTAATGCATTGTCAATAATTGAGATATTTGAACTTGTTAGGATACATTGGAGTGGACAGATGAAGGAACTCATTAATTCGCCTATTTTTATCGAACACAAAAAAACGATCAATGATGGTGGTCATTGAAACTTACCAGCAAGACTGTAAAAACTTGTAAACAAATGCTTTATAATGTGTACGCTTCCATGCATTATTCTTATTTGAAAATGTAATATAAAAACTGTTCCATTTCGAAATAAGGCGATATTTTTTTTCATTCTCTTGCACTTATAAGTATGAAAGATCCGAAAGACATGTCAATTTTATTTGTGATGGCGACACTTTAAATTAATATTTTTAGCCATCTTGCTTCAACCCCCTAGGAGGGCTAAATGTCATCCTAAGAATCTTAAATGGGAATGGGGGTGAAGTGGCACATTTTAAAGGGCCTTCAATTCTCGTTTCTGCGGACAGGACTCGAAGCGAAAGACCGTCCACCGCAACGACCCCGGAGAACCTAAACAAGCTGAGGTGTCGAATTCGCGGGAATTCTGGAAAGTCCATACGAAAACTGGCCAAGGAGGTGGGTATTAACAGAGAGGCGGTCAGAAAAATGATCAGGCAAGGCCTAAAGTTTCGTAGCTACAAGCTCGGAAGAGGTCATGAGGGAATGAAGCAAGTACGACTCGAGAATGCGCAGCGACTCCTCGAAAAAAAGTCTTTCGGGTCGATTCTGCTCACTGACGAAGAGGTGTTTACGATTGAGCGCGTCGTTAATCGCCAGAATGACCATCAACTTCTGCGGAACTCACTTGGTAGAACATTTTTAGAAAAAACCCTAGTTCAGCGACGCCACTTTTCGAAATCCGTCATGGTGTGTCAAGATCAACGCCCAAGTCTACCAAGAACGCATTTGGAAGGATGTCGTGATCCCCTGGAGCCGACAACACTTCAAAAATCGGCGCTGGACACTTAAATAGGATTGGACGTCGGCTCATTCTGCAAGGTCGACCATGGATTTTTGCAAAACCCACAAAATCGCCGTCTGGGACAAGACTTTGTGGCCGTCCAACCCTCCCGACCTGAATCGGATGGACTTCGCAATTTGGTCGATCCTGGAGCAAAAGGCCTGCGCTACAAACCACAACACCATCGACTCCCTAAAGCGTTCTCTCCAAAAGGCGTGGGACGAAATTTCAGAAAAAACACTTGCGACCATCGTCAAAATTTAGGCAAACGTCTGCAGGCCTGAACGTCGGCTGAAGGTGGCTATTTCGAATAGTTGTTTCCGTATTTTGTGGAGAATTTTGTTGGCTTTCGAATGTGTATTCATTCATTGTTGAATTTTGATGTTTAATAAAAAAGTTATGATTAAAACAAGTTGTTTCCGAACTTTTGTGTCACTCTTATTACGCCGTAGTCTGCCATCTTGTACCGATAGAAGCACCAAAGTTAAATAGTTAATGACAAAAGTGCATTTTTATTCATCCACACGTGTAGGTTTTATAAATTAGAGCAGCACTATATTGCCTAATTAACTGGGTCTAATTAAGAAAAAGCATGATGGTGCAATTTAAAAAACATGGCAATTTAATCGTAAGAAGTTTTTAGTAGCTTTTAATAACTCTGCAATAAAAGCCATTAGAATTACATAGACATGTTTTGAATGTAATATCAATTTATCATAAAAATAAAGTAAGTAAATCAACCAAAATTACTGGTAGCAAACTGAACTCTCCGGGTTAATCGACGACAAGGAACCTCAATGGAAGGTATGTGAAAATCAAGCAAAGAAATATCAGTTCCAATCAGTAAACGAATCGTTTAACTGATACCCCGGGATATCAACGGACTCAAAAAGAAATCCATACTTAACTGTACAAGTTACAAGTTCAGTCGCTAGCTAAAGAAAAAAAAATTAGGGAAAATCTAATAGCCCTATAAATTGGTATGTATTATAGTAGATTTTCCTCTTTATCGAGTATTTTGCATTGATTAATGTTCACATCTCAAACGCCTAAGTGTTGTTTATTAGAACTTTTAAGATGCTGATATTAATGAACACAAATATCATCAGAATTGAAAAAAAAGAGGTAGTTAAACAAACATATCCTTCAATTACCTAGCTGAATACGAGGGTTTCTTCAAACCACTAATATACCGAATTAACTAAAACTCTTGCTCTAAATTTCCTCTATAGCCAAATAGCGAAATGAAAGATTTGCTGTCTGCTGTAAATAAGAAAATAATGACTTTCCTAATTGATATTTCAATGCCAACATATAATCACCGGCTAAATGATTAATCGATTACGTACTAAATGCTTTTTGCAATAGTGCAAAATAAAATAATTATACAGCAAGGAACTAGTAGTCTTCATAATTATCTAACTGTAAATTAAAACTTAAAAATATAAATAAACTTCAAAATAAGTCTAAATTGCGTTTCTTAACTGGTGTAGCAAAGTGCTTCAAAATTGTAAAATTTTGAAGAATTCTGAAGCGCTTGACTCCGACAATGCATTGCATACAGTTTTAATCTTAATGACTACATAAAATAGTAAACAATGATTTGGGGTTTATCATCACTTCATAGTGAAACATTTATCAACAAAGCATCCAATTGGCTTTATCTGCAATCCACTATCCTATTGTTTTGTCAGTTCTAAGAACCGCATCATGACCTATCGATTACTTTGCTTATATTTACTAAATTTCATTTAAAACTTGCCTAAACAAACCCACTTGGATAATTGGGTTGAAGACAAAAGATAAACCACCGACATTGACTTTAATCTGCCACGGACCCCTGACGTATTTGCTGTAGATCTTCTATCTTCTTTGCGGTTTAGCGTCGATTTTAAAGTGCGAAAAAGATCAGGTCAACGTTGGTTCAAGGGTTATTTTGAATATTTGCTGTATTAAGAAGCGAAAACTGGAGCAGAGCATTGATGTTGAAAAGTGCAGATTTCATATCAATGGGGGTTGAAGATACTTGAAGTTGTTCAAAATGCAATAGATGCAACAAACATGAGATATATTTTTAGTAAAATAACCGCCGATTTGAATAACAAATAAATTTACAGCGACATTGAGCTCTGCAACTAAGAAAATTTGAAAATTCACTGTCCAGTACACTACCTTTAAGTCTGAGTAACTGGATATTTATCATTTTCAAATTAAAGGTTCAGAAAATGTAACTAAGTAAAATTAAAGAAATCCATAATTAAGCGAAATAAAAACAAAAGTTAAAGGAATACTGACCCACTTTTGTATAAAAAGTTAGGCATTTTCAAAAGCCAAGTTTTGCATCGGGAAACTTCTACATGTTTTGTGTGTTTATGTGTTTTGTACAACAGTCCAAAAGTTAATTGTTAGTAATAATTTTTGTCCAAACCAATTTTTTCGCGCAGTGTCCAACTATAATCAATTTTTGCGTAGAAATGTACTTTGTTCAAGTCCACTCGAGTTCTTGAACTGCCAAAGCCGCTTTGTACATAAAAAAGTTTTTTAGGTATATGTGGTCCACCCTGAACAACGGTACATACTTTTATTTACAAAGTATAAACCGATTTGTGTATCAAGATGCGTATTTGTCGCAGAAAGGCAAAATTCCGCTATTGGATACGATACAGCCCAAACGTTTTACGTATAAAATGATATTTCTATTTGGATATCATTTAATTGTATATACAAAATCAGTTTTTCCTTCATCTAATTTCATTAATTTTTCCTTTTCTTATATGGAAATTTGCCAATTGTTCGACCATCTTTGGAGACGTTTTGTACTAAGATTTGCTCTAAAGGCAAAACAGATTTTTTGACTGAAAATAAATCCGTGGCAATTTTTCAAACAAAATGCTTCAATAAAATTTCTAATACAAATCCGTGGCTCATAAAACTCCATCTAAATCCCTCCTAGTTGTACTTCAATTGTCCAGGAAAAACCGGTTTGTAAGATAAACAAATATTCTGTCGGGCGATAGAAAATATTTGAATAATTACTGTAAATAAATCCTGTTTCCGCGTTTCATTTAGAACCTTGAAAAAGGGCGAGTCGAAAATCGAGCAGATTGATTAATGTCGATTACTACAAAGACGTTCGAATACGCGATTTGTACATAAAATTGCTGAAAAAGTGGCATTTATATTCGGGTTTTGTGTTTCTCATAGTACCGGATGGTTCCTGTTTAATTCTGAAGGGTTCTAAAGGTCTATTAGCCACATCGAGCTCCATGGGCTACATTAATTCATCTAGGAAATTTAACAAGTGCGATCGGTCGCGATTTAAACTCAAAATTTTGCGAAATTGTGTTGGTGCTGAATGGCTTCTGCCTCATTCTGCATGTTACTAATGTGTAATGTGATTTAACTACATAAAACACAGAATGTAACCTGCCTGATTCTAAATAGTTTCTTAAACGCTCAGCTCTGGTAAGTCGTTTCCTTTTATCACAGTTTCACTTTTGGTGATGTATTTAGCGCAAAAATGTCCTAAAGTATAACAATTTTGTTCAATTTGTGAGTTTAAGAGACCCCGTGAAAGCTAAAAAATGTCTCTTGGTAATTTGTAAAAATATAATAAGTTCTTTACAATTTTATTTGGCCCAAATTTTCATTATTTTCTTCCAATTATGATTTTTCGAATTTTTTTTAGCGCATAATTGGTTACCTTCTGGATTTTTCATCGGGCGCTGTTATTTAATTTTCTATTAAGTAATATCTCTCTTACAGTTAAAAATATGAAAAATTGGAAAGACGTGTCAATTTTATTTGTAAAGAGGACACTTTAAATTAATATTTTAGCTGTCTTGTTTCAACCCCCTAGGAAAGGAAGATCTCATCCTTAGAATGTTAAAAGGGAATGGGGGTCATGTGGCACATCGTTTTAAAGGGCGTTCTTTTTTTTTATTGAAAAATTATTTTTATATGAAAGGTAACAAATTGTTATTACCCTTTTTCAAACTTTTTAATTGAACTGTTTATATTTTATTAGTAAATCAACCTTCCATGTGCAGGGTTGTATGATTAGCGTTACGTATTTGTTAGAGTAAAACCCAGATGAAAAATGTTTTTTTTTGTCGACAAATCGACTGTTTATTGACTTAAATGGCTCTACCAAAGATAATATTTTTCATACTTTTGATGAGCAATATCCATTTTCCACTTTATAATATTATTTTGACGAAGACAATTTATTTTTGGTAAAAAGAAGTTGCGCATATTCTAAAATGTAAAATGCAATCATCAGATGTGTATTTTTTTGAAGTGAAGTACCTTAAGGAATATAAGGAATTAAAAACTATGCAATTACATCCCTCTGCTTTAAATATTTTTGTATATATAATGCCTGTACCATATTTTTTAGGAGGTTTCACATTTTATACCTTTCGGGATATGAGTCAAAATTTTTGGTACGTCCTGTATATTTTGCAACATTATGAAAACATGTACTGATTAAATGTGAATGCTTAAGTCATTTTTCAAAAGTGTTCTAAAAAGTGGTAGTAGGTACGCAGAGAGATAGTAGTAGTAAACATCTTTATTTCTAAAAAAGGCTATCGACCTATCGGTCTTTCTGCCCTTGTTTAATACATACAGTCTTAATCTAAATGAAAACAAATATGAAAATTCTCTTATTCTAGGTTAACAATACTATTAAATAAATAAGATTTCAGTGGCAAGAAGGAATTATTTTATTGTCCACTAGTCCGTAGCGTTTGTAAGTGTTCGAGTAGCGTTAATGTAGGGAAACGAAAACGGGATTGTCTGGTTGGTCTTGTAAGACAAAGGGGATTCAGTATGGTCCAGTTGTAGGGGTTGTTTGTCCATTTTGTCTGTAGCTGTATGAGTCTTTCCGAGATCTTTGTCATGTTTGTGCGTTCGTATAGTAGTTGGGTGGGGGGGTTGTGTAGTGGGTTTTGGGGGTGTCTTATTCGTGTTATTAGTCTTAGTGCAATTTGTTCTGTTGTTTGTATATAACGTTTTGTCCTTTCTGTTCCGTTGGTCATGAGTATATGTCCATAGTCTAGCAAGGGTCTACAGATAGCTTTATATATTTTGGTGGCGGTGTTTGTGCTAATTCCTCTGTCTTTGTAGGTTAGTGATGGGAAGTGTTTTGTTCTCTTTATTGTTTCTGCCCTGATGTTTCGTATGTATTTAGTGAATTTCATTTTTCATAGAGAGATATAAATCGCAAAAACCAAAAATAAAATAACGCAAGAAATAGTTGAAGAAGCAGAAGAAAACTGCCTGTGAATAACGTTATAATATTTGGATTTGCTGTTCCGCATTAAATTGCAACTTAAGTTGCTCAGTTGGTATTGTCTTCTAGCTTAGTATTCCTTTGGTTTTGTCAATATTGTCTTTCACTTTTCTTTTGCATGTAAACATTTACTGGGTTCGTCTCGTCATTTAAAATTTCCCATTCTTACCTTCAAATCTATATCAGCTAGAAAATATTTCTTTGTTTTCGATGAATCGTATGAAAATCTGTGTAATGAAAGGAATACTTAAAAAAACAAAGTTAATCGTCTGTTCTAAATGACTTTTCTTTCAAAGGAAGCGTGGGTACAAACTTTGAGATTCACACGCCACTCAAAGATTTGTCAGCAAACAAAAAAAATATTCAGAAACATATTTTTCTTCCAAATAACTTTTTCTTGTGTGGTTTATATTGAGCACAAAAAAACCTGTTTGGCTTGCTAACTATCCCAGTTGGATGAAGATTGTTTGCAGCATTTTCAAGGTAAACATTTTCTGATGATAACGAAACAAGAAACTCTATTCGAAAATGACTGTTTAACCCTCACCTGTTGTTTCTTGTACTGTTGGGAGACGGAGTAACCCAGTTTCAGATTGGCGGCGAAAGTCATGGCCTCCATGACGGTCAATCCTAGACGGAGCTCTTCGTCTTGCGGAATGTAGGCCGATAATTTTCTGAACCGTTGGCTTTGGTTTCGTACTGTGCCGTTGAGTTTCACGGTTCCCGTACTTCCTCTTGTGCTGAAATCATCAAGCAGAAATTTCACTGCGGGTCATGCACTTTGATTATTTGATTGATTATTGGCCATAATTTGCTTAACAACAACCATGAGAAAATTGCTTGACATCGATTGATATGGAAGAGCTTTTGGCCTTTGAACAAGCGCAAAAATGCAAACATGATTAATATTCATGAGCAATTTGATAGAAATGGAAATATTTATTGACTGGAAAGGAAGGAGTGTAAACAGTGGTAAAAGTAGTTGCTGTGTTAAGTAAAATAAAAGTTTTTTTACTCTTACTCTAGTTAGTTCGGTCATTAGCCCTTTAGAAAAATCTTAGTGTAGCCATTTAAAAAAAATGTTTTCCAACGAATAGTTTGGAACCATTTTGTTCTTCAGTTCAACAGTCAATCAAATCAACCAACTCATTTCCTTTATATTATTTATCTAATAATTTCCAACTACAATGCGTTCATGGTAAAGAAAGCACATTCACTTAACTGCAAAATAAGCCCGGAAATTATTTTGCTAAAATATTCGAACTTGCTCGTGTTCGATATTCTGCAAGTAAACTTTTGTATTCAGAGCTCCATAATTTAGTTTTTTTATTTAAATACACTGTAAATTATGCCATTTGTGAATTCTACCCAGAAGAATGAATCATTTTCTTCATAACTTAGATACATTTTGATTGAATTGCATTAATTACATTAAAATAAATTGATTTGCAAATTAACTTTCATCACGTCCTTGGCTTTAATGCATTTGAAGAGAGGCACGTTTTTATGTGTTCACATTATTATTAAGTGGATGATTTATTTAAAGTTTGAGGTTTATGGTAGTAAATCAAAAAAATAAATATTATTTAAGAAATGACGCAAACAATTTGTTGTAATGTCCAAAGGATCCAAAATTAACCGCAGGAAATAGTATGTTTTAATTTGAAAGCTGCTCATTGAATTTTAAATACAATTGATCTTTTAACCACCAAACACCCTGTATATAATTTCTAAATGTTCGATTCAGTATCAGTATCACATCAGAACGACAAAACTATAACTTTTGAAGTATTTAATGTTTCAAAAATACTTTCTAATTTCGTTCAGGTTGCAAGAATTTTAGTAACCTGATAAGTGAAACTTGCCTTCAAACGTGTTTAGCACAGAAGTTAGTTTAAGGCAACATAAGGCACTTAAATTAACCGCCACACATTTAAATTTGAGGAGCTTTTTAGACATCGTCGCAAATAAATGTTTCCTGACGTTTCGTAAGCACGAGTGGCTTGCATGTTCAGAGGCGCTTCCCTCGCCAACTTAGTCTAGTGTAAACTTACAAATGGCTGCAAAAGCCTTAACTTTCCCTTCTTCTTAACTTAACTATTTTGATTAAAAATTTTTCATAATTCCTATTCATGGTTGAACATTATATAAAAATGCAATATTTTATGACAATATTATGGAATTGAAATTACTTAATTGAAAAAACTTTGCGTTTTAGTACTTCAAATATAAATAACTTCTGAAATATAAACCGAGGAAATAGCAAATAGAAACATCAAAAAGTAATCAACAATGCCAATTATATTGCAATATTTCCATTGAACCAAATCCATCATTGGAACTTTTCTTTGCTAGCGTAAAATCGCCAAGTGGAACATGTTTTAACGTAATTGAATCAACGCTGTTCAAATCCAGTTATGGTGGAATTCATTAGAAATGAAAATGCATTGAATTGATTCTGAATGCAATTTGTTGCTAAATAATGCTTACCGGATCATATTACACTTTCCACGTCGGAAATTATTGGATTGTAAATATAGCTATTAAAATAAAAAGCTGCTTGTGTAATAATAAAATTGTACGACTTTGTGCTAGGTTCTGTTGTAAATCATTGGTATTGCACGAGAACATTAATTGAGTATCGGTTGCTAAATTATAAATTAATTAAACAATTTGATTAAAGATTGCCTAGCTTGAAATTAAATTGATTTGTTCATCACATAATTGCCATCAAGGCTAGACAGTGTCATCAGATTGTTCTTTGCTTGTCGTATAAATTAAAATTGTAAGTCTTAATTCCAATTGGTTCCAAAGAATTAATGAAGAAATCGGAGGATTTGCTCAAAGATTTTTTCACTGGTTGCTCTGCGGTTACTTTTCTTAGATCTATTTACAATTTTTCCTCAGATTCTACGAATAGTTAAGTCTTGAGCTAATTATTGGGTTAACACCGACATCATCACTATTCAATCACTGATTGTTTTCTCTTTTTAATTAATTATTAAGACTTGTTTTCAAATACATTCTGTTGCTGGATGAAATACATTTTTCGGCAATAACTTTTTTGTTCCTTTTACAGTAATTTGTAGACTATTATATACCTTATTTTTTCTCCATAAAACTTGAACATTGACTTAAACTAAATGCTTGTACGGAAATAAAATATTCGGAAACCTTTTATTCAAAGGTACAATTAGCACTGCAGGAACAAATAGTAATTTACTTCACTATGACACTCCAATTACCATAACAAGTGTGCAAAGCATATAAATAGACCAGACAGTTTAATTAAAACAAGACAAATAAAACTGCAGCTACATGCCAAGTGAATATCAATTTAAACATTTGATGCAAACAATGAAATAAGCCATTTATCTGTGGTCATTATGCTTACGTGAATCCGGCTAGAACGTTCAACAGGGTGCTTTTTCCTGCTCCTGATGGTCCCATTATTACCGACAGCTCTCCTGACTTGAATGTCCCCGAAACTCCATGAAGGATTTTTTATTTTCTGAAAAAAATAAACAAAAATTGTTTATATTTTAATTCGCTAGTTTTAGTCGATTTTCGACAGTTTTTAAGTGTTTGTTTAGTTGTTTCTTCATTTTTTTCCGCTATCGTTTTTGCATGCGTTTTGACGGCCATGTATAAGAATCCAAGCTTGGAAGAGATGATTTAAATATTCAAAATATGTTTAATTATATCATGACTATCAAATCACGGTATCTAAAATTTATGGTTTACATTTTCATAATAATCCCATTAATGAAAATAATGAAAAGTTACAGGGAGTTAACACAATTAAACAAAAATAATTTTAGCGTCAAAACTTTCAAATGCTGGACAAAAAGAAAAGAAAGCTATCACCGAAGCTTATTAAACAATTAATCTTAAAAATTAAAATGAAATGCTCATCAATAAATTAACAGAAATAGAACACCATTTCGAAAAGATAGATAGAGATAGAAAGAAAGAAAATAGAAAAGTCGACCGAATATAACTTTCCAATACACATGGCATTCGGGGACTACGAGAAGGCATTTGACTCCGTAGAGTATTGGCGAATATTTGAAGAACTAGACAAAGCGCGAGTAGACCATCGGTACAAGAACCTTCTTAAAAATATATATCAAAGAGCAAATGCAAAAATCAGGCTACACGAAGAAACAGACAACATTGTAATCAAAAGAGGTATCAGACAAGGAGATACAATATCCCCAAAACTCTTTACTTTAGCTCTGGAAGGAATTTTCAAAAAACTTGAATGGGGAAATATGGGACTGAACATAAGTGGAACCAAAATATCACACTTAAGATTTGCAGACGATAGTTCTCTTCGCCGACAACACAGCGGATCTTGAAAAAATGATTTCCGAACTAGACAGCGAATCTTCAAAAATTGGTCTGAAAATGACTAAAACTAAAACAAAAAAAGATAATGAGCCAAGACCAAGTACAAATAACAGTCAACAGGAAAAATTTCAAGACTACATATATCTGGGACAGCAAATAGAGACGGGAAAGGGTAACAAGGATATAGAGATTGAAAGAAGAAGGAGACTAGGATGGGCAGCATTTGGCAAATTAAGCCTGTATAGATTAAGGATAGAAAGATACCGCAATACCTGAGAACAAGAATATTTAAACAGTGGTAATACCGGTAATAATATATGGAGCACAGACCTGGACTCTCACAAAGACAATGGTGAATAAATTGAGGACAACACAAAGAGCTATGGAAATAGTTATGATAGGCGTAACACTAAGACACAGAAAGAAAAACGAATGGCTTAGACAGAGAACAAAGGTCGCAGATATAGTGGAGAGAGTCACAAGCCTGAAGTGGAATTTTGCAGGACATATGAAGAAAAAAGAGGAAGAGTGAGACCAATTATGAGATGGTATGACGAATTAAAACGAGTGGCAGGATTTTGATGGACGAGAACAGCACAAAACAGAGAGAACTTGAGGAGAGGAAGAGAGGGCTATGCTCAATACTGGGCACAATAAAAGGCTTGATGATGATGATGATGAGAACACTATGTAAAAAATACGGTTTCCTTCAACAGCATATTTCATTTCAGGCATGTCTGGACCTTGCCCACACGCCACTTCAAGTCTTTGATTTTTCTATTAATTTTTTTTAAATTTCTTGTTACTTATGAATGAATTTTCGCATAGCAAAACTTCTCTGAAATGGTAAAGAAGGTTGCTGTTTTTTTTTATAGAAAATCTTTATGTTTCACGCTGTATATAAAATCCGAAATTTGGGATTTCCATTCAATTAAGCCAGCTTTTGTATGAAATTGTAAATAAATTGTGTCCAAAAGAAACCAACGCAACACATTAAAAAACAACACAATGGGGATTCCAGATTCCAATTTCCAGAGATTTTCAGAAATCCAAAATTAAATTAATTTAATTCAACTTTGCATTATAACTGATGCTGTATTTTAATATTTTGTAGAATGTGAACTTATGCCACCTTCAACGTAATTATATGTATCATTTAAACAGCTAAATACAAAATGCAGTGAATATAACATTTTATTTTAAGAAAACCATTTGTATTATACATTTTTATCAAACACTAGCTTTTTGTCATCAGTTGATTTAAACGCCTTTCAAAGAGAACTGGCCCTTTACTGAAAAATTCCTTCTTATTTAATCGCATAATTTAACACCTTTTTAATGCTAAATAAATTTAAATATTCAAGAGAAAACTCAATATAAATAAATTATTGTTTTTTTATGGATTTGTAGACAAGCCGGTGGAAATCCAAAAGCAGGTGACCTACAGTTTCCACGTGCGGTTTAATTAAAAAAAAACAATTTCTGATTCTAATCTACGTAAATTTATAATTCGCTTGCAAGGTCACAGACGATAAAAATAAAATTTTACTGTTGCTCTTTCATGAATTGAAATAAAGAAACGATTGCAGAACGTTTCTCGTGTTCTAGGTGCATACCGGCATAATGATTTTTTCTGACTTTCATATCCCTTTATTATGTGCTTACTCACAACCATTTTCAATCTGGTTGCAAAGTCCGATATTTTTTAATTGGCAACTGTTCCCGGTTCGTAATTGCTCTTAATGATTAGAAGCCGGAATTTAATTTAAACATTAACCTTCGCATTTCAACGGGATTGTCTTCCCAAGTTTTTATACATGTAATTTGTGGGCTCAATTTAATTTAACTAGTGCTGGCTAATTGCACATTTCTGTAATCATAATTTCATTGGCTATTTTGTCATCATACAAACTATTTGTTCAGCCAGACTTTCGACATATTAATAATGCAGAGAAAATTATTGTTTTTGGCAAAACTGCAACTGCCCACACCATTAAACGTTCAAGTTCATTCGATTATTTAATGAAGTGGAATATTTAAAAACCATTTATCGACCGCAGTCATTTCCGCATGTTTGGGTGCAACACGCGACAAAAAAAGGCAAAAACTATCGATTGTACTTTGCCTAAAATTCATTAAGTTTTTCAAATATCGTGACAAAAAACGAAAGCCACCTTTGCACTTTGCAGTTATTTTTGACTGAATAATTAGCAGGATGCGTATTATACGATGACTGTATGCTTGTATATTAATTAACTACACAGTTTTTAATAGATGTTTATGCATATGTCAGAGCATCCGTACGCTTGGATTATTAGTAAAATATGCGATTTAACCTTAATGAATTAATCTTTATTATTGTAGCAGATCTTTATGAATAACATGTTTGGAATGTATTTTCCTGATACTGTTAAAGTGCGTCACTTGCAATTCTTTGCCTTCGGGGAAAACGTATTGTTAAAATTTATCTGTAAATAATGCTTAGTAATACTTCTTTGTTTTCAAAGTTTTTTCTGGCTTTCTTTGAAGTATTAATCTTAATGAACTTGAGATGTTGAGAAATTACGCCGTTATGTACAAAGGTTCAGGTTTTTCTTACATATTGCGTTGTTGTTTTATTTTACATTTTCATGTATTAAAGGTCAGGTACACTTGCTTGTTACAAGGATTTTAAAATTCTTCATGTTCAAACGTTGCTCGCCTTCCGTACTCATTACGTTGTTGATCTATTTCCTATTAGGCTTTTTAGGTACTTTAGAATGTTTTTTTGTTTGTTCTGCTTGAGTTTGCTCAAGTTTTTCAGCGTTGCTGTTTGGTCTTTTGTTATAGTTTGTATCAGGTTTTTTTTTTGCTTATGATATTGATACTCGCAGGCATTAATTCGTCTGTTTGGGATCG
Source organism: Dendroctonus valens (assembly GCA_024550625.1). NCBI lineage: Eukaryota > Metazoa > Arthropoda > Insecta > Coleoptera > Curculionidae > Dendroctonus > Dendroctonus valens. The sequence continues at coordinate 1,493,620 of JAJTJO010000051.1, forward strand.
GTATGTTTCCTTTTTATGCAAGAATGATCGATTTTATTGTAGTTGTAACTAGTGAGGCGTCCCTTGAGAACTCCAAGTAAGGTTCAGCAGTATATTTTTTTCCATTTGTACCTTTTGTTACGCAAGATTTAAGAAAATGTGGTTTTTGTCAACATCTGACTGCCAGTATGTTTGTTAACCTCTTGCCCTTTTTATTATTATTTATGTGCGATCTATCCACATACATTCAGAAAACTTGATATGAAAGTGATTGTATCTAAGCACAAATGGGGTTGGTTGGTGTGTATTCGAAAGAACATCTCTGAAGAATCTCCAAGTTGGAGTAGCTGGCAGAGTTTCAAAGTTTTAAACCGTATGTTTTTCTGGTTTTAATATGCTTCTGTTTTTTATTTTTATATTTTCGAGCGATAACGATTGAAACGGTGTCTAATTAGTCAATAAATTGGTCAGATGGAGCTTCATTATCTTGGATTTAATAGGTTTGCTCCAGGTAAGTCTTCAGGTAGCCAAGTTCTTTCTGAGGAATCCTTTGCCCATTTAGAGATATTGGCAGATGTGTTGGATTTCTTAATGTAAATTTCATGTCTACAAAGCTGTTTTATCTAGAGAGCCAGTTTTCGGGCTTCTCATTTATTTGTGGTTGTAAATGCATTGTTTTAATCGTCGTCTGATGCTAAGACGGCTGTATCATCAGCATATGTGATAATCATTACTCCCTCACTGTTGACTGTTTGTTTCAAATGGTACTTAAAGAACGTTTCAAAACCTTCTCTTCTATTTTTGTACGTGCGTGAAGAATCACTGGCATATATTTTTTTACGTAGGTATCTTTAATGTTGGAATAATTAGGATATTTGGTGTTGTGTAAGGAATAAGTTCGCTTCAAAGTACGCTAATAATGCTTCAATGATTGATCTAACAATGTTTTCACTTATTTTTGAAAAACTGTGTAGTATTTGAATATTTAGATTTAGAGCTAAAGCCACAAAAAAGGAAAATCTGGTAAACTCATGATAGAATCAATAGTTTTAGACAAATATTTCTACACTTTCCGTCAAAGTGCTTTGATGTTGTGCAGTTTTTCTAAGAAAACATTAAAACCGCAAATAATATTTTTATTTGCCTTTTTTGATGTGGTTTACGATTATTTTTTATTATAAGACTTTTTGCGTTGATGTTAAAATTTATATAAACGAAAATTTGTTGCATTAGATTTCTTTAAGATCTTACGAAAAAGTGTGCAAAATACGCTCACTCCAACAAATCGAAAAAACACTACATACTGGGGATCATAAAAATATTTGCACCCCCAGCGCTTAGTTGAATAGGATCTTGAACGTATTCGAAAGATTTGTTATTTATTTTTTTCAAATTGGTTGTACAAATAATTTCTCTCATATTTAAAATAATAAAAAATAACTTTAATTAATACTAGAATAAACGAATAATTCTATTTCTTTTTAAGCACAAAAAATCTCTCTAAAGAGTCTCTCAATATCGAGAGTTCAGCAGTTAAGTTCGGTGAAATTCAAATACAAGAAGCAAACACTATTTAAGTTTCGACTTACGACAGTTAATAACATTTAATTGCGAGAAAAAAACGTAATAAAAACCGAGGAAAAAATAAACATAAAAAAGTACTGTAGGTGACATCATTTTGCGTAATTAAAAATGAAGACCGCATTATTCCTTTACAACATGTATTTTCTCATTTGGTTTGGACGAGTTATTTTTTGTTGATGGAATCTTGGACCCATTTTGGTTATTTAAAGACCCTAAAAAATAGTTTTGCTACTAAGTGCGTCTAAAATGGGAATAAGGGAGAGTTTCAAATGAGGACAATGATCCTAACATCTGTGTTAGAACAAAAAAGTGGCCATTCTTATTAATTGACAAAATGTAATGAATATTTTTTCGGTGCATTAAAAATGCACTTATTTCTTTTCCATTTTTTTTCTTTGTTAATAAAATATTTTTCAATTCCTTATTCTGGTATATTTAAGATGAAATTATATATTAAATCAATTTGAAAAAGTAAATAACAAACATTTCATATTTGTTTATTTTTTCAATATTTCTGTGATTATCTGTATGTGGAACTCAATAATAAAAAGCTCCATTTATCGTACAAAACATCTGCTTCAATTATATCTATATCGAGTTAATACAATTAACTAAAATAAATCAAGACATTTAAAAGCATTTCCAGTATATGTTTAAGCGTAGTTATATCGTGCTAAAATATATTAAAATTATGTGGCGTTATCGGAAACTACACAGAATTATTTGTGTAATTAAGGCATGTTTTACTAGTTTTAATGAGTATCATTATTCAAATAGTGTATTTTAAAGGACACCTGGCAAACTCATCTACAATTTAAATTTTAAACACTTTAATACCAAATTGATAGATTCCGTTTTCGCGTGCTTGGATGAAGCACATAAACTTCGATCTAGCTAAATAACAAGTCAAACATAACAAGATAAAAATTGAGCCTTTTTTAAACAGGATTATAACCGACGTTGAAAAATGGATTACATATGCGTCAATACTTGGATATATTTAGAATAATTAACTATGAATATGTTTATTGAAGATGTGACAGCATTATAAATGGGATAGTTGTGCGTTCTACGTGTGGTTTTCCAGCCTTTCGAAATGATGGGAACAAACGTGCAATTATAGGGCGTTTGTCGATAATATCAGGTTAACTGAGATCGAACATCACATCAAAAATAATTAACTTTGGGTATGATAGATGCTATTCCAAATACAGTTAAGACGTTAAGCCTTGTTCAGTATCTCTTAAGTGGTATTTGCAATTAATAACCCGATTAGCTTTATTTGGGCCACCAGCTATAACCAACCAACATTTTGCAATTGATTTAAACGTTCAAACATATCTCTAATTATTTCTAATTGTTCACTAACCTTATCTCAATTGTCAATTGTGGCTTTGTTTCTTTCTATCTTCCACTATTAATGGTTTTGTCATTCGCTATCTGTTTGATAAGGTGCAAATGCACATTTTTTTGTCCTTCGAATTAATTAATAATGGGCCTAACTTGCCATACAGGAATTGCTGATAATTAAATGATAAGTGAGTAGTCGACAGTACAATTAAACTAATCAAGCGATAATTCTGACGCTTAATTGAATGGCAGACAAGAAAACATTGATGCAGAAATTTATGTGATGTTTTACCGACCGGATTTGAATTTTTCCTTTTTTTAACTGCATTGTAGAACCATTGTTCATTCTAATAATAGATCCGATTTTTCGATAATGGTTTTAATTAATTACGGCACTTAGCGGCTGAATTGATGCATCGTTTAGACAAAACCATTATCTGACTGGTTTCTGATGGTGGAAGACTAACGTAATTAAAAAAATATTATTCACGGTTTCAAGCATTTTTGCTAAATTGCTTTTTGATGATCAAATATGTTATAAAATTTTATGATCAATTAATCATCAACATTTTGCATTCCGAATTCAAGAAAATAATTATTTACTTTTATGCCTCTCCAAACTTCTTTCAGGGACTTGTTGCATCTAAATTAGCTCGGAAGAATTATTTTCAAAGTGTCTGGGAAATGAATCAGCGTTGTCTTTGTAGGAGTGTTGTTCTGTTTCGTTCCCGATGATTGTGCCAATCTTCCCTATTTGCCTGTCTTTGTAATAATTTTTTCATACTTTGTTAGTGTAAACTATCGCGATTATCGCGACATGTTTCCAGCTCCAAGTTCAAATCTTGTTGATATTGGTATGTTTTAATACCTCGTCCTGTACAACAAAGTAATCGGATATGCTCTAAAGGCCTTCAATATTTTTATGGTGCGAAGTGGCCACTTATGTAATGGAACATTATAGTATATTATTGCACATTTGGATTGGTGCTACGGATCTGATTATTCCTGAATAACTCCTTCGGTTTCCGAAATTTTGAATAAAATTCATATATTTTTATCAAAATATGGCCACAAGAAATCTTGAATTACAACACAATTTAACATTTCGGCTCTGAACTAAAATGCCCTGTGCTTCAGCTGTATATCCAGCAATTTGTTCTAAATTATACAGGATGTCTTTGACTAAGTGACCTTCCGGAGAGATGATGGCTCCAAATACATTTTTCCAAATGGAACAACCAAAACAAACTTTTACATGGTACTTAATTTAACTTAAATCTAGCCAGTCCCTTTGAAGCTGAGTCGTTTTATGAATATTCACTGTTTTTAATCATTGTTTTATCTTAAAAATTAACAAAATTAGAGCATATAATATAACATAATAGCCCTGTGTTTTTAACATACAGGGCAAATTGTGTGAAATTTCTTAAAATCTGCTAGTATCACCATTTTAGAGTGGCCTGCTAGAGGCCCAGATTTGAGTCCCATTGAGCATCTTTGGGATGAATTAATACATATTCAAACAAACTAATTTTTTAAACGGATTGCCTCCTTTTCGTTCCAAGTAAAACTGTGATGTAGAGGGTGTTTACGAAAAATAATAAAAAACGTGGTTCAATGTTATCTCTCTTATTTGTCATGGAAAGTGACGAATCAACCTGGGTTGTCCTGGGAATGATAGACAAAGAATAAAGATACAAATTGCAAAAAAAATATATCAAAATCGATTATTTAATATAAAAGTTACAAGACTTTGAACTTCACCAAAAAAATTAGGTGCGCCACTTGTTTTGGAAAAGAGTGTACATCGGTGGTGGTCCCGATTAAGTGCCTCCACTTAACCATTTATTTAATATCGCAACTATTTCTGCTAACAAACAATAATTTCAATTATTGTTGTGTATATTTTCCTGACTTTGAAATAATTTCAATGGCTTTTCACGAAAAGCGAGCGCTAATAAAATGTATACCAAACGTAAACTTGCTTTCGTTACTGCATCTTCACGTTTTCAAGCGGAAAATGTCCAAATCACAACAACATGTTTCTACCATTTTACTGCCTTAACAATCCTTTAATTATATGGTATACGTGGGTGTGAAGACACTTACGTAACATTAAGCATTGTAATCTACTCAATGGTTAATTACGACCCGCTTATGAACAGGATAAAAAACTTGCTCTGTTAATTGCAAGTTTTCGTTAAGCAGTTTGTGTCAATTATGATAATTTGTCGTTTAAATTTGTTTATTCTTCCGCAATTTAAAAATGGTTGGACATTAATTAGATATAGCAAAGTCGTATAAATTTTAATACATTTTCCTAATTAATTAGTTAATTAAATTAATTTAAACATGGGTTTGGCAATTTATGTCTAGCAAGACAATAACATCAACTTTTTAACAACACAAACAGCCTTAATCTGTGAAAAAAACATTTTATTTTTTATAAAATCCAAACATCCAAAACACGAATATGTCAGTAATAGCTTCCCAGTTGTAATAAAATTTAAGCTGGTCAGCTTAATTTGCATAAAACGCGGCAAACTTTTATACATTTTTCATCGACCACAAGTTTCTCACGATTAATTAGTTTTGAATATTTTCAAAAGTGAAAAAGTACGACAATGCAGAAAAGAATAATTAGTATAAGCAACATTATAAAAGTAAAAGAACGTGGAAATAAAAAAAAAAACAGTCCTAATATAGTGTTTTTATACCACATGTGGTCATTTTGTGATGGCCGGGACCCTTAAGAATCATCTTAGCATAGGAGCGTCGAGATTTTATATTTTTTGCTTTGTTTAACAGTTACTAAACAAAAACCTTTTTTTAATAAACAAAGCTTTGTGGCTGCTGTTGTAATAATCACATTTTATTGTTTTAAAAATAATGTTAATTTTATTTAACAAGTCTGTTTTGTGTTTTCCAAGAGACCAACATTTACTAAAACAAATTCTTAAGTGTCATATTATAATGTGATGACTGCCATAAATCTCATCACTTATGAGTACAAATCGAAGTTTAAATACACAGAAAATTGACTAGAAAACATTGAAAATATTGCATCATTTGGACCAAAAAAAATTATAGTTTGGGTATAAGAAATCGTTAAATCAATTACATTAACAATGTTTTCAGACGTTAGAGCTGATCTCGTGTTTTGTTTGTCTAGTAGTAGTAAACATCTTTATTTCTAAAAAGGCTATCGACCTATCGGTCTTTCTGCCCTTGTTTAATACATGCAGTCTTAATCTAAATAAAAAAACAAATATGAAAATTCTCTTATTCTATTTTAACAATACTATTAAATAAATAAGATTTCAGTGGCAAGAAGAAATTATTTTATTGTCCACTAGTCCGTTGCGTTTGTAAGTGTTCGAGTAGCGTTAATGTAGGGGAACGGAAGCGGGATTGTCTGGTTGGTCTTGTAAGACAAAGGGGATTCAGTATGGTCCAGTTGTAGGGGTTGTTTGTCCATTTTGTCTGTAGCTGTATGAGTCTTTCCGAAATCTTTGTCATGTTTGTGTGTTCGTATAGTAGTTGGGTGGGGGGGTTGTGTAGTGGGTTTTGGGGGTGTCTTATTCGTGTTATTAGTCTTAGTGCAATTTGCTCTGTTGTTTGTGTATAACGTTTTGTCCTTTCTGTTCCGTTGGTCATGAGTACATGTCCAAAGTCTAGCAAGGGTCTACAAATAGCTTTATATATTTTGGTGGCGGTGTTTGTGCTAATTCCTCTGTCTTTGTAGGTTAGTGATCGGAAGTGTTTTGTTCTCTTTGTTGTTTCTGCCCTGATGTTTCGTATGTGTTTAGTGAATTTAAGTTTGTGGTCGATTGTGATTCCAAGGTATTTTACGTCGTTTTTTGGTTGTGTCGTTTGGCCATCTGCAGTTATTGTCTGTTGTTTGTTTGTTGTTTTGTCTATTTCTAGCAGAAAATTGCAAATTAAATGTGATTAAGTGACCATAGAAATCTATACTATTCATCATTCCAATTTATGATTGAACTTCTGTAATTTTAGAGGCGAACTTTTGTTATCAAGCAAATAGAAACCATCCAACTGGAAGAAATGTTGAAAGAATGTACGGAAAAACATCACATTTTCCTCTACTACTACAAACAAAACGATATATTCCGGCTAACGTTCGTGAGATATCATTGCAGTTAGATGTCGGAAAAACACTTGAAAATTACCACACAATAATATTGAATTGAATTATTTATAGATTCAAATGACTTTTTCCGATTGCGTTAAATGTAGCCTTCAAACGTATAACCCGTACAACTTTAGTACAAAAATTGTTCACATTTTCAAGAGTCTTTCACGTATTTTCGGTTATGAACTTGTGGATTTTTAAGACTGGACTTTTATGTAAAATTTTCCTGTTCAACAGCTGTGAATGATATCCTCAGAACTGGAGAAAAATAATGAAAAAAATTAAAAAGAGACGTGCACTTCCTCAAAAAGTATTTATTTAAAATTTTTATAATTACAAATCCAAAAACTTTGTTTACATGTTTAAACTCCCAGAGTTATTAAGTCTAGAAACAATTTTTTTAAAACTTTCTAGGAGCGACACCGGGAATGTTCGATTAATTTTACATTAACTTATAAAAGTATTCTTGGATACTTTGCCTGAAACTACATAGTTTTTAAGTAAAAAATGCATCTAGGGTCTTTTAAATGGTCAATAGTTTTTGAACGATTTTTCATATCGAATGCATGAGACCAAATTGACCGTGATACTGTTACTCATATGCTTCTAGTGCTGTTCCGCCAGTTATAGCCCCCATCCGAACAGTAAAATGATGGAAAAAATTTGCAATTCGCTGTACAAGATAGACTTAATGTCTCACAAATGACTTTGGATCCACCCTGAATAGAAACATATAGAAAATATGGAAAGACATGGTTTCCAAAAAAGAGTTTTACGATTTTTAATATTTCAGAAGAAAGCAAATATTTTTCGAGAAGATTTTTATAAAATTTGATAACGTTCTTTGTAATAAGAAGAATCCCATTTAGCCCTTAAACTTTAAGCGGAATGTGTCCCACCTTCTTCTGAATGACTAGCAAACTTTTTCTAAAACTGTCAATATTTTTCCGAATGATGATAGAAGAGTTCCAAATTCTCTATTGAAGAAGCAATTTTTGTTCTATATCTCTACCGGGGAGCATTATGGATGAGAAAACCAGTTCAGCAGGTCAAAAACGGAACCCCCCCAAAAAAAACAACAGAGCGGACGAGGTTTAAAATCAAAATTTAAGGACGGGTTCCAATCTTGCACTTTGCGCAAAAAATATCCAATTATCTGAAGCTGATGGTCAATTTCAGCCAGATCGCACAAAAACAACTCATAATTTTTATTGCAATAAAAATGAATTTGTTTTAATAATCTAACTTTAAAACAAATTAAAACCAACCTTCGTATTAGAGTGATTTTAAAAGTGCTTGAACATTTTGCCTTCATAATTTGTTTGCTTACCTTTTTGAAATTTGGTCATAGACCAGCTAGAGCTGGTGAAAGTCAAATCGGAAAACTCCAGGTCCACCTTCTGACGTTTCGGAAAAATATAGTGACTCTTCATGTTCACAGGGATGATCAGATTGTTGTTAAGCGGTGCCAAAACGTCTTTTTCGTAGCTGATTCCATTGTCAAAATTCACCGGTTCCTCCATCACTTCCGATCCCAAAGAACCACTGCTTTGACAACACTGAATTCCTGCAGTTTTTTCGGGCATTTTGTCGGCTGTTTATATATTTATATTTTCTTTAAATGTTCAATAGCATAGTTCTCTTAAGGTTTAAAACGTACTAAATTTTCAGTAGTTTTCAGGCGAGTTCTACGGATAATTCGGTACGACTAAACCCCACGTTCATTGACTGTTTTATTTATAAGTTGACTGCCTTAAGAGTACCAGTCGTCTGAAACAAATAATAGAATGATAATTGTTTAGAATGATTGCATGGCTTTTGTTGCTACTAGTTAGTAAAGCGAGTTTACATGCACTTAGTTATCATTATACCTTTAGGAAATAATGAGCGTTTAGGACAATAATAAAGCTTAATGCACTTGTTCCAACATAAGTTAGTATGTAATAACTTATAAACTTTATGGGCTGGAAAGCGGTTTTAATTTTTGTGTTTTTCTGCTTGTTAGTTTGGATGATTTTTACTTTACACAAGATAACAAGATTTTTGATAAATTATACAATTTTTTTCACTCAGCAATTACAAGCTTGAGGAAATCGTGCTTTCTCTATGAGCAAAAATATAATATTCAGGCTGAATAGTATGAAAATTATTGATATTTTTCATCAAAAGAATGATTGTTTATAATTTCGCACGTTCAAAAAGCCCAATGCATTTTGCAAATTGGGAATTTTTTATATGAAAGCGTTTTCGCTTGCACATTTTCATCTAGGGTGTTAAAAGAGGATTGTACCACAAACTTGAAATATTTTGACGATTTGAGCCAACAATGAGATTTCGGATTACAAATTAAAAAGAAAAATTTTTTATTTTCAAAAATTGCGAGTTCCTCATTGTCTTATGGAGCAATTATTCAATTTCGAAAATCCCTATTTTCTCCCAATGTCAATGAGCAAAAATTAATTCTTAAATAGAATCTGCTACTTTTAAACATTGCAGATGAGGGAATAACACTTTGAGTTAGGATTCAAACCCAAATAGATTTTTTAGCAAAGGAACTATTTGAGAATATTGAAAATTGAATTTTTTTCGTTTCTCCTAATATTTAAACCCTTTTGATTCGGCTGCTTAGACCTAATTTTTTTGCAGTATACATGATGGATTCGCATTTACTTCAATTATTGCGCTGTTTTATCCGTATCTTTGCAATATATTTCAGCTGATTAATGGTAGAAAACTAATCTATCCGAAGGTTTGAATACGTTAACCGCATCACTTATTCGCTGGACTTTTGCAACAAGCAATGAAATATTTTAATTAGTGGTTAATGTTTACCATCTTGCCAAAGTAGATAAAACTAATAATCAAATAAATTAATTACACTTCAAATGAAAACATGTAAAATTTCCATTTAATCATAGACAATTGTGGTTCCCTTAAGTCGGTTCCATATCAGGCAACAGAGCAAACAATCCGATAAACTGACGTACCCACTCGCTACTGTACATGGGTTCTGATGACTTTTCATCGATCATTCTGTATAATTTTATTAAATTCGCATGTGCATTCGAGGCATGATTGTTTAATGGTTATTTAATATTATTTCACTGGCTAATGCGCGATTAAAGTCACATGCATCTAACTGTTTCAAGGGAAAGTACTTGATGACTTGCTCGCATAGCTCGCCCAAAGAAAGCTGTCGGGACTTTATAAATATTGATGCTTTTTGTGGAGAGCGTGGCAAATAAAGCTTATTTTTCAAAGCTGTTATTTACATATTTACGGTGTGGTTAATTTGTTATTGTTTTTAAATTGGATCAAGTCTCGGAAAATTTTATGTACCATTATTGTAAGAAATCGGCTTAAATTGAAAATAACAAATTAAGCAGAAAACCTGTCTTAAACATAAACAGTTTGGGGTCAAAGCGATAATTCGAACCACAAGTGTTTTCGCAGACGTTAAAAACACAAAGAAAATGTAATCGCTTAATTTCCCTAACTTTCCACCAGCCAGAAGAAGCGTGGTATACTGTATTTTCAGGCAAAGGCTTCAACTATTATTTGCTATATTCGGTTAGTTCAATTAAACATTAGTTTCAGTTTGTCGGAGTTCAGTTACTAATATAATGTATTCATCACTATGCATAAATTTTTTTAAATTAAATTATTTGCCCGTTTATTTTTCTGCCAATAATCTGCAGATTTATTACCTCGTTTGACCACTTGACAGTATGGGCAGTATCCCATGGATAACTATTAATCTAAATAATTTAATTTGTGTTGTTTTGAAGTCGTTTGGCTTTTCCATTTCAACTGGTATATGCAAACGCTCAGTACTGAGTGGCTCGGAATGCTTTCAGCTATTCATCCAGGCAGAAAAAGCAATAAAATCTATTTACTTTAATCTTGAGCACGAGTGCAGCTCTTTAGTCACTGGCATATCTTTATCTTATCTTTTTTTATCTTATCATTCTCGTTTTCGTTGCTTTCAGGACAGAGCTGTCAAGAGGCAAACCATCACATCTGTAGATACTCGAAAATCAGAAAATTTCCTGCTGGGCTTAAAAAAGCTCGTTATTGGTCATCAGATGATAATCAGGATATTTGCAGGAAAAGCTATATGAATCGCAATACCTTTTTATTGAACATGCATTGATCTTGCACTTTTTGTGTCTTTTTGTTTCTTTTTATTGAACGTGCATGATAAGCAGCACGTGCTTCAATAAAACCGAATTTGTAAGGGTTAAGATGAATGGATCTGCCAAAAAAGCCATAGTCATTGTTCAGTTAATTTAAAGAGCAAATTTGGCTATGGCAACATGTTTTAGCATGAAATCGTATCAATATTTACTTCGTACTACTTAATCGTATCAAGACGTAAAATATCAGACAGTTGTTTTTGTACAACCAACATAAAAACAGCGTTTTAGTTTTAAGCGCAATTTGTCTGTTGTATTCAGATACAATTTTGATAATTAGGTTTGTGGTAAATATGTTTAAGATGAATTATGAAATTTATGGGCAAGAAAGTTTTTGTTGTTTTGTAGTATCAATACAAGACTTTTGTAAGTTCGACAAAACTAAGACATTTTTTTAATGCGCAAGCAAGATATTTTTTGGTATAAGGGAACCTGTATTTCTTTTGTATTCTGGTCATACTAATAGTGCAAGGAAACTTTTCCGATGCAAAATGCATTGAAAGCTTTGTTTTCATTCAATCGAGTGATCAATGCTTGATTTGAAACAAACTTATGTTGACTCGAAAACAATAACTCATTTCTGTTCAATAAAAACATCGAACGCTCGCTGTGCATGTAATGTAAGTCTGGATATTGTTATCAATTGCAGGAACAAATATTCAGAAACTTTTATTTAAATGAACGCTATTTCAAAAGCAGTTTTCATCGGTCTAGAGAATTGAATAGAATAGTGGCAATCTCAATCTAATCCAGAGGTTTGAAAATCTGGCATTCCAGCATTCGACATTACTTAAGGGTGTTTCAATAAGAACGACGGTTTTGAATTGCGCGCCATTTGTCCAAACAAAAGGCCGTTCGTTAGTAGACAGCAGGAGGTTAAGTAAAATGGAGCGGTTCAATACACAACAACGAATTCTCATTGTGAAAAATTATTATCAACGTGATGGAAGTTTTGCAGCCACAGTTCGCAAAATGCCTACAATTATGGGCCATCGGAATGCTCCAACTGAAGCCACTGTGAGAAAATTAATGAAGACATTTGAGCAAAATGGGTCTGTTAATGAAGTGAAAACAGAAACTCGTTCGTCCTGGTCGCTCGACTGAAATATCGCAGCAGTACGTCCAATGTTGAGGAAAATTGGTGCTTCCACAACCACTATGCATCGAATTTTAACAAAATAGTTGAAGCTTCACGCGTACAAAGTTGAATTGGTTCAAGAGCTAAAGCCGGAAGACCATGGGCAACGAAGAGCCTTTGTTGATTGGATTTTGGAACAACGCCAATTGGACGGTGATTTTTCAACGAAAATCCTCTTTAGTGACGAGGCCCATTTTCATCTTGATGGCTTCGTTAATCGACTAAATTATCGCATTTAGGATTCCGAAAATCGACGAGTGATCGTTCAGAAACAGATGCATCCAAAAACAGCCACTATTTGGTATGCATTGTTGGCTGGAGGCATCATCGGGCCATTTTTCTTCGAAAATGCAGTTGGTCAAGCATTAACCGTGAGTGGTGTTCGTTATCGTGAAATGTTAACTAATTTTTTTGTGCCAAAATTGCAAAATATGGATCTCAACAGCATGTGGTTTCAACAGGACGGTGCAACAGGCCATACAGCCGAGAAACTGTTGAATTACTGCACGCGTCATTTCCTGGTCGTGTTATTTCTCGTTTTGGAGATCGGCATTGGCCGCCCAGATCATGCGATTTAACGCCTTTGGACCTTTTTCTCTGAAGTTTTTTAAAGTCACAAGTTTATGGGAACAAACCAGCAACGATTAAAGCCTTAAAAGATGAAATTCAACGCTGAATCTCTGAAATACCGCAAAATTTATGCGCAACAGCTCTTGAAAATTTCATGAAAAGAGCACGTCTGTGCCAGCAAAGCCGAGGCGGTCATTTGTCCGATGTCTTATTCCGTTCATAACCTCATGATGTGTACTTCATTTTTCAATAAATGTTTCAAACTTATACCACAAATATATATGTTTTATTTCAAATTAAAATCCGTCGTTCTTATTGGAACACCCTTTGGATCTATTTTTCTCTAGTTTAATTTGGTGGTAACCAGAACAATGATGTTCATTAGTAATCAGAATAACTTTTTAAGGACTGATTATTACGGTTAGTATACGGAAAGCACAAAAACAGCATCGGGCACAGGCGCTGGTATAGTCGAAAGAGGAAGAACTGGGGAAGGATTACCTTAAACCTGAGTACAATCCCGACCGCTTTTCAAGCAATTATACTAGCGAGAACAAATTGCGCCCGGAAAATGAGGGAAAGAGCCTACACACGTAAGCATATTACCATCGTATCCGGAGATGAAGCCACAATAAAGGAACTTGAATCGTTCACAATCAGGTCACAATGTGTGCCAGATTGTGTAAAAGAACTTACGACCCTGGCTGGGAACTCAAACAGAGTAAAACTCACTTGGGCAACTGGGACAAACAGGAGCAAAGGAAACGAGATTGCTGCGGAACTTGCTAAGGCAGGGGTCGAGCAATCACTGACCGATCAAGAACCTGCTTGTGGTATATCTCATATCTAAGTTAGGGCGGGAGTTGGGCAATGGATCTTGGAAGAACATAGAAAGTACTGGGAGGAGACAGCGCGACTTCTTACCGCAAGGCAGTTGATGGGACCTCCACAACCAGTGCGTAAAAACGAACTGAGCGCTCAGAAAAGAAGTGGACTTTTTAACAGGACACGCTCCCTGCAAAAAGCACCTCCTCAGGATGGGATTGAGCGATTAACCGACCTGCAGGGGGTGCGAATTAAAGTACGAAACTACTCTACATATTATGTGTCATTGCACGTCATATGCAACAGGTAGACGAAGATTTCTGGGAGGGGATGAAGTTCTGCCAGACCAGGTCACGCGATGCGAACCCGTTAAGATTCTTCTGGAAATCATTGACTACACAGGGATGATGAGGGAGTAAAAAACGAAGGCACAATAGGACATAAATTACCGCGGTGCAGGGCCAAATACCACTTCGGAGATGAGGAAGGGTTTTAGTTGGAACAACAGGTAAGCTGGAGTCCCACACAGCCCAGAGCGCCAGAACATCACCTCTGGGTGTGCGTAAAAGAGCATTTCCCAAAGCTCACCGAAAAAAAAATGGACTGATTATTTCTTTTAAATTAGAAGGATTTAAAGCTAATTTGCTTCAATAGAATAAAGTCCCTTGCTGGACTGTTGGTTACTTTATATAGCATTTTGTTGGAAAACTTCTATATGAGCTTGAAAAATTTATTTTTCATGTATCCCTTGCATTTTTTTGAGCATCACTTCCGGACCCTTTGTGTTTTATGTCTTCAAGTTTGCATTCATTGAAAAATAATAAATAAAATCTAAAAGCAATTTAAACAGCGAAGGAGATATATTGTTGGTGCATATGCAATCAAAAGCAGGATCATGAAACAGTTTACTGCATCTGAAATTTGTGCAAACACGTGGCGAAGAAATGTTAATTTAAATCTGAAATATTGAAACTGCCTAGTGGCCATGACATCGCAATTTTCTATTAATATTTATGGTCCAATCCCACATCTGACTATTTAATACTGACGCCATACAAACCGTCCAGACAAGGCAAAATTAGGCACAAATTAAGTAAAAAGTATGCTTTAAAATAACCAGTTTTCATTAAAATATCTTCACATATTGTATTCCTAAGACCATATCTTGCGTATGTTGTAATCGGCTAGATGTTTATGATCCCGAAGACAGAGGCACGGTTTATGGTCCGTTGCCTTTTTTTACACAAGAGGCAAGGTCACGTTTTACCTTCACACAAAAACATTTTGCAAGAGTTTGACTACATAGTTGAGTGATACTGAAAGTTACATGGGATCGACTTGTCGGCTAATTATTTTTATCCAATTTGCAATATAGTTAATTGGTACAATTAGTTTGAAGTCAATGGCAGAAGCGATGGAGACACAAGAAGGTTCATTGTTATATCGATTATATGGATGACTTTTTAATTGTTCCTGATTTATAAATGGATGGGTCAGGATTCTTCATGAAAGTTTTTGCTAGTTTTTGCAAACTATTTAAGTTTCTACTGCGGATTTTTTGATTAAATATTCCTTCTAGGAGGTCAAAACTCAAAAGGTGACGAACTTTGCTTTAATTTGTATTAATTTAATAATTCACTTTGCCCCAATTAATCAGTTTTCACTTGTTTCATCAAGATCCGCTCTAACTGCTCCCTGCGGTTAACTCTCACATCTATGTCACAACCACCTGTTTTATCTCAGTTGAATCTTGATGTGGTACTTGAGATAAATACCATTTTACGTGCTCATAAGCCACATGGCAAAAAATTCATTTCGAGTCCTTGAAGCAAGAATTTCTAATTGATATTCCAATGCGGTAGAACATTTGTGAGATTTATTAATGGGAAGTGACCGAAGTACGCTAATAAATTGGTACGCGTGTAACAGGAACTACTAAAATATTCTCGGTACGTCTTTTACTTTGCGCAAAGTTCAAGTCTAATATTGCAGATCAAAGTCATTTACACTTGCCAATAAATTTAATTGCAATTAGTGTAATGGTTGTTTTATAGCGTTATTCAATTATACCTTTGTGAAGCTCGTGGATGACGAGTTTCACGGATAATTGCCTGAGGTTTACCCATAAATTTCATTCTTCCTTATCTAGAAAATTGAGGTTCTAACGATGAGTATATGAGGCGGGTGTTTCTTGGTAGAAGAACACTGATCTATTATTAAATAAGTTGATGATTTTTTTGTGAATTTAGGTTCCTCACGTTATTTGCATCATTTCAACTGCATATTGTACGAGACGAAATACAGAAAAAAGTTTATATCAAGGAAAGCCTTAAACGCTTGGGTTATACTCTTTTGGAGAGCTAATCCATTCCGTTTCCTTGCTTAGTTCTTCTTGGTCTGTGCAGTATTCATCTTCCAGCTTTTCAATGTTTGTGTTCATAATTTACCCTCCAATACTGTATATTTAACCATTAGTTCATCGTACAACTTCTGCATAGCATTTAATTGGGATTGAAGTTGTTCAACTTTATCATTTTTACATTGTGGCAAAGTTTACTTCTTTTCTAGTTTCTCTATACAGCTCCCAGTGTTTATGCGATAATTATCTGAATTTTAATATAATCGGTAGCTTTTTAAGGTTTGCATTCTTGATTCGGTGAAATGGTCACGTCACTCTACAGTGAATCATGTTTTCTAGGTTTAAATTGTCTTGTTTCTGCCCAATATTTGTAATGTAGTACTACTGCTATTTTAATCCTAAAAATTTTAATTATTTGTTCCATTTGGAAATTAATCATTTGTTCCATTTGCCATTTGCAATGACCAAACGATCTTCGATCCTGAATACAAAAATATTCATAAAGATCAGTTGTTCGTCTTCTATTTCAATAGTACGTTCTAAATATCCATGTTGTCTGCTCAGGTGATCTAGAAACTTGCTTAGGTTGTTGCGTCCATGTTTCCATATTACAAAAGTGTCATCCACCTACCGATACCAGATTATCAAGGCTTGCGGTGTCAATAGTGCTTTTTCGGCGTTTTTCAATGTAGAAATTTGCTATGACCGGTTTCAGCGAGCTACGGATTGTTGTCTCTTTTCTTTGTTCTGTAGAACAAAACAAAGTTGCTGTCTTTAAGCCAATATTTGAAAATAATTCTATATTCTCTAGTTCACTAGTTCTATATAGATTCAAGAACATCTTTATTAGACAGTACCTACAGGAAAACTGACCAGAATATCCGTTGATTCGAGCCTATGAGAAGCAGTCCATTAAAGCTGGCTTCACTTTTTCTGCCCTCATCCTGGAGTTGGGAATTTTAAGTCCTTCCTTGATGGTTGAGCGAAAATGTGTCGCGGTTGTAAATCTTTTATACAGCGGGCACTCTTACTCTTATCTGCTTTTGAGTATTTTCTACACCTATACTGTATTTTTTAAAACTAAAACTATATATATATATAGATATATATATATATATATATATATATAGATATAGATAGATATATATATATATATATATATGATATATATATTAATATATATATTATATATATATATAATCTTTATTTCCCAATAGGCTATCGGCCCTCGGCCTTTCTGCCTTTGCATATATACATGTATTGTGTTAATTTTCTATCTTCAATTATGTATATTCTATGTATGTAATGTAATATATGTATATTCTATGTCATGTCTTGAGGATGTCTTATTTTCGTTATTGATCTCAGGGCAATCTGTTCTGTTGTTTGAATGTGTTGTTTAGTTTTCCTAGATGCATTCGCTGTCAGTATATATCCGTAGTCAAGCAGAGGTCTATATATTGATTGGTAATTTTTTGAGGCGGGTCTTTGTACTAATTCCTTTGTCTTTGTACGTCAGTGATCGGAAGTGTTTTGTGCGTTGAATGATTTTTGCTCTTATGTTCTGTGCGTGTTTTGTAAATTTTAGTTTTTGGTCCAGTGTCATTCCTAGATATTTGCCTCTTGTTTTGGTCTAATTCTTTTTTCCGCTGTTGTTATTGATGGAGAGTCGACTTTAATTTGGGTGGTTTGGTAAAGTAGTTGGTTTTCGTGGTGTTTGGTGTAAGTCTCCATTTGTAGAACCAAGCATTGTATTGTCTGTTGGTGTTTGAAGTTTTTGTACTGCTTTTACTGTAGTTTTGTCGTGCACGATCATGCAGTGTCGTCGGCGTATTGTAGTATGTAAGCAGATTGTATATGTCGTGGCAGTATATATTGTAAAGAAGGGTGACATTGGTGATCCTTGTGGGAGTCCTTGTTCAGGGGAGAAGCAAGGAGAGGGTGTTGTCTATGCGTACTTCTAGTGTCTGTTTGTGAGTAGGTTTCTGATTGCGTGAATTATGTATTGGGGGCTTTAAGCTGTAAAGTTTATATAAAAGTCCTTTGTGCGAGACACTGTCAAGGCCTTATTGATGTCCATGAAGAGACATGCTGTTTCTTGTTCGTGAGGTGAGTGTGTTTGTATGGTTGTTGGGTTGGTTTTAAATGCTATGTTAAAGTATTTTTCCCATTTTTATATTTTTGATCCAAAAACAATTCGTTTCGTTTGTTAAAAGTATGGTTCATAGATCCTTTAAGCGCAAAAAGCTAATCTTCTAAAAGTCGGTCGACAAAGTCAACATTTGCTGGCAGACAAACACATTGAATTACATATTTTATCATACTATCTTATCGGGGACGTCGTGTATAAACGTTTGAGTTGCGAACCGATAATTTAAAGGACGCCAATTATTAGCTGCATTTTCGATCTCATTCTTGTATAAGGCCCACTATATTCACAGTGGCCGACCGAAAAGTATTTAAAAAGTTTGCAGTTTTCTTATAATCAGGTTAGGAAAACACATTCCTCTGAAACTTCAACGCTGAAGCTTAATTTTTATATTATATTATATTGATAATAACAAGTTTGGTGCATCTTGGGACAAACATGTATCTCTATCAGTAACCGAAGGGCTAAGTTTTCCACATATAGGAAATGTTCAAAAGGCTTCTCCGTACCGACATGTGCTCCAAAATGCGGAAAAAAAACTCAAAATAAGGTCCAGTGTATTTTTTGCCATTAAGTTTTATTAACAATAGTACATTTGAAGTTCAGGTTTATTTCACAAGCACTAGGGTTAAGTTTAAACACTTTATTGTCATGGTACAAAGAATCTAACGCACTTTTAAAAAAGACCCATCATTATCAAGACTTTCTGGATCTTTTCGATAGGCCATAGTTCTAATGCCTCATCAATTGTATGTAGATGTTTGCTCCATTTCTTGAATATGATGATATTTACGCCATTTTTCATCATTCATCAATATTCTGCTGAAATGCTTCGGAAGTTCTGGACATTAGTCGCTTTTGTCCGCAGTTAAACTTATTTTATGTCTTATTCTTCATTATCTCTTATATTTATTTTCTTCTATCTTCTTCATGGACAGTCTAGTTAATTGTGTGTATTCTACAATTTCCACTTTTCCCTTTCTTAGCATTTTCTATACTACATGTGTACTCTGTATAAGTAATGTCCAATTTCGTATGTGAACCATCCTCTAAAAGGTTTCGTTTTATGTTTTTATATATTGTTTCACTCTGTTCTTTTGAGAATCTAACAGCTTTTTACTTCTGGTGTTTGTTGAGAATTTTTATTACTCCTGCTTTTGTTCGATCTGATGCTTCAAGATTAGGTAATTGTTCTGTTCATCATTTCTCAGCATTTCTGTGTAATACTGTTCTTTCATGATGTTGCTCCAATGTCTTTCGATAGGCGTGCTTTATCAAGTTTTTTTGTTATTGTCTGTTTAATGGATTCTATATTGAGAATTCTGTGGATAAGTTCTCCAATTTCTTCTCCTTTGCAATTGTTGATCGCAGTTTTCAAACGACTAAAAGTTGCCTTATTTTTTTTTCTAGCATAGAGCTTACGTATAGTGATCTATCTTTAACTGTTGATCTTAATGAAACAATTTTCAGTTTAAATCTGATGCAGTGCAGATGCTGGAAAATAGTAATGTTTCTCATTGGATTCTAAATATGTTATATGACACTGAACGTGCATCTTAAACCACCGCTAGTTTATGCAGTCAATTGATTTACATTTAATAATATGAACATTTCCACAATTGCAGATATTAACGGATGCCGTTTGCCTCTACTTATCACCTTCTGCATAAGCAATTTTGAAACTATGCCTATATTATATTACTATAATTCCATTTAGTTTTCCGTTAAAAGTTTCCAACATATCTAACTGGACGCCTTCATATAATGTTAATAGGGTTAAGTGCCAGTGAATTGTAGATTTTCCTTTCTCAATGGCATTAATAACTGAGATGGCATTAATAACTGAAGGCGTAATGCATAAATACCTTAATTGAAATTAGAAGCACCAGTGTAATCAAAATGATATATTTTTGATCTAGTTTTACAAGAAATGTGTAATTAAAGAACAACACTTTCGCATTTAATATTAATTAATATGCAGTTATAAAGATGGGTTTTTCCAAAGTATTTTCACTTTCAGTTCCCGTTACTTTTTGCATTAGAACTCAATCAATAGAATTGTTTAATAATTTTGTTGTGTGTGTTCAATAATAAATTTGTTGTGTTTGTGTTCAACTCAAGCTGTGGAGTAACAAGCCAAAAGCCTTACACTTACCTATAACTATATATAGACTTCCTGCTGGCAAATTTGAAACTTCTTAAACACTTTTGAATTACTCCTTCAAAAGACTATTAACCAAAATTTTAATACCCTAATCAATGGAGATTTAATGTAGACTCTTGACTCATGATTCAAGGACTAAATACTCTTATTGATTTGCACAAGGCATATGGTTTTTGCGCATAAAATTTCTACCCCGACTCATAATCATCTCTTGCATTGACAATATTTTCATTAATTTCGAAGAATCACAAGCTTGCACAATCAACCTATACCTGTCTGACCACCTAGCTTGCTGTTGCAAACAGTTCCAGTTCCAAATGTCACCCCAACAACTATTTTAAACATGATCAGACCTATTACGGAACAGGGTTTTTTTACTATTCATGAATTGATCAGCCTTGTTGATTGGTCTTTATTGACTGTGAGTCCATATCCACTGAAGACAGGTATGATCTGTTCGTAATATTTTAAAAAACAACATTAAACACTGCGTTTCCTGAAAAAATATTGAAACAAAAAAGGCACTGGCTTGGGCTAAAGTGGTATAATAATGATCTAGCAAACAAAGAGATACATTACAATCTAGTAACCGAGGTTGCAAAGCAAAAAAAACACTGCAGAAATAACTAAATTGAGAAATCGTGTAAAGCATTCCTATCAGGAAATTTTAAAAGCGAAAAATGATGCATACACTTCTTATTTAAAAACAAATAGTTTTCAAACCTACTGCAATATGGAAGGTAGTTAAAGAAAATACTCTTTTAAGAAATAAGTCTCCAACTGATATAAACATCACACATGAGTGTTTTAACCGATATTTTACACATATTGCTTCAAATATAGTGAACAATTTACCTGAGCCTAATACTACCTGTGACTCATTTATTAACAGTTATGCTATGCGATTGACTCTTCCTTCAGATACATTTTCATTTTCGCCTATAACCCAAATAGAACTTAGGGATTTAATTGGCAAAATAAAAAATAAAAATGGCCTTGACTATCATAATATGAATTTAAAAATTATTAAAAGCATTTTGAATCTTATTATTTCACCACTAACAAAACTTTCAATTCAGTATTAGACTCAGGTTCCCTAAAACACTAAAAGTGTCTAAAGTGGTCCCCATTTTTAAAAAAGGTAGTGCTGATGAACTTGCGAATTATCGTCCTATCTCTGTTTACCAGTATTGTCTAAAATGCTTGAAAGGGCGCTTAGTAACCGAATTAGCAACTTTTTGAGACTCACAAACTCTTCACTGAATGTCAGTTTGGATTTCGTAATGAAAAATCTACGACTATGGCTATCAATAAACTTGTTGAATTAGTTAATGCCAGTTTCGACGCTGGGGACTACTGTGGGACTTTGTTTTGCGATCTGACGAAAGCCTTTGACTGCATTTCATCTGATTTTCTTGCTTTAAAGTTAAAATATTATAAATTCTCTTCAGAGAGTATCAATTTGATACATTCGTATTTAACTGGCCGGATACAGCTCGTGAGCCTGAACGGGAAGAGATCCGAACTTCGTCATTTACACTATGGAGTTCATCAAGGGTCTATACTTGGGCCTTAGTTGTTTATTATTTATATTAATGACTTCGTAGGCTGTGACACTTCGGCTGATTTTGTCCTGCACGCAGATGATACAACCATAGTTAGAAAGTCTGAAAACGCTGATTTTTTGAATGGCGACCTAAGTGGGTCACAAGCTATTGTCACTGACTGGTTTGTGGCCAACCAGTTGAGCATGAACGATGCAAAGAGTCAGAAGCTGATTCTGTCTACTCGTCCACCAAACATATTCCCAACGATCCAATCAAATTTCTTGGAGTTAAAATTGATTCAAATCACATGGAAATCACATTCGGCTGATGTTTGCAGCAAGGTGTGGCATCAGGTGTTTTTGCTTTGCGCCCACTTGATTCAACAATCTCAAAGGAAGCAGCTTTTTAACAGTTTATTTTGCTTGTGTGCATTCTAAAATTTCTTATGTGATTCTAGCCTGGGGACATGTGGATGAAACAGTAAGAGTGTATGCCCTTCAAAGGAGGGCTATTCGAATTCTCAGTAATATTGGTTACAGAGACAACTGCCGATCTCATTTCTCAAAATTGAAAATTTTGACGGTATATTCATTATACATCTATCAATGTCTCGTACATGTTAAAAATAATGAAAATTCACACTGCACACACGACAGCATCCATTACCATCATACGAGAA
>JAJTJO010000502.1:0-26176 GCA_024550625.1 Dendroctonus valens
TTATACACGATGTTAAAACTTTCTGCGTATTCCTCGTATTCTAAGGATTTTTAAAATGCGATATATAAAAGTTGGTCTAGGTGGCCACAACATTGAACCCTAATGGAATAAATATTTATAAACAAGTCAAGCTCACTGGCTATTTTATTGCAGAAGATTGTCTAGACGGCTCATTGCAGAATGTTATGGAGTTATGCTAATCAGCCAACTTGCCAATTACTTCTTGTTGGCAGATTACGGTGGGCAGAACACTTTCCAACCAAGTGTCGCCCCGATTTAGCACGCTTTTTGATATTTTGCTGAGTATACTGTATACACTTACTCAGTTAGTTTGAATTTTTATACAGGGTGAATTCAATTTGAAGACGAGTCTTTGAAGGGTCTTTGTCGGGTTCTTAGAGCAGGAAATGCACTAAAAATGTTGAAGCAAATAGTTTCTAAGCTAAAAACGTGTCGCTAAATTATTTGTATATAACTGCTGACACGTGCAAAAGAGTATTGTGATTGTATAGGAAAAAAAACCCATATAACAATTATTTTATCTCTTTTCAAATTATCTTATAAATTTACTAACTTGGTTCTTTCTCTTTTCTGGATTTAGCGTCAGTTCTTTCTTAATCTCAATGTGGATATGATCGTAAAAAGTTTCCTGTGTATTTTCCCGTACTCTTCAAGTAAATCCTACTAACGGATGCAGAGAAATTTAGAATCATCTGTACTGTTAAAATTCCTAGAGGTAATTTATAAATATTGTGAAATTTGTTTTGGAACTGAATGGGTTTTCTAAAAGCGTTCCTAAAGTACACAGTGAAAGTCCTGAAAAAGTTCCTTAACTCATCAAAGAAGTCCAAATATTAACCGATTTTGTATATTCCCGTTTCTGATTTATAGCTAAAAATTCAATGTACAATGAAGAATGTATTATCGGTTGCTAATAGTCGTCCAGTGCTATTTTTTTGCATCAACGACCTTCTCAAACCTACATTCAAGAAGTGTCCGGACAGAACAATATACCTGAGCGAATCGTTTTCAGGAATGAAATTAATTAAAGTAAAATTAATTTGAATAAATTAATAGGTGCAGACGTGCAGACACAACACAATTATTAATGTCGGTTTGCCGATGTCATTACGTCACTCCCACGCGGCGGCAAAGACCTTTTTATCTTCTTGGTTTTTTCCCCTTTTTTTACAAAATCACCTTTATTTTAATATTAATTGTTCGGGTACTTACATCTACGCTTTGATGTCGGTGCTTGATAAAACGAAGGGGGATTTTGTGGTCAAAGCTTCAAAAATGTTAATGGAATTTGTGAGGAAATAATAGTAAGAAGAAAAAGTACTGAACTAGAAGAAAATGGTAAATAGTTGTAAGTGAATGGATTACGCGTTTCCGAGTTTTAGAACTTCATATTTTTTTCTCACATATACTGAAAAACCCTAAACAACATTAGAATCTGCTCTCATCAAACATATCAGCATCACAAAGAAAATCTGTTACCAGATCCATTCATGGACTAAACGGCACAACAAACCCCCTTCGTAAGTAGTCTTCTACCCTTTTTAATCCTTGTTAAAATTATCTTTTGGATTAAGCCCATTTTAACGAGTGACTGTCAACCGCATCTTCGTCAACATTTTAAATTATTTCAAGATTTATTAATGCTCGAATTGTTGCAATAACTGTTCGCTGGTTTTATGTGGGACTGAATGCGTTATTGCCACCGGGTGGTAAGATTTCCGTTTGCTAATGGCTTTTTTGGCCGCATCTGTACAGATCACAATAGTAACTGATGTAAGACGGTATTATAAGCTTCATTAAATCACATTCATGCCACCACAATTGGATTGTGATAACCCATCAGATCGTATGTTATTTCTTGCGTTTATATACGTAACAACATAATAAGAAGGAAGGAAAATATTGGCAGTTACTTGCAGAATATAGTCCCTACATTTATAAAATTATAAAGTTTCTTATTATATTATTTATATTCCCGGAATTCCCAAGACAACGAATTCAATTGCTCTTGTATCGGTCAAGAAATTATGTCATAGTACAAATAGTTCTGTTAATTCTAAAATTCAGTTAAAGAAGTCTTTTTAAAAACTAATATAATACAATTAATCTGGATGAGTGACCCAAAAAGTGAATTCAAATTTATTTTTCTATGTATCAATAAAACGTCTCAAATGTGCACATCTTCATACAATTTCACACTCTTAAGTCAATAATTTCGCGGATTCTACTGCAGAATCCATAATCCTACCAACTGGGTGGTCTTCAAAATACGCCCTAAAGACGGAATCAGAAAGCATTGTCGCAACCTTTTTAGCACGATTTCGCACTTGAAATTTTTGGTAAACACTCTTCTCTCTTGTTTGGCATTCTATTAAATACAATTTTGGCTTTGAGTATTTCCAATAGGTTTTTCTAAGTAGACCAGGTGTGACTATGTCACGTGGGGGTGTCTTAAGCCCTTGACAATAGGTCTGAAAAAGGTATGAACTTGAATACATTTTGCCATTAATATTTTCGATTAAAGAAGATGTTGGTTGAGATGTTTTGAAAGCTTTAAGCTGCTTCTTTGTTTAAGCTTGCTACTTGAATCTCCTTCTATTAGCTGCTTATTTCCAAATGCTTTTTCTTGAGGTCAAACATACGGTTCTTTATGTTTTTAAGTCTTTATTAAATTTCTCATTGTTAAATTTCAGACAGCGTTGCTAAATTTCCATTCAGTTTTATCGATTTGAAGTTTCATGTTATTTCCTGCCTGGTTTTGTTGCATTGCCACAGCCTGATTCTTCTCGAAATTTCATCCGTTTGATTTCCTGCCCCAAGTTTTATCGTGTCTCCGAGATACACGTACTCTTCAACAACTTGTTGTGGGTGTCCGTTAATGGTCCCAGCGATGTGACTTTGGCTCATGATTTTTGTTTTCCCCAAGTTCATCTCCAATCTCACAACCATAGATGCCTGCATCCCATATCCTTTGAGGAGGTTTTTTAAAGAAGGCATTCACATAGAACATTTTTTCGTTGTTCAGAAAGTCTATCATATCTTGTCCTCTTGCATTTCTTTTCCCCATGCCGAAGTTTCCGATGTTTGGTGGATCTAAGGTCTGGCAAAGGCAAAATCTTGCTTCCCCCAGAATCCTTGAGGCAGACTGGCGAATCAGTGCGAGATTCTCAGATAGATGTATCTCTACTCGCCTTGGGTAACTCTCACTCTGATACAGATGCTGTTTGCAGCCGCCTAATTTGGAACAGACGCTGCCGTGGTGCCTCATTTGAGCCGCGGGTTCTTATTTGGTCAGGCCTTATTCGTACCGGTCCTGCATATCTACAGGATGTTTCCCTATGACCCATTGGGGCGCACCGGGTCAGGGTTGAGGCTTCCCATCCTTTGGAGTCTCACCTATGTTTTTTATGTTTAGTCTCACCTATGTGAGCTATTCGCGACACGGTTTCCTCTCACGGAACCTCTCATTTACTTGCCAATTAATCCAGTCATAATGTTTTTTTAAGCGAAAAAGCAAATACGCAATTGGGTTTGGTCAGTATCATTTCTTTAACTCAAAGAAACTTTACATGGAACCGGTCCAAATCAAAGTGAAAGTAAAATATAGATATTGATTTTTTAATTTGAAACACTTTGATCATTGTCTTAAATAACTCTAAGACTAAGAGACTGTTAGTCATGTATCAACTATAGTTTTCAGTTCAGTAAAATGTCAGACTATTTTTCCAAACCCAGCATTTTTACACCTGGTATCATAAAGGTAAAAAGATTATGTTTTAAATGACTAGAGGCTTTGTGTTAAAAATGAGAGAGCATAAACCAACGTAACCAGTTACGAATAACTTTGGGTTTTTTTTTTTACTTTAATTTATTCATCAACATTCTTACTAAACTTCTAAAATTATTTTTCGAATGTTGGTTTTTATCAGCGTTTCTTCCACTTGAAAATGGAAAACGCAACAGGAAATGTAAGATGTTATCTTTCTGACTGAAATTCTGCAAAAACTATAAAAGTTTTACTTAATTTTTAAGGTGAGAAGGATGAGGTAACTTTTAGTCCTTTGAAAAAACCTTTAGTTGTTGATAAGTATATTTTAGGTTTATATTTAAACGTATCCCTACTGCCTAGATTGTCTCTATTAAAAAATGATGCAAAATACCTCCTAATCATCTTGGATCTGACCGTTTCGTGTTCTTCAATGATCACCTTGATAAACTGACCGAAGAACAGACCACCCTTTTCCAAACCTAATTAGCCCAAAACTTAATTATCTCAATTCGTTCGATAATTTTCACAGTAGATGGCTTTGTGATAAAAATCTATGGCGACATGACAAAGTATTTTGATAATTGCTCATAATCCTTTTCCAGTTGAACGATTAAAAAACGGGTCAGTTTTGTGTCAACTGTTCGTCAATTTTTCACTTAATTTTCTTCCAAACTGTATTGGGTCTTGTTCGCTTATCTGTTTATCTATTTACCGTTTTACTATGGATCGACATTATAAAATAGCTGAATAGAAAGTAATTAATATAGGAAAAATGTACGTATGCAAATTTTACAAATTATGGTGGAAATTCTAGTTGAGGATTGACTAATTGTAAAATAAAAACGAAGCGAACAAAACAGATTAATTTTACTTAAATTTCCGCTAAGATTTATTAATGATATTTACAAAACGGACGACCAATTATTATTAGTACTTTAGGTAAAAACACTACCTCTCGGCTAACTCCAGGATATTTACGGCATTGTCAGATCAGATAAGAACCAAGGAAAGGTGTCACTCTTGCGGGTGGTAACAGTATTTAACTTTTTATTGCCACAGCTCGCTTACTAATAGACAAAAGGTGTTTGAAATTAGCCATTTCAGATAAGGACGTGTTTTGTTTGGAGACACTAATTTTAAGGAGGTTCTATTCCTCAGGGTCCTGACTCTAATTAATTGGATTCGGATTTTGTGGCTGAAGCCAACAGATTGTGAATAGTTTATGGGTCCTCACTTATATTGCGCTCAAGTATTATTGATTTAAATATTTCTGTCCTAGACAACGATTGCTGCTAAGTTGCCAAAATTAAGTTCTTGAGATGAAATATTCTGCAATTAACTGAGGTTTTTCTTTAAACCTGTTGCAACGCATGTAGAATGGGAGATATCAAAACCTGATGGGTGATTCTTATCTTCAGCAGCAGGTATTGCACCTAAGTTTATTTTTTATATAGCAACTACCTGTTAATTCAACATCGGTAACCCCTAAGGAGCTGATAAAATATGTCGAAGTTTTACTTGGGACGCATTTAAGGTGCCGTTTGGGGAATTGATAACGCCGTTTTGGCGTGTCCTTTATAAACAGTGTTAATCTGGTATTTGCTAAAGATGCGATAGAACTTTAGGACCTACCTGTTTCAGGATATAAATATTTGCTTTGAAACATTCCGCTTATTAATATTCACATTTTCACTCCTCGGGTAAATTTATTATAGCAACATTGGCAGGCCAAGAAGAAAAACTGTATTCATTCAAACATAGTTGAGGATGGACAAAGCGCATAGAAAGGAAGAAGTTCTCGACAGTGTAAATCACATAGAACACAATACTATAAGAAGCAACTTTTGACTTGGATGAATCTTGTCTAGTTTGTATTCTACTTTTAATTATTAAGATGATGTGTATGTTTTGAGCCAGTGGAAATACTGAAGAGAAAATCCATAGAAACATTCTCAAAATATACAATAAACATAATTCTTTCAACAAAAATTGTCGCTCATTAGCAAAAAGCCAGACATTTTTTCACAACAAAAGTTAGATCAGATCATCTTCTTCTGATACAAAAAATGTCGCTGTACCGTTTTGATCTTCCTATGCTTACAGAAAACGTATAGGAATAATTAGAAGGATGCAAATTTATTTTGAAAATTCACAACAACAACAGCCGTACAAATAATAATTTAGGTAAAATTAAAGGAATAAGTTATTAGGAAAAGTGGGAAAATTAGTGTTATCCTCAAATGCCAGATTGAACCGAAGAAGAAGTAATATAAATTTCGCAAATAAATTCAGCAGTTTAAATTGAAAACGGAAAATGTTCGTCAACTATTTAAATTTCCAACGGTATAAAACCGTCAATATGAAAATTCTCGTAAGTTAATACGCATGAAAATGTTTGGATTAGTCGTAAAATAAAGAATCCTAACGCTAATCTTACAAATCAAACAAAGACATATTATTTGGTTATTAAACCAGTTATGGATATTAACTGAACAATAAAATATTAGCCTTGAAATTCGGAGTCATTGACAATTTGGAATCATCGGCTATATAGCTTTTAAACTACGGTTATAGAATTGCTTTAACTCGAAGACTTAGCAAATTTTCGTTGAGATTCATTCATGTATTTCAAGGGCTTTAAGGCTGTGATTATAACTTAATGGCTTCTAACCTGGCCATTATTCATCATTAATGAGGGAATAGTAATCAGCAGGAGAGCAAAAAACAAATTAAAGTATTTTATCCAAGGACACAGCGGGAGCATTTCACATACGTACTAACAAGATTGTGTATGAAAATATTTTCTAAATATAGCTGGGCGATAAATTAAAGAAACGGCACCATTAGGATCATTTATATAGGAATTACTAGATTCGTGATTTTCCATTTTGCTCCATGCATTATGACTAACTGAATCCTGTATTAACAATAAATCAAAGATCGTACTGCGAAGAAGAAATGATATATTTCAGGATATTAATAGCGCTTTAAGAGGATATGCTATGCAAGCCAATACAAAGCCGAGCTTTGAAGCTTAGAAGAGTTATATAACACTGAATTGTGCTGAACGCTCCATTGATATTCTCTCTGTTTGCTCTATGTTCAATTCAAATCAAAACGTAATTATCCAGTAGAGAAGTCCATTGAATACGGAGTAAATCGCATAAGAAAAACTACACATGATGTAGAGTTTCAATTTGCTATTATTATAGTTGTTTGATTAGGAAAATAATTAATACAAGGAAGTCAAGAAAATCAGCGAAGTTACAAATGAAGCACACAAATTCTTGCATCAAACAGTAACATAGCCTCTTAAATAATTAACCGGTTAAAAGCGAGACCTCAAGCACGGATCTTATATCAGCAGAAGTTCTGACATAAATTCTAAAAATAAAGCGAGGAAGATGTGCGATTTTTAGGAAGTATAAAAGATATAAGCAGGGTAAGTTTAAGAAAACAATAATAAGAAGATCCTTGGCGGATCATTTCAGTGTGGTGACATGGTGCGAAGATGTCCGTGATAAAAAGTTTTTCCGTTTTTGTAACAATTTCCCTTGCTTTGCTACTAAATGGGATGTGGTGGTGCGCCTAGTCCATGTCCACAGTTTTTACCTGTGGCGGTTACAACTGGGTAAGTGTCTTGGTTTGTCACAGAAAAAATTTAATTAATTTAAAATTAAGGCTTTGAATGTATGATATTCAAATACAAAACTCATGAAAAACAAAATTAAAAGTCACTAGCAACAAACTAATTAAAAAATAATAGGTAGCCTTATTAAAAAAACACCTAGGCTTTATTATTTTATAAAAGTTAAAATCGAAAGAAAGTGTTAATCGTTCAACATTAGTACTTTCGTTACTTATGTACGTTACGTCGTTACGTTTTGTACTAACAATTTTATATTGTTGATTGCAGATCAGCCTTACGAAAGATCTGGTACTTACAAATTAAAGACTCTGGTGCGAGTAAAGAATGACAATGAGGCATCAAAACCCAGGAAAGCAATTTGGTGTATCCAAATGGTAAGCTAATGTATAATAGAAGTGACATAAAAACAATAATTGGTTAAAACATCACGAAGATCTAGAAATACCGAATGTAACTACGAAACAAGTGGATGTTCTACCACTTCAACCAAATACAAAGCAGCCAAGTAAGTAAATTAATTTTGTTTCATCTATCTACTTTCGACGTTGAATTATGATTTAAAATTAACACTTGGATTTCTAGACAACAGCAATCAGAACATGTGGCCCAAAATCAGAAAAGCCTAAATCGCCTCAGCTTTTGGAATTATCCACTCTTAAATCCGAAGTTAAGAGTAAGTGAAGTTAATATGTTCTCCAGGAACAATAAATAATTTTCCAAATTAACTTAATTATTTTCACCTGCCATTTTTTTGTAGATTTAAGTCCCAGAAGCGGCGAAGAAGCAGACCAAAAGGTTAACTAAAAACACATTGGGCAGAGCTGATGTACAATTCACTAATTGCTTTCAGATTCAAAGAAAAATAATTCTCAACCAGAAGGTCGATTTTGTAAGTATGCAATAATAAAATAATATATTTTTTATAATTTGAAATTAAGCTAACGGGCTTAGCCACATGGCAAATAAATTGCTAATTTTTGGTTTTACGCAATCAAACAAAGCACTTTTTTTCTGGATTATACATTTCTATTCAAGGGGCCCTGAGAACTATCAACGACAAACCAGCTGAAGAAGTGGTTACGAAACCGACAAGGTGAGTTCTCTTTCGATACGCTATTTTAAGCCATTCATCTTGCTTACCCAACACATACGATGTTTTTTTGGGGGGGTTTGATTTAAGTTTGGGTTTTTTAGCATCCATTGCAAGAGATCTGAAGGATTCAACGGAAAGTGCTTTGGTAGCAGTTAAACAGCTTGATTAGCAAATGTAGTACTTAAGAGCTGCTTAATAAACGATATTTGCTCTTAAGCTTTCCCGCTATATTCAGCGGGTTTGCAACTATTTATTTAAAAATATATGTACGTTAAGGAAATTATGTAATTCTTTCAGCGCTTAATAGTGCTCAAATCTTGCTTCTGTATTTTCCAGCTTGAAGCATTTCAGTAATTTATAGTTGCCTGTTTTTGTACGCTTTTTAGATGCAATTAAATGTTATTTGATATGCTAGTTTTTTAATTTACTGGATGCGATAAAAAGGTAAATGGAAGTTGTTTTGTTCTCAATCAATAAAACTAGTAAAAATGGTAAGTTTCCTCAGCTTAGAGGTTGTCGTATTATGCAATTCTTTTAAATTTAAATCAAAAACAGCATTTTTATTGTGGTATCAAAAAACATCAAGCTCAAATTAATTATAATATAAGCTTTAATATCATTAAAGGTATCCTGATTATAACTTATAAGTAATCCCTTAATAAACGTACTGCAGTTTTCGTACAAATAAACTAAAATTTTACACAGTGAATTTAAGGTAAGTAAACAACGTTTAAACTTGACTTTTTCTTTGTGTGCCGTAAAATTTTGTTCTTTGTGTGTCGCTGCTCCAAGGTTTACATTAAACTCCCGAATAATAAAATTTGTTTAATTCGAGTTTGGAAAACCATCATTTTGTAAATTTACAAGTAAAACTGCTTGACTAAGTATCTTCTTGGCAACTTATTGCTAAAGGAAGGCCAGATGGTTCATATTATTCCTAGTGAAAATTTTTAAAAGCAAGCATCTATTTTAAACCATTTCGCTAAATTAAGTACTTTACCAAAGTCGCTTCTAGACGTTCTTCGGCGTTCTATGCGTACGTTTTTTTACGTCTCTTTGAACTTTTCACACATTGTTAAATACAAACGCAATTCCTGGGTTCCAGTCAATTTTATTGTCTATTATTTACTCATATTATAAAAACGTTTCGGTGTCTTTTTCTACCATCATCAGTTTGTATGCATGGCTGTTTCTACCCTCAACTTTGGCATTGTTGTTGATTTATATATTTTTTGTTGTTTTTGCGGATTTTACTTGCGATTCTATACTTTCATAATTAATAAAAATCAAAAACCACAACGATTATGTAGCAACAAGTGATGCTGACGATGATCACAAAATTTCAATTATATTTCACATTAGTTTACCCTCGAAAATTAGTTCTCTAGCCGGACCATTTTGGTCGGAATAAATTGAACTAAATGGCCACTTGAGTAGCTCGAAATCATCAGAAAACTTTAATTTTATTCAAATATCATCATAATTATTTGGTCGTTGTCTCATATGCGCCTTAATCTCGATACCATTAACATTCCTTTTTCAAACGCGCCCAAAGAATATATTGCCGTCGGATAATAAATTTATCCATAAGAACGTTTTATTATTTATTACAATTTCCGACCTAATTTTTGATTTAAAAAACTATACAATTAAATTAACTTATTAATTTTTTTATAATTAATTGCTGGTGATTGGTTGAAAAGAACTTCCGACTAATTACCCACTGTACAGATTTCGTTTTCGTTTTATTTGTGATTGTCTATTTTGCAATAAAACATGTTCACCTCTTCGTATTCTTTTAACTTATTTTTGGTACATTTAAAAACGATGTGATTTCATGACCTCTGCACCAATTGAGCAATGAGGAGGCACAAGAGACAAAGAAACAATCGTATATTGTTTTTCCGATTGCGCAAAAAATTCAAAAAATGTTATTCATTGTTGACCGAATCAAAAATGTTGTTTCTCATGATATCGCGTTTACGGTCCTGATGCAAACTGTACATAAAAAGCGTACCGTTTTAAAGTCCATTAGCCGAAGAAACATAAAAGAATACAAACGACAATGGGACCATCGACGACAACATTAGAGAGTGCTCTTTCGGTTAAGAGGCCAGCAGGGGGGCTGTCTTGACCCTAGGGGGGGCCTGTTTTGTTATTGGGTCGCGTTTCGGTCCCTTTCAAACACTTGCCCAGTTTAAATTCGTCCAAGCAGAGTCGGACTCTTTGATTGAATGTATCGATAATCACGAAACGTCACGCTTTTTACAAATTATTTATCAATATTTCTTGTTGTAGAATGTAAAGGGTCAATGGAAGTTTGCATTATTAGTATTCACTAACATAAACCGAGACCTTATTTGACTTAAATATCTAACAAATTATATAAACTCTTGTTCTAAAACGTAGACAATTTCCAGACAAGCCAGCGAATGTTCTTATTTTTGTGGATTTTAATATCATTTCCTGGCATCTCGAAATATATTTATATAATATACTCCATTTTTTCTTGGAAATATACGGGATACTTTTAAAAACTCTTGAAAAACTTAGAAACTGATTGAGAAGTAGTTTGCAATAAAGAGAAACAGAAAACGTCGTACAAAACTTTTCTTTTTAGTGCTTTGCCTCAAATTTAGAGTTTCAGAAATTAACACTGTACAATTGACCAAACAAGATCAAGTCACCCCGTAAATTTGAGGTAAAATGCTCAAATAAATATTTCATAAACATGTACTCCCTCAACATACAGGGTGATTCAAAAGTGGCGTCATTCCTCTGGGGTGTTGTCTGGGGGTGTTTTGGGAGTACACGAAAAATAGTAGGAAAAATTAATTCGTATCAAAAACTGAGATATTTAATAAGCCTAATTAACATTACATAAATACCTGTTGCTTATTAATGATCCAGAACTCGGGCCACAACCATAACTAACATAACTAAACATTGAAATCAAAATTATATTTGATTGGGGTTAGGACAACCCTGTAAAGAGCTTCTTCCCCTTTCTGTCAATTGGTATGTTCGGAAATTAATATTTTATACTAGTGATGACGTCATTTGCGTGTACTAATTTGCTAGTACCTTTTTGTATTTAACTAATGTTTCAATGCAATTCCAGATTTCGGAAAATATATGCGAAACAAAATAATTTTCACTAAATAGAATATTTTTTAAATACGGCGCGGCTTAATAATTTGAAAATTCAAATTGATTTCAATAACCTCCAATAAAAAGTTATAGGTTAATGAAACCAACCTACGGTAAGTGAAGAACCTATAAAAATTCAGTCATTAACCTTTAAATACGAAATAATTTCGGTGCTTGGTGGTAAAACTAAAATCTTGGATATAAATTTATGGTTCCGAAAAGTGTGTTGAGCAGCTTCTTGTATTCGTGTAACTAACTCCTGCTCATTTTGTACCGGTGTTCGATAGACAAGAGATTTAATGTGTCCCCAAAGGAAAAAATCCATAGGAGTCAAGTCAGGAGACCTTGGTGGCCAGTTTACTGGTCCATTTCGGCCTATCCACTTGTCCGTGTGCTCCTGATTCAGACAAGCTCTTACCGGAGCAGCGAAATGGGTTGGAGCCCCGTCCATTTGGAGCCACAGATTTTGAACGGAGGCTAGGAGCAGATTGTCAACAAGATTTTCAAACTTCAAAATTCCGGGTCCCAGTAGGTGAATACCCAGAATACCTGCCCAAAGATTCACACTAAAACGGTTTTGATGATGTTGCGAAATGGAAGCATGTGGGTTGTCGGTGGCATAAACATAAGAATTGCGAGAGTTGAAAATCCATCTCTACTGAAATTGGCTTCGTCGGTCCATAAAATATGTGATAAAAACTGAGAATTTGGTCGATTTTGCTCCAAGAGCCATTTACAAAAACGCTGCCTTAATGGAAAATCTGAGGTAAAAGCGCGTGTGTCTTACATGAATGGTAAAGATGAAGCCCTTCCTCGGCAATAATCCTCGGTGTACAGTTGATTGAAAGTGTCAGTGGTTGTGCAATGCTCCGAGCACTCCTGGAAGGATCTGCTGCAATGATATCCAATACATGTTCCTCTATGTCTGGAACCCGAGCACCTCTTGGTCGTCCAATATCTACTTCAATTACAGGAGCCAATCGTCCAGTATCTCGGGTAAGTAAGTCACAATTTGACAAATGCTTGTTATTCTTGACAAAAGATATCTACCTGTGACTACCTGATAATGATAAAAACATCATTGCCGGTTTGACTTTTCATCAAAAAATTGTAGAAGAGTACTTTTTAATATCGAAAATTTTCGTAATTTGAAGTAAAGATGGTAATTTCTCTTTTCGAATGCTTAAGTATTCCAATATGCTACCAATCAAACATGGAACAATTTCAGAATAATGCTTAATAACAAAGTTGAAATTCGATTTTCAACTGTTAATATCTTCTATAAATTTTCGAAAAAAATGTTTTCAATATTTTTCCCGTGCTCTCCAAGTGAGCCCCTATTCCCTTAAAAGGAATGACGCCACTTTTGAACCACCCTGTATAGAAGATATTTGCAATATCAATTCCATTTTATAATTTACTGGACTTTCAAATCTACGTATACAAATTATATTCATACTAATTTTATCATTGTGACGCAACTTATTGGAAAGACACACATGTAACAAGACCTAAAGTAGTAATGAAATTAAAACAACACAATGACATACACACATGCCTACATGTAAGCCAGCAAATTGTCAATCACATTCTTTTCAACACTCGCTCAAGGCGTTATTTATTGACCTTAAAACGGCGAACAAAATTAATATTAACGAGCACTTATTTTCAATTTATGAATAACAATAATAATTGAAAAGGCAATAAATATTCAGCACCTCCCAAATGCCTGTGTAGGTACGTTATTACGAAAGGCACGTTTGAGCCTGGCCGATAATACAGTTCGGTATTGGCCCATCTCGTGTACGCGCTAACTAATCAGATGCAAATACGAATATAAATGCAGGCCATGAACAGTGTTTTCAAAGATATGTAGGGCATAAGTTCTATTTGGTCAACGAAATTTTGTTAATCTAAGACTTTTGGCCATCCAACCTACTTCGGTAAAGTTGTTTTTAATTTTGCCTGCTTGTTTTATAGTAAAAAACTTTTAAGCAATTTCTAAATACTTAATATATTATTTATAAATTAAATATTATTTAATAAGACCATTATTCAAACATCTGCAGAATATCATTTTTGTATAAAAAATCCTCATTACTTTATAAAAAATGGCATCAGCATTAGTTTGATTCGATCAAACATAAATATGGTGCTAATAAATAAAAATTTTGAACATTAAACTAACGACTGAACGCTGAACTGGAAAAAAGTATCAGTGACAATGTCCAGTATTGGGAAGTATATTCTTAAATGAAAAGTTAATTTACGCAAAATAGTGTCAAAACTCGCGTGTAAACTATTTTACTACGCATAAAAAATTAAATAATGATTTTATCAAGTAGCATCAGCTAGCTTCTTTGCATTTTTCTTACCTTAACTTAACTTAAACCCACTGATATTGTGGAACTTCCTTCAGATCTATATTCTTGATCATGTTAATAATTGAATGTTGTTAACTCGATTATATAAACTTTTAGGTATCAATTTCTTAAAACGCTTTTGGAACTAACTAATATTTACATTAGACATTTATTTTAAAAATGTGTAAATTTACTAATTGGAATTATTTGAAATATTTGGGATAGACTAAGAGTACTTACAAATAGTCATAGTTAGAGCTTAAGAAATTGTTAAATCACAACTTTATGTTGGCTGCTAGCTATAATAGTACATATTCCAATTTACTTCAATATCTGGATTTAGTGCTTCAGTCAAACAGCAGCTGAGAAACTGAAACTATCACAAAGATCGACGGAAGCGTTTGGCATCCTGCATTACTTTTGAAACTTGGGTATTAATTTTTGGGACAGTTACTCCCTCAGGGCATTTTATTCGTCTAGTTGGCGTTGTAAAATGTCCGGAGTGTCGGCAATTATAACAGTATCGTCTGCATCGCGCAGCTTGCTAACAGTTTGACCGTCTACTCCAATTCCGTCATACGCGTCTTCTAGTGCGCGTACAAATACGGACTCCGAATGAACATTGAAGAATAGTTATCAGCGGTGAAGAACACCGGGTTCTATATGAATATTTGGGGTGTTATTATTTGGAGCGTTCTTATTATACTTGGGTTATTTTCGTTAATTCATTTCCTTTCGAGAAGCTTGATCTAGTGGTAAGCTTAAGACAGCCAAAAGCTTTTTTCCAGCCGATGAAGCATATGTATTCATCTTCTCATTGATCTTGGCGGTTCTGCACCAATATTGTAATGCTAAAGAATGATTCTCTTCTTCCAAATCCTTTACGAAATCCTAATTAGGAACAGTGAATGTTTTCTTTACATTTTCTGTGTATTCTAGATCGTATAATTTTTAAGAGTATCTTGAGGACCTGACTCTTCAGGCTAATCATACAGAAGTGATCGCACTTGATAATGTTTGATTTCTTTGAGATGTAGATGAAGACCGATGTCAGCCAGCCACTAAGTAATTGACTAGTTTAGAGATATTGTTGAGCAGTCTTTCTATGTAGGTACTCTATGCTGTCATTATCAAGAAGTTTCAGAGTTTCTGAATTAATTTGAACACATCGTCTTGGCCGGGTGATTTGCCTGATTTACTATGTTTGATTGCCTGCAGTATTTCAGATTCTATTTTATTATATTTTAAAAGGTGTCATTTTTATGCTGGCCATCTAGAATTCTGGGATTGTGTTCTTTGAATAGTTTAGTTAGTTAGAATAAAGTCATTTAGAAAAAGCGAAATTTCTCGAAAGTTATCAAAATAGGTATAGGAAGAATTTAGCCAACACTAAAGGTTTTCTCGTCCTCCGTAAGTAACAAATAATAAAATATAATTAACAAATAATAAATACGGGGTGTTAATTTAAAACAAGTGAGAATTTTAAGCTGGCAAATAAGTTAATGAGAACGATAAATATGACCACCCTGTAGTTCAAATACAAATATTTTGCAAACTAGATTTTAATATAATTTTAGGCCTTTTTGCTGCCATAATTCAAACTTTTGTTTCCAAACACGACCAAGTTTTATATAACAAAAAGTAATTTAAATTTACAAAAAAAATTCAAAAATTATATAAAATAGATAGTATTTCATTAATCAAAAACTTGTTATCTGCGATGTAACTTTTCTGTGTAATTGAGAATATTTTCAGCATATCCGCGTTTAGTACCTTTGCAATATGACTAAATAATACCGGTTAAGTCTAAACTTACTTTACTCTTTCATTGGAACACCCTGTATTATTGCTACCTCTAATTCTCATCATGGTTGTGTTGTTTGCCCGCGTTGTTTCTTTTAAAAGCTTGCAAATATTAAAATGATCATATTTTTCGTCCAGACGTTTTCTAAGCATTTTATGTTTAGTCATTCTTCTTTAGATCTACGACTTTTGCTTTCGAATAGACCAAAAGAACACAATTTGAACAATTTGCTTTCAAACGGAAACTTACGACTGCCTATAAATCCTTCCAGGTTCTGTTTGTGTGTTCAACCATAAACATTCTTGTACTTTTCAAAACTTTATTATACACATAACATTGTACAAAAAGGGATTTTTGCAAAAGTAAGAAAACTACTTAATTACAGCACAACATATAAAACATGTATAGGTAAAATGAAAAAATTACAGTCACCTTAATCATATGAGATTCTTTAACCACAAAAGTAAATCACAAGTAGGATATGAGTATATATTTTCAGTGTTTTTCATATGTTTAAATCCGCAAAGTTAGGACTAAACTGGTTTCATCACTACACATTAAATACTAATTTTAATTCGAATTTAAAATTATGCTTTTAAGTTTGACAAAATGACCTAAATTTCGATATACAAATGTTCCACGACTTACCTGAATTCTTTCGACTGTTACTTTCTTAACTACACAAAAGCTTTGTTGGAAATATGTTCAAAGTTGCAACAATATGAGTGGTAGTAACAACGTAGTACTTCTGTCTCATCAACCGGGAAATTTAAATAATTTTTAATGAAATTGTGCAAAAATTTAGAAAACAACAACAAAATGCCACCATGCCCATTTGGTTGTTTCAGGTTTATTGCCGGTAAATTTTGCAATAAAAGAACCGATTTCTTCAGTGCAATTTTTTAACTCCAACCCTGTATATAATTGGTATAGACATTCCTCCAAGATCCTACACAAACTGTTGATTGTATTGATTAGGCATAGAAGAGTATGAATTTATACATCTACACATATAACTCTATAGAAAGCCAAATAACAATACGAAAATAATTGCGACAGCTAAACATATTTATTAAAGAATTTTTTTATCGCTATAGGAATTTTTGTATATTTTTCATTTCTTCACAAGCACATATGTTTTTGCACCACTTTCTCCACAGGCTGAGTATTTTGTTGCCCAATTACTAGTATTTTCCAGCATTTTCACTTGCATTGTCGATACCTAACCAAAATTGTCGCTTAAATCACTTGGATACTTTCGAGCTTAATCACCTTCATCTCCGCTTCCACTCTTACTATTAATCGACTCTATACTGAATCTCTGACTTTGATTCTCCGATGTAACCGTGCTGGAACCTGAAGCTGGCCCCGCGCTGGTTCCTGCTGAATTCGAACCCAAATTATGCGTAAGACTGTGTC
Organism: Dendroctonus valens; assembly: GCA_024550625.1. Taxonomy (NCBI): domain Eukaryota; kingdom Metazoa; phylum Arthropoda; class Insecta; order Coleoptera; family Curculionidae; genus Dendroctonus; species Dendroctonus valens. The sequence continues at coordinate 17,269 of JAJTJO010000502.1, forward strand.
TTCTCAGATCGCAGTTACGTCGGAAAACTTTACCACATGCCGAACAATTGTAAGGTTTTATGTCCGTGTGGGTAAGCAGATGAGTTTTCAAGTTTGATCGCTGGTTGAATGATCGGGAACATACTGGACATTTGTGTGGCGATTCTTCCATGTGGAGAATCTTGTGCACTGCTAAAGTGCGAGATTGGCAAAATCCTTTGCCACATTCCTGGCACTTGAACGGTTTCTCTTTGGAGTGGATGTATCTGGAACAAAGTAGAAAAAAGTGTTACGTTTGGTTATGCTACGATCTAAGCTGTTAATATAAGAAAATTTACAAGAATAGCGCTAAGCATGGGTCATACAAGTTTCGAGTATTTTCGTCGGATAAAATTCAACAAAATTGACATCAAATTAATCTATATCCGTAAAGATGGTTATATTTTATCGTTGCAAGTGAAATTTATTTTTCAGCATATAGAAGCTGTTGTGAATTATACATTACAAACATACGCAATGAAAACTAAAATTATAATCCTGATTATTGATAGGTGCCCGGTTCAAAATGAAAAAGATTTGTTGGAATAGGCTAAAAGTATGTTATATTTTTCCTCAATAAAATCTTGTAAACTAGCAACGAAGCATTCACATCTTTTTTCTTTCTAGATAATAATTTTCTTCTAACTTTACTGATCTGTTGAATTTATAAGTAAACCAGTCTTATTATTTTAAATAAATTTAGTTTTCAGATCTGAGACTGTAATGTAATGTACCCAAGAATGTAATAAAAGCCATTTCTTTTACCTTAATTACTTTGCTTAATACTCATTTCAGATTTCTAACATTTTCTCCTTTATTTGCAATTTTTATTCTCGTGGACGATACTCTCCTATCGTAATAATATCAACGCCAAGAAAATGGTGTTTTTTTTCTTTTGTCTATCATTCATGTCTTCTTGACTGCAATGAACTTACGTCCAGTAAATTCGTTCTTATGCGTAAGTTCAACACATATTTTTAGAAATTTTGTAAAACGAAAATGGATTACTTAGTTTGAACAAAATTACCCAAAATAGGAGGATTACTCCTATCTTCTAAAGGAGGTTGTCGGAGCACTTTCTTTTTAAGTTACATTGTGGCAAAACAGAAAAATTCGTAATTTGAAGTGCCTTAGAAAATTCCAAGAAGTTGAAAAATGGTATAGAGACGTTTTAAAATCTTCTGATTCTAACAAAAACCGAAAATGTTCTTGAACTTCTTGATGAACCACTCACAAATAAAATTCTATGATGGTCCATTCTATTCGAATTTTTTGAGCAAAAGTTTCTTTCATTTAGCTTCTTAAAATAGAAGAAGCATATTTCTGTGTTGAATCATATAATTTTGGACAAAGAATGATTAAGCAATTATGTTGTATCAAAATAATGCGCTGCATGTAAACGTCAAATGTTCTCACCAACACTGTATAAAGCGTTCCAACGATGAAACCTGTTAAAATTCAACTTTAACCTCTCGTATCGCCTTATCCTATAATTACCGATTTTATTTCTCACAATGGGCTATTCAAAAGTTACTTACGAGACTGAAAATAACACAATGCAACAACGTTGGAGCGCTAATGACTCTATTAGTTAAAATTAACTACACCTTTAAACGATATTGGTAATGCGAAAAAAGAGCGACTATTATTTTCTTTGTTTTCTGCATAGGTTAATACCTAAGCTGAAATAGGCATGTAAGGTTTACGGTTACACGATTGTGTATTTGTGAGTGCAAATGCCAAAACATGAAGATGCAATTTATTGCCAGATTAGAATGATTGCGCTTTAATAGCAATTGAATATTGTGCTAAGCAATTTTCTGAACCTGCAGCACAGCAACTAAGCGATTTCTTCTAAAGTAGCACAATATACGATTTAATAATCTTTAAAAGTAAAAAGCAAATATTCGTATTCGCGTACTTAAAAATGAGCACAACTTTTTTGGTAATCGAGGAAAGACTTTTCATACTTTTGAGAAAGTAGAAAATCATATTCATTGCAAAATCAAGAACATTTTACCTTGAAATTCGGGCTTAACTAAGTCAGTCCAATGACGTTAAAAACTTGTTTGTAGGCCTCACAGCAGATAGAAAAAACGTGCTAATTAAAAAGCCACTGTAAACAGGAAATAGTTACATACAATTTTGATAAGTGAGAATTGAAATGGGCTCAATCGAGGTAATAAACAGATAACTTTTTTTAAATCTATTTTTATGGCTGCATTTCCTGATATCAGACTGCAATAAAATGTGAATTTTATTGCATTTGGAATAAGCTCCATTTTATTAAATTGCTAACACATATTTTGGGAACGAGTAATTCAAGTTTGAGTCGCACATGATCTTCAGAAGATTTCCTAGCAAAGGTTTATCTGTATTTGAACAAGCAATCTTGAACATACACTTGCGTGCATAGAAATCGGTCCATTTTTTACTTTAACTATATATTTTTTAAACTATTCATCAGATCAAAAAAAGAAATATGCTGTTTGAAAGACAATTTAATATGCTTTAATGTGAGTAAAATTATTTTAAGTATTCATGTTAAATAGTGAAATTAATGCATTAAGCTTTTATATTAACATAAATAGGGTTATTGACAATTTAACACTTAACACTTAATTTTTTGATAATGGTATGACCTCCTCTTTCCTAATAACTTCTCTCATACGATTAGGCATAGATCTATCAAGTTTGCTATTGTTTCTTGAGGGATGTTAAACCACTCTTCTTCTACTGCAACAATAAGCTCTGGGATCGAGTTTGGGGTATGAAGTCTAGCTCGAATTCTTCGTTTTAGCTCATCCCATAAGTGTTCGATCGGATTTAGGTCAGGACTGTATGCTGGCCACTCCATAACCCGAAAACCGACTTCTGCAATGTAATCTTGCACGATTCTTGCGATGTGCGGCCTGGCATTGTCATGCATAAAGGTAAATTCGTCTCCAATGTAGTCGACGTAAGGTACCACATGAATTGCTAAAATCTCCTCGGTATATCTAACAGCCGTTAAACCTCTTCTTCGTGAACACGGTCGCCCCTACGAATGAACTGAGAGTCGGTTCGTGCTCCTAGAAATTGCACCCCAGATCATACAGGAACCACCTCCATAAGCACTCCGCTCTTCAATGCAGCAATCTGCAAATCGCTCTCTTGGTCTTCGGTACACTTTCCTTCTTCGGTCGCTACCATGGAGGCATATTCTGGTCTCATCTGAGAACAGAACGATCCCCATTGTTCAACGTCCAATTCAGATGATCCCTGCAAAATGCAGGCGTGCTTGCCGATGAGCTGGAGTAAGTTTTGGACCAATCGCAGGTGTTTTAGGGGTCAGGTTATTTTCCTGCAGTCTTCGCCTTAGTGTCCACTCACTAATAGCCGCCTTTTTGTGGTGTAGTATGCATTAAACTAACACACTTAAACACTATTGAGATTATGAAAAACGAATTAATATGCAAATTTAGTTGCAAACGCAATAATTTTAATATTTGATATTTTCGTTACAATCACCACATAAACACGTTTCATTTGTTTACCGTTTGTTACGCATATAAACGACAAGCCTTCTTGATAAATTTATACTCACATTAAAGCATATTAAATTGTCTTTCAAACAGCATATTTCTTTTTTTGATCTGATGAAGTTTTTAAAAAAATATATAGTTAAAGTCAAAAGTTTACAGTGGGCCGATTTCTATGCACGCAAGTTTCTGCACGGTACCGGACATATCAAATGTGTTTTAATTTTAAATTCTAACAAATAAATATTCAATATTTCAATGCATGTTGTCTGTTCCCATAAATACCGATTCCGTATCTTATTGTCGAGTACTATTAAACTTCTAGACATTTCACATTATTGTGTAATTTTACTTCAAGTTAATTTATTTCAACGTAACTTTTATGACTTTTGGCATAACTTTTATAACTTTTTGACTTTTATTAACTTTTTCATTCTTTCATTTCATTCATTCATTTCATTATTTTGTAACAGCTTTGATATCGGTATATCATCAGAAAGTACCAAATCAATTTTGTCTAAACATCAAAATAAATGTGAGGATAAAAAAAATATTTTGCTTTTGTGCTTCTATTAGTACATTAAGGATCCACTACTTTATAAACTAGAATGTTTTCTTTAAAATAATAAGGTATGGAATCCGAAAAATTCGAATATTATTTAAAAAATATTTCGAGTTAAATATAGAATACTATACGAGAGAGAGGAGAAAGCAGATTTATTAAAAATTTGAAACCAAAAAAATATAATTAATGCAACTAGCATCTACAAAAGTGTCAGTCTCGAATTAAAATAAAACATGCAGTATTTATTTGAGCCATTTAGGGCAGACTATTGCAATAGTCTCACTCTGGAAATATAAAATATCAAAAATTCAATTTAGACATGGGTAACTCAGTGGATTTTCAAGAGCCGGCGCAGTGCCGGCGGCATGGCTTGGTGCGCCAACCCAATCTAGTGTAGCGATATGCCGAATATTCCATTTAAAATCAAATAGCTTTAAAATACAATATGAGTCAAATTTTGTAAATTTACGATTTTGTCCAACAATTTTCTACTTTGTACTTCTAATTATAAGTAAAGTTGTTTTCTTCTTCCACGCATAATGACTACATACCATATTCCATCATAATCTTATATTTTCGATTTCACTTAGTGCCAAACCGAAAGTAGTGAAAATTTTACAAGTCAAAATATAACAGTTACATATGCAGTTATAAGTTGAACAGAATCATTAAAATCAATCAATCAATTTAGTCAATAATTGACCCGTTTCTTCCACACTTTCAACTATTATTATCGCTTCATCTTATTGGCGATATTTCAGCCGAAAAATAAAAAGAAAAAAGCCCAAAATCGAATAGTCAACTTCACATTAAAACAGCTGTCGACAAAAACTATGGAAAAAATCACGACCTTCGTCAATTAATAAACGACAAGGTAGAAATGATGAACGATTGGGTTCTTAGGCAAACCTTTTTTTTTAAATAAACAGTGTGCACATTAAACCACAAATATAATGGTCAGTCAAAGACAAAACTTGAAGAATAGATATTGGGGGACTGCAAAAAGGTCAAACGAATACATTTTGGCGCGAACACAGATACCTATTGACTGTATGATTAACATGATTTGTCCATTACCCCGCCGGCAAATACGTTTTCGAGTCGAAAAAGGTCAGGAAATGTACGTTCACAGGTGTGCTAAGGTCAGGTGCAAAAGCAAATAAAAATCGTTGGGTAGGTTGGGTTTTGAAATTGTAATCACGAAGCATTTTGCCGTGGGTCGATACCTGTCGTTCAGTATTTTTGCTTTCAGCAAGGAATGTTGATTTTTGTTGCTTGCAAGGACCAGTTCACCAAAAATGGGCACCTTTATTTTTCCATTAAACAAACGACCATATCAAATGATCAGCACCTTTAAATTACATAAACTATGTTGCCAACAATGAGTAAAAGTTCATTTTTAAAACGTATAAAAGAAGATTTTCTATATGGCGTATGTCTGGGTATTTGCGATTGTACTGTGTGAAAGTGAATTAAACATGTGTACATGAAAGTAACACAACAAAACATTAAAGTGGTCTCTACTGATCAAAAAATAAAAAAAATACATACAAAAAATCAAAAAAAATTAAGCCTGCAAAACAGAAATCAGCGAATAAAAAACATACTCCCCAGTCTAAAGTACATAAGTACGGAAGAGTAAAATCGGTTTGTTTGTCAAATGATGTTGTTGTGACACCAGAGCAGTGATGGGCGCGTAATTTACACCATGTATAATACACCATTATCTACACGTAGACAATTGCAATTATCTACATGGCCAAAGTCATGTAGATAATGAAACTATGTAGATAATCCAGAAAATGCAGATACATTAGTTTTACAAACGTGTCTCCAGTACTATAATCATTCTAAATCCAAATCAATTATTTAATAATCGGATAACATAATAATCAATTATAAACTTTTCAAAATATTTTTTTTCAAAAAAGCTATCAACACAATCACATAAACTAATATCTAACTACATATTTCATCAACAATTTTCGTCGCCTTCTTGAAGATCATCGATGTTTATATTCTTCAGGCCATTATCTTGAATACGCAGTGTATAACACATGCATTACCTTCTTTGATCTCTCAAATGTTAGGCGATTTCTAATGGGCGTGTGAATCAATGACCAAGTTGAGAATACTCTATCAAGTTGGGCTGATGAAGCTGGGATTAGCACTAATCTTTTAACGACGCTCGCCAAACTTGGATGATCCAAATCACAAGTATTCCAAAATGCCAACGGGTTAAACATGTTTTTTTACGTTTAAAACTTTTTTAAGTTTATTTAAACACTTTTTAAGTGTATGAAATATTTCTTTGTGGCATTTAAAATCGTCTAAGCTTTCAATTCCATCAGCGTCAAGCGCTTTAATTAAAAAATTGTTAATGACAACTTTATGATCTTTTGATAGCTTTCCTTTATCGTAGGCAGGATGTCGGAAGTACGCAGTTAAGGCATATTTATTTAAAGCCATATTTTTCCTTAGCTCCAATTGTGATTTGAACTGGTTTCTAAAATTTTCGAGAAATTATGTTTCTTAAACTGCATCGGCAACTGAACATGTGGAACTCTGGCTAGAGTTTAATACTATTTCTAACTTGCTCAACAAGTTCTTCATCGTATAGAAGATGAGTTGTTTTTATTTTTTGTTATTGTATTATCTGCTGCAACAAGTTTCATAAACTTTAAATTTTCCAAAAAGAAAAATAAGCATCTCTATACGAACACCAACGCGGTTCACACGGTAATTTTAGTCTGTGGCCTCCTTTTTTTACAACCGGTTTTTCTAAATCAGTTTGTTTGAATTCTTTTAAAATGCTAATAATGTTGTCTGTATATTCCTTGTTTAGAACGCTTTTTGCCAATAAATCGGCGATATGACTATTACATGTTCATATGTACATTTTCCTCATTATCTCTACATCATCAGTCTATTTCTACGCATTATCTACATATCGTAGACAATCATTATCTACATGTAAACGCCCATCACTGCACAAGAGTAAACAAACATAAATACGTAACGTGCTCGGTCGATAATGTCAAAAACCTCCACTGTCATTCACCAATGCAATTCTTAAAAAAAGTTAGGTTACGAGAGTAGTCGTTTTTATTATGTCCGACAGTTCGAGTATTTTTAGTGGCAATAAAAGTAGTTTCGGGGAATATTGGCGTTTTATATGTAGAGAGATATAGTGGTACGTCTACAGTGAATTGTCCGCACGGCAGTGTTATCGAGAACATTAAAATATCTGGTCTAATTCGGGGATTTTCATCAAGACCGGTAGTTTTCCTGAAGTTCCCAGATGTCAAAAATTCACCTGTGTCTTTTTTAAATAAAACGTAACTTAATTACTTTTGAAAAACATTTAAAAGGCGAATTCACGGCAGTTTTAAATATCATTCTGTAAAATCCAATTTCATATTTTGACCGCATTTTCCCAGCAATTAAGTACCGGGCAGTAGTCATCAAAATATCTTCATAATCGAGATTTTAGTATTCTTAATCTTTAAAAATAAAGCTAATAATTCGGCCATTTCTGGAATGTGAAGCAAATTATCATAATTACGATTAGGATCAAAACTATAAAACAAAGTAATTAAATGTGTTGATTTTTAACAGGCTCCTTCTGCATAAGATTAACAATTAGTTTACATAAATTATATTTTTATCGTTGCTGGTGTTTAAATATAATAGTTTTGTTCTGGACACAGTGCCGCATTGCATCTCCCTTTGATATCAGTTACCTCCAGTTAAACGTCTTTCTAAATCGCATCATCTGTCCCACAATTTATACCTCGTAAACATAACCTCTTATTTCGTTATCGTATTCCTTACTCTTCTAGGTTCAAAAGTTTTTCTGGCATCCCTATTCAAATGCTTTATCTATTTTTTCTATTGCGGTATTCCCAGTTTTCTTATTAATGGCTTATACCAGAATTAGTAGGAGTAGAAAATTTACTCATTTTCACTTCCACTTTTTTGAATGTATTTATTCAATATACTTCTTCGTATCAATAGTTAACATATTCTTCAGTCGCAATCTATTAAATATTTTAGATTAGATAGATTTTCTCAATCATCTTAACACTTTTTTGTAGATTATCCACGTCCTAACAAAATGTGTCCTACTAAAGGCCCAAACATGGCAAAGCTGAAGATACTTGATTCTTCAAAAGCTTTCGCAAACAAAAATTCACCTCACTAAATTTTTTGTTAAAACCATTCACAAAATTCAAGATATGCGATAGCTTCAATTTTTTTAAAGATTCGATGAGTGCTTTTACAGGCCTCTCGTAAAGACGACGTGGAATCACCCATAAAAACTGAAATTTTCTACTTTTGGTTAGCCAAACTTGGGTTGATGCTGTGCGCATTTTGTGGCTTGAAATCACCCATAAGTTGTAAACTTTACGAGTAGCCAGCAAACAGCTTCTTGTCGGCAACGTAAAACTAAAGATTGTTTGCCATTCTTCAACAGTTTATTCCTTCAAGTGCTAATTAAGTAAATATTAAGATGCTTGAAGAGACTATTGGTTCTTATCACGCATGAGCTAGAAACTCAAATTGCGGGAAGGTTTAATTGTTTCTGCAGATTTGAAACGCTATTAGTCGAAAACCTATGGACAAAAAGCAACAAACTGAAAACCACTGAAAAGAGATTTGAATGCCCTTTAAAACGATGTGCCACTTGACCCATTCCTATTTAAGATTCTAAGGGTGAATCTACCCCTACTAGGGGGTTGGAACACGAAGGCTAAAAATATTATTTAAAGTGCCCCCCTTACAAATAAAACTGACGTGTCTT
>JAJTJO010000504.1:0-17945 GCA_024550625.1 Dendroctonus valens
GTAAATCGCGGTGCCGTTTTCAGATAGATAGATAGATAAAATTTATTAAACATTCACATTACTAAATTCACAAACAAAGTTTAAATCAAAAAACATAAGTCAGTAAAATGTCCCATGTCTGGCCAGATGTTCGGCCGGTTGCTCTTTGCCCATGATCTAAATAGGCGCGCTAAGTCGTCCTTACCTGGGCAGTGCCCTAACATGGACATTCCCGAGCTAGCCATACGCACGACAACGTCAGGAGATAGTCTTGAAGTGGCGGTTTTGGTTTTATTCGAGGGGCATTCATTAAGGAAAAAAGGTCTTCCTGAAGGGAAGCCAAAAACCCCTTTTGCTTCGACCTTTAAGTTTGATACTGTCAGTCGTGGCGTTAACCGCCGGCAGTTTCAACTAGATGACCAAATCCATCCGCCCCCGCCCCGATCGGTGCAAGAACCAGCCAACACCAGCCAGAACGAGGCAGGACGAACCCGTCAAGTCACGTCATGTTGGATTTGTGCGTTTCCAGCCTGCTAGAAACGACTGTCTGCAACGGGCAGGCAATGTTTGTTTGTCGTCACGTACTGTCAGGGACAAAATCCTCATAAAATATGGGAAGTCGCTTATACAGGGGACCATGGGTTGGGCGATCGTTTGCTCTTACTTGGGTGATATTTCGCGTGAGGACTGAGCCTTGCACTCCACTATGATAAAATTTTTCAGCGATGGTATCTATATAGTCGGCTATATAGGCCATCCCTGTAGCTTCGTGCATTTCGGTTATTCTGGTGTATCTGTCAGCCGATAGAACGCCTCTCAGGAACCTATTTTGGGTCCTTTGAACACGTCGTCTCGTGGAATCGCAGACAGAGTGCCAGACAGGGGAGCCGTAGGTCAGTATGGGCCTTATAGTGGAGGTGTAGAGCAGAAGTTTATTTCGAGGTGATAGGAAAGAATTTGGCGCCAGAAGAGAGTACAACTTTCTTCGGGCCATGAAAGTCTTTTGTACAGCATAGTCAACATGCTTATTGAAATGGAGTCGGGCGTCTAGTTTGAATCCCAGGTATTTCACCTCTTTTGTTGGTTTGATAGGAGTATTTTGGACCACGAGTGGTGATGAGATTTTGTTGTTAGTGAATTTGCGCGAAAAGATAATAAGTTCCGTCTTCCTGGGATTCACTTTAAGTTTCCATTTGTCAAAATACGGCGTCAATAAACTCAGGTGATGTGCAATGCGAGATTTCGCAGCCTGAGCAAAAAGACGATGCGTAGATAGCCGTATGATCAGCGTATAGTGCTATTTTTGTAGTGGGAAGTTTTGGAATGTCTGCTGTGTACAATGTATACAGCAGCGGCGAAATCACTGTTCCTTGTGGTACTCCTGCCGCGATGCGTCTTTTGGCAGAAGTGGAATTCTCCACTTTCACCTGGATGGAACGGTTTTTTAGGTAAGACGCTATCAGGGAAACTAAGTAGAGTGGCAGTGAATGCACGGCAAACAACTTGTACAGCAGGCCTGTGTGCCAGACTGTGTCAAAGGCCCTTTGCATGTCGAGAAGCAGCATAACCGTACTTTGAAGCTTATTAAATGCTGCATAGGCATCCGTTGCGATCCTAGCAGTCTGCAGCGTTGTGTTGTGTCTTGGTCGGAAGCCAAACTGCTCATCCTGGATTAAACTTCGAAGCTCGGCTGCTGCCTGTAATCTCGAATGGATGACCTTCTCGGTTAATTTGCCGAGGGTGTTCAAGAGGGAAATTGGCCTATAAGAGGCGGGTGCCGTTTTTCTAGTCATAAGAGTCAGCTTTCAGCTGTCAGCCGTCAACTGTCAGCTGTCAGCAATGCGCGGGTAAACCACGGTGGCCATCCACCTTCAACCGTCAACTGTCAACCGTCAGCGAAACGCGGTAGGTAAACAAACAAATATACACAAATAAACAAATACGCAAACAAACAAATAAGCAAATATAAACCAATAGCAATAAATTGTCATATAGAAATGTCACATCGGCAGCGTCGCACTTTTCGTCCAACTAGCGAAAAGTCGACAACGGCACCACCTCTTGCCTGAAGGGTCGAGCGAGCCTAAAAAAAGTTCGGATCCCTACCCTTCGATGATAGAAAAGTGGCCGTTCTCTAGCTTTATTCGCCCCATCTATGCATTTTGCTCGATTTTCACCAAACAAGCACACCCCGTTTCGTTAAATTGTCCTCTTTAATCAGATATTGATTTCGATTTAAACTATCCACTTTTCGCAGCACTGTGCCCAAAGGCCCTTTAACAATGGAGGAGCGCTCAAAAATCCGACCGTTCTCTTCCGTTGTATAAACCGAAATGTATAAATAAACTGTTCTTACATGTTGATGGGTTTGCTACCCGGGTGCCTACCTTCCGGTATATTCCTTTTCCCCTTTTTTTGCGTAAGCCACCCACTATCTGCCGAAAACACTGTCACTTGAACCCTTTCGCCTTACCTTGGACCTCCTCCCTCCATTTAGGGGAAAGAAGACCTTAACCTAATTGATGTACATTCTCCCTAGCCTGTTTCTTATTTCTAATCCGTATCTTATTTCTCCTATTAAACTATTGATCTAATCCTATTGCTCCATTGCTCCTGTATCTACCGTTTCATATCTTGAGTTTCCGTCCCGTCAGGTAACTTTCTATCGTTCCCGCCAGCATTCTCGTCGTGTTAGTCCTTGCCAGTTCATTCATAATGTAGGGCTTCCAAGCGGTATTAAAAGCGTTCGCTAAGTCGAGTGTTATTATTTGTTGATGTTGTCCTCTCGTTCTGTTGTTCTTTATTGTCTCTGTGACTTTGTTTATCGCGTTCGTTGTATTTCGTCCTTCTCTGAACCCATATTGTCATTTATCTAGGTTGTCGTCGTTCACTATCACGTGTTGTAGTCGTTTGTTTATCAGTCGGTCCAGTATCTTTCCGAGTGTTGGCTGTATTGAGATGGGTCGCGGTGTGCCGTCTGTCTTGGGGATCCAAGCCAGTTTGCATGTTTTCCAGGGGGCCGCAAAGGTTTGTACGTTCAGGCATCTGTTGTACAGTATCAGCAATCTGTCCCCCATCGTGTTCAGTATATGTCCTGTGCCCTCGATAGGTATTTTGTCAGTTCCTGTTGCTTTGTTCCGTTGTAGTCCGTCCAGTACGTTTCGTATCTCCGTTATCGTTATACGTGGCTCTATCTCCTCCTTGAACTTGTGGACCTTTTTTCTTAATTAATTCTTGAAATCGTTGTCTTTCTCTTCAGTGTCGTGTGGGAAGTACTTATTTACGAGATATTCTTGTTTCTCCTTATCTGTTGTTCTGTATGTACCGTCTTCTTTCCTTATTGTCCTGTTTATGTCCGTGTGTTGTTTGCCAGCTAGTCGGTTCCAGGCTTGGTGCCATGTATCTAGTCTTAACATGTCGGTGGTTTGTTCGTCATATTTTTTCTGTTTGTACTGTTTGATGTTGTTTTTGTAGGTGGCTCTCAATGCCCTATAACTTTCCTTCATTTCCTCCCTAGCCATGTCATCTGTTCTGTTTTGTATTTTCCGTCTTTCTTTGTTCAGTCTTCTTTTGGTTTTTTCCAGGCCCTCATTCCACCATCCCTCTTCATCGCCATTTCTGCGTGTCTTTGTTTTAATGTATTTTGCGCATGCTCTCTTACATATGTTCGTTGCTATCTCTGCCAGTTCGTTTGTTGTTTGTCTTCAGTTAATGTTTTCGGTGTGTCTGTTGATGTAGTCCTTGAAACCTGTCCAGTCCGTGTTAATAAAGTCGTAAGTTTTGTTTTTCGGCTTTTTGTTATGATTTCCCCTTCTATTTCGTAAGAAATGTACTTGTGGGCGGAGAGCGTTTCTTCATCACCTACCTTCCAGTCTGTTATTGTTATTCCTTTTGTTATAGTTACGTCCACGTAACTGTTTCCTATTGGTCCTTGGAATGTTGGGTTTTCCGTCTTTTTATTTCCCAATGTGTAATTGTTGTGTATTATCCAATTGGTGAGTTCCTCCCCTCTTTAGTCATTTGAGATTCCTCCCCATATCTCACTATGAGCGTTGAAGTCTCCTCCTAGGTGTTGGTCCATTCGTGTATCTCATTCTCGCTGCTTGCTGTCGAATTGTTATGGCCTAATGTTTCTGTTCCCTCCCGGCTCGTCGTATATGGATGTTATGTATATCTCTTTATTTTTGTTGTTGGTATTGATTTGTATGGTTGTTGTGTTATTGTCCGTGAGTTCGGTTATTATGGTGTATTCTATTTCTTCTCGTGTCCAGATTTCTGTCTTCGATTTTGTTTTGTTTATCTTCTTTATCTGTCCTTCTGTCTGGTGTTTAGTATACGGTTCCTGTATCAATATTACGTATATGTTGTTGTTGTTAATATATTGATTCAATAGTGCTGTCGCTTCTTTCCCTCTGTCTGCGTTAAATTGTATCACTTTCATTGTGTTGGTCCTGTTAATATTTTCCTGTCTCCGACGTAGTTAATCCTGGTCTGTTGGTACTGTGTTGCCTTTCGTTTGTATATGATACATAATCTGTCCCGCTCTGTGTGTCGTCTCGCTGTCTTTGGGGTTCCCTGTATGGCACAATTGGGACAGTCATGTCACTTGCCTGACTTGCCACTTGAGGACATGTCACTTGCTTGACACTCGTTCCCCTGGTGTGGGCCTCCATAAATGTGGCAACGCGCCTTGTCCTTGCAATATTTCGCAGGGTGTCCATATTTGTGGCAGTTGAAACAAATAATAATATCCACCTCTTCTTTGATATAGACCGCGCTGAGGTCTATAAATATTCTCTCCATCCTGATTACTGTTTTAAATAATGTCGGTTCTGTCTCTATCGTAATGTTTTCTTTTGTCCTGTTCACATGTTGTTCTTTTCCTTATTATCGCCTTCTCCTTGATGTTTTCCCCCACCTCTAATATGGAATTCGTTATATGGAGCTCCGGTCTGCTATGTATTTTTTTCGTCAATTATTCTTTGCTGGTTTTCGTCTCTGTAGTTGATGGCCAACTGTTCCTGGTGTGTTCTTGAAAATCCTCGTATTCCCCCTGTCTTCCTTGCTTCCTCCTGTGCTGTGCCTGTTGAGTTTTTATTACGTCCATTGATTTTTGTCCCTGCGGTAGCCGCATTAGTGTGATGAGTTTATCCTTTCTCTCCGGTGTCTTCCATCCTCCGTTTTGTCTTTGGGTTGTGGCTCCTGGCCTGTTATGTCTGCGTATGTCTTTTTCTTGTTTCTGTTTCGTGTTCTTTGTGCCCTCCATTCGCCTTCCGTCTACGCGTCTGTTTGGGTTTCTGTCTGTATATTGTCCATGCGTGATTGCTTGAGTATCGGTCCCGTTCTTGGCCGTCTGCCGTCCATTGTCCTATTGTTTTTTTCTGTGGTAGTGCCCTTCTGTGTGATTACCATCCCAGCGCTCTTCAGTTCTCGTATTTCCTTGCTTAGGGCTTGTATTTCCCGCTTTTGATTGCCTATCTGCATATTGCCTATTGCCGGCTCTATTTGCCTTTCAATTTGGGTGAATGACATTTTTGGGTTGCTTTCCTTCCTAGTTTCTTCGTAGATCTCTTCCAGGAGTCGGAGGTCTATGTCCATCATTTCTTTCACCCTTGTTATCACGGTCTCCCTGTCCCCCTGTTAAATTGTAATTTGCCTGATGTGTAGCGGCTTACCGCCCGTAGTATATCCTGTTTGCATCACCTGACCTACCCTTTGTGCCCCTCCTATTGTTGTCCTTTTTTTTTGGCCATGTATTCCTGATTGCGTGTCGGAGCTCTCCATTCCGGATTCCCATTCTGGCGTGTTTAATTGCCTCGTTTCGTCCTCATTTCAGATTTCTCCCGCTTTTGCGATCAGGGACGCTACTTTCTCGTGTTGCTCCGGACTTAGGTTCTTCAATGGAGATCGCCTTTCTGATTCCATTCGCCCTTTTTTGGTTCATCGCACCGGCGATCTTGGGAGGGATTGCCTCTTAGGTATTGCCCCATTTCCTCACCATGTTGCGCCATTTCTTCCCAATTGTATAATTGTTTTCGTTTCCGTTCTTCGCCTTCCTCCATTACCTTTGTTGCGTTTACCCCTTTTTTTATGGGGGGATAGCCGCCGTGCTCCTGAACACTTTTCCCTTTGATGGACTCCTGTTCCGACACACGGTTTCGCTGGAAATCGCGATCGAGTCCGATGTCGTTATTTCCGGATAGGCGCTGTGCCGCCGGTCGACTTTCACTTTGATAGTCCCTTTCTCCGACGCACTGTTCTCTAGTTATTAGCACTTAATTTTTTGCTCATCGTGGGTTTTTTTCGGGGTGGGTTGTTAATCACTTTTTAGTTATTATTGTTTACCTCCGTCACTCCGTTTGTCCGCAAATGTCGAAAAATTTTTAAGTATTTTTATACTTTTTCACTACCCTTCTAGTGACTTTCCTTTTGTTTTTTTTAAATTCCGACCCTTGTCGGGCCTACCGATGTCCAAATTTATGCCATATTTTCACTATTTTATGGTTTAAGTCTACTTATTCTGCACTATTACTATACTACTCACTACTAACTCACTCCATAATTTATCCTTTCTATATTTAACTTATGTCTTAAATATCGCCGTGTTTTATTCCGTACCTCTGTAATGTCGACCGCTCAGTTTAAATCCCAGATGTATGCTGATCTTTTTAACTCCCGCTTTTGTAGCACAAAATTCACCGATTTAATACTAATTTTCGCCAATTTTAAACTCCCATGTCCGCAGTCCGTTTAGCTTGGTTCTTGCTTGAATCAAACAGTGTTTACATGTTGATGGGTACAATGCCCGGGTACCTACCTTTCGGTATACCCCATTTGTCCCCTTGTGTTATGCACACCCACTATTCGCGAAACGACCACCAATGGAACTCCTTTCTCCGTTCCTTGGACCTCCTCCCTCCAAATTAGGGGGAAAAAGACCTTATCCTATTCGAACTGTTACAATTTCCCTACGCTAACCCTTAAATTCTATCTATTTCCTATCTAATATCTATTTAGTCTAGTTCCTCCTTGCGCATCACCAGTTCAGCCCATTCGTTTAGTTTCCGTATGTCCTCGTCGTTGTTCCCGTCCTGATGTCTTAGTTATGTTGCAGTTGCTGTATTTAGTCCTTATATGTTGTCTTGTTTGTTGTCTGTCGGTCTCTGTACAGTTGTACTTAATGTGGTCGATTGTTTCGTCCTCCGTTCCACATGTACATGTCGCGCTGTCTGTTAGTTTGAATCTGGTTAAGTATTGTTTGAAATTTCCATGTCCTGTTGCGAATTGTGCCCCTTTGAATGTCGTTGTAATTGTATCTCGGCCCACCGCCTGCAAATGTCGTAGAGTTGTCGTCCTTTGTCACTTTTGTCCCAGTAGTCCTGCCATGTGTCCATTGTCATGTTTAGTCTTGCCTTGGCCCATTCTTTGTTTGTCTTAGTGTTGTATCTGCTTGTGTCTTCTGTCACGTCCGTAAGCTCGGCGCCGTCACTCGCCAGCCTGTGCGCTTTAGCGTTGTGTATGTTGTCCTTGTCGTGTCCTTTCGCCCATGCTATCCTCGTCTGCCATCCTTTCTTGTGTCGTTGTTCCATGTGTCGCTGTAGTTCAGTGATTGCCTTTGTTGTCGCCTTTCCTCTGTTGATAGTCTGTGCTGTTTCTTGTCTATCCGTTGGTATCGTAATGTTGGTGTATTGTCTCGTATCGGCTATTATGATGGCTTTAATAGCCGCGTAAGTCTCAGCGTAATGTATTTTAGTCTCGTCCGTTATTCGTACTTTGTGGTCGTCAGCGTCTTCAATGTGTATTCCTATGGCTGCCCGTCCATTCGTCTTCACGGTGGCGTCTGTGTGTATTCTTCTTGTCTTCTGTTGATGTGATGGTGTGTCTGTGGCTTGGAGGTGTTCCATGTTCGGGTGTGGTCTGTCTTTGTGTTTTGTTCTGTGTTCCTCTCCGTTGTCTCGTCTGGTCTTGTGTACGTTGTGTCTTGCCATAGCTTCTATCCACCAGGGTGGCGTTCCGGCCAGCACTTGTAGTGCGGCTGTTGACGTGGTGCTATATGCCTTGATAGATATGCGCAAGCCCGTCCTCATTATAGCGTCCAGTTGTTGTTTTTGTTTTGTCTCGTCTTCTTTGTGTCCCCATACCTCGGAACCGTACAGCACTGCCGGTCTTAGTGCTCTTTGTATGATTCGTAGTAATGTCCTCTGGTTTGTTCCCCACAGTCGTTTTATTTTATGTCCAAGTTTTAGTGCTGTCTCCTCTACTTTGTGTTTGGTTTTATGTATATGTCTGGCGAAGTTTAGTTGTCCGTCGATTGTGTTTCCCAGGTATTTGATGTTGTCGTTTTGGTCTATTTTGCCATTGTCTGTTTTCAATGTCGGCGGCCGGATCTTCTTGGTGCCGATGAACATACCCTCAGTCTTTTTTGTGTTGTATGTCGTCCCTGTCTGTCTTGCCCATTTCCGGCACCCGTCCCATACGTATGTCCATTTGTTTTCAATCCTTTTCGCGGATTTCCCCGTGATAATGATCACTTGGTCATCCGCGAAGGCCTCAATGTATGTCAGTTCGTCCACGTATTGTATGTCCACGTCCCTTAAAGTCGCTTGTTCCTCCTTCCACCTCTGCGTTGTTTCGTCCATAGTTCGGAACCACTTATTGTATTGCTTGTAGTTCCCTTCGTTCCCTGTTGAGTTGTTTTCTCTGTCTGTCCAGTGAATCGTTCCACAATCCTGTCTCGTCCCCTTCTCCTAACGTCTTTGTCTTAATGTGTCGGCGACATGCTTGACTGCAGATCTTGTCAAAGTTTTCCGCTATGTCGTCGACACTCCGGAGCCAGTCTAGTTGGTCGGTTTGTAGTTTTATTTGGTCCTCGTAGCGTGTCCAGTTTGTATTAATAAAGTCATAAGTGGTCCTTTTGCGTTTGGTTGTCGTGTGTTCAATGTCTATTTCGTATGTTATGTATTTGTGGGCCGAGAGCGTCTCGTCTGCGTTAACCGTCCAGTTTTAGTGTGTAAGTTTTTTGTTAATGTCATGTCTACGTAGCTGCTTCCCATCGGTCCTTGAATGTAGGTTGTTCGTGTTTTTGTTTTCCAATGTGTAGCCGTTGTCTATAGTCCAGTTGATCAGGTCCTCTCCGCGTTTGTCATTAACGTTGCCGCCCCATATGTCGCTGTGTGCATTGATGTCTCCGCATAGTAGGTGTTGTCTAATTTGTGTTGTGTGTTGGCGCTCTCTTCTGTCGTATTCCTCTAGTCTCGTGTTTTTATTCCCCCTGGTTCGTCGTATATGGATGTTATGTACGTGTTGCCCGCTTTGTTGTTTATTCGTATTGTCGTTGTGTTGTCGTTCGTTAGTTCCGTTATTATCGTGTAGTCTATGTTGTCCTTTATCCATATTTCGGTCTTTGAGGTCCGTCCATTGTTGAGTTTTTTTGTTTTGTTGGTCGGTCTGTACGTTGTGGATGGTTCTTGCAGCATGACGATGTCTATGTAGTGGTCGGTTTTGTATTTGTCTAATAGTGCTGTGGCCGCCTTCCCTCTGTCTACGTTAATTTGTAGTATTTTCATGTCTGTCGTTAGTGTTGCTTCCGTAGTTTACGTTTGTTTGTTGGTACTGTCTTGCTTTCCTTTGGTTCACAGGGCATAGCCTGTCTCTCGCCGTGCGGTGTCTCATGTCTCTGGACTTTCCTTATGACGTGCAATTAGGACAGTCCGGATTGCCAGACGTACATTGGCGACCCTCGTGGGGCCCCCCGCACACATGCCACCCCTTGCCCGCTCCGTGCAATATTTGTGCGTCCGAACTTGTGGCACTTGAAGCACAGTGCAACGTTCACCTCCTCCCTTATGTATATTTCGGTCAGGTTTATGTATATCTTCCTCTTTTTACCATGGTCCTGAATACCTCGGGTGTTGCTTCCATGGTCACATTCTCCTATGCTTAATTTATACATGTTGCCCTCCTCACCACTTTCAGTTTGTCTTTTATGTTGTCTCCCAGCTCCTGTTGCAGTTCCTTTTTTCTGCGATTATTGCGTCCATAAGTTCGTCGTCCGTATATCCCCTCATTACACCCGTGATCAGTAGTTTCGGGTTCGTCCTTTTTAATGGTTTGATCTGTAATTCAGGTCTTGTCTTGATTTTGTCGTCTATTAGTTTCTGTTGTGTCCCGTCTTTGTAGTGAATTGCCAGCTGTCCCGAATTGGTTTTGGCGAATCCCCGGATTCCGCCCGTTTGCCTTGCCTCCTCTTGTGCTGTCTCTTTAATTGTTTTTAATATGTCCGCGTGTCTTTGTCCTTCTGGTATTTGTACGAGCGTCGTTAGCCTGTCCTTCCTCTCTGGTGTCTTCCATCCGTCCGTCGTGTCTCCTTGACTGTTTCCATGTCCTATTGCATCGACGTAGGTTTTCTTTGTTCTGTCCTGTCGAGTCCTTCTTTTTAGCGCCCTCCACTCACCTTCAGTCTCCGTGTCCGTTTGTGTCTCTGTCATAGGAACATTGTCCATGCGTGGTCTATCATTTGTCTGACCCGTTTTTGTCCGTGTGCCTTCCTTTGTCCTGATTTTTTTCTCCGTGGTGGTGCCTTTCAGTGTGTTTGCCGTTCCGTCCTTTTTCAGTTCCCTTATTTCCCTAGTCAGCGGCTGCATCTCGCGCTTTTGTTCTTCAATTTGACGTTCTATGTGGGTGAATGATATTGTTGGCCTGGATTCCCTCCTGGTGTCCTGGTAGATCTCACCCATTAGTTCCAGCACAATGTCCGTCATTTCATTCACCCTTGCCATCACTGTCTCCCAGTCCTCCCTATTAATCTGCACCTTCCCCGAGGTGTACCTGCTGACCGCTCTCAGAATGTCCTGTTTGCAGGCTATCACCTGCCCCACCTTCTGTGCCCCTCCTGTTGTTGTCTTCCTCTGTCCTTGTTGCCCCAATTGATTGTCCGAGCTGTCCATCCCGGATTCCCACTCTGTGGCATTGGTCGGTCCTGCCTCATCCTCGTTCAAGATCTCTCCCACCCTAGCTATCAGAGTCGCCACCTTTTCCTGTTGCTCCGGAATGAGGTGTTTTGTGGGACACCGCTTCTCTGCCTCCATCCGCCCCTTTTTATATAGCCTCACTGGTGATCTTGGCAGGGACTGCCGTTTGGGAATAGCGCCCATGTCTTCGCCCTGTTTTTCCATTTCTTCCCAGTTGTATATCGTTTTTCGCTTTTTTTCTTCTTCCATTTCCTTTGCGTTGACCTGCGTTGACCCCTTTGCGTTGACCCCTTTTGCCCCCTTTTTTTTATTTTTTTTATGGGGGGTAGCCGCCGTGCTCCTGCTCACTTTATTCTTTGACGGTCCACTGTTCCGACGCACGGTTTCGCCGGAAATCGTGATCGACCCCGCCGCCGTTAGTTCCGGGTAGGGGCTGTGCCACCGGTCAAAATTAACTTTGACAGCCCCTTTCGCCGACGCACAGTTCCCGAGTTATTCAACTTTTTTGAGTGTTCAAAGATGGATTTTTGGTGTGGGTCCGTTAGCCACTTTTTAATAGTTTTTATGTTTCTTCGACACCCCGTTTGTCCGCAATCTTCGAAAAAATTTTTTGAAATCCCCGCTCTCACAACACCCCTATATTGCTTCCTGTCAGTTTTTTTTTCAGTTACGGCCCTTAGGTTGTCCGTGAAAAATAAAAACAAAATTTTTAATTTTTTTCTCTGGGGGTGGTCAGTACGACCCCTCTATTTCCTCTAGCCCTTGAAAGTCCTTCCGCGATTACGCGCTAGTTACATAGCCATACCCACCTGACTTTGCAACCACAATACTAGGAAACCACCATACTCCAACATTCCACGAGTCAGCAGAAGTGTTTTCCTCATTTGACTGTTTTGCATGAGAACTCATTCTTTGTAACCACGTTGTGGAATTAAGTAGCTAAATAAATTGTCGTTGTAATAAAAAAACTTTTTAAAAACGAATTATATCGTTAAAGTTTCATAATTGGCGCAGTCGGTAGGATTGTGCAGTAGCAGTATCCAAGATTCCGGCTATTTGGGTTCTTCAACTCTTCAGCACAATCTCTAGAACCAACGGCAGAGGCCACTCCACCAAAGAATCGGGAAGGAAGAATCAACGTAAGTGCATTTTCCTTTCAATCCTAATCTATCTTCCGTATAAAGATTTCATTAGGAATAGTAATAGGGCCGTGTATCGCATACACACAATTAAAGTTAGGTCAGTCTATTGAAGACATAGTTTAGTTTGATTTTTTTTCTCTCTCTCAATTAAGAAAATAGAAAGCATAAAAATAGTAATTTTTTAAAGTGAAATATAAAGTTTATGCTTATTTATGAGTGAAGTAGACGATATTGTCCAACAATTAGAAAATATTCGTCTTAGCAAACCAGTAAGTACCAGCGTTAAAATGACTACTGCAAACCAAAATAATATGAATTGGAGTTTATTCAAATCAAAGTTAGATAATATTAAATCCTTTGACGGTGACAGTAATTACCTGAATAAATTTTTAAGTAGGTGCGAGAACCTAATAAGTACATATCTACCACTAAACGATGCTGATTTAAACAAGCATATTTTGGATTGTATTAATGAGAAACTGATCGGAAAAGCCGAAACTATGGTTGGCAATCGATCAGAACTTCTTAGTTGGGATAATCTCAAAACCGCTTTGATTCAGTGCTTCTCTGACCGAAGAGATGTAGATTGTTTAATTCAGGAACTTACAAGGACCCGCCCTCATAGAAATGAAGATTTAATAAGTTTTGGTACTAGGTTGCAATTGCTTAGGAGTAATGTAGTCCAGCGTGTCAGTAACGATACCCAAATGTCTACTAGCGATAAAGTTTGCAACATTAATCATTTTGAGAAAACTTCATTAAATACGTTTATCGCAGGATGCTCAGGCACATTGAAAAATAATATGCATCTGAAAAGACCAGAATCCCTTGAGGATGCGATGGCCTATGTTTTAGAGTTTGAGAATTTTGAGCGACTTTATGGAACTTTACGTAATAGTGAAAAATCCCAAAAATTTAATCCAAGTTTCACTAAGCCTGGATTTAACCAAAATTATTATCGTCAACATTTTCCAAACGCGCAAAGTTTTTTCCCCACCCCACAGTTTAGTAACAGCCAACCGCAATATAATCAATATCAAGCCAACAACCAATCAAATGGTTTTCAACTTAATCAACACACTAATTCAATCACGTCTACTAAACCGACATTTCCCTCTCAACCGGTAAATATTCAAAGTAGACCAACACCCCCTAGACAATGGCCCACAAATAGAGATGTTTTTGGTCCGCCCAGAAATGTATTCAGACCCAATCAGAACTCTCCAAATCAATTTCCAAGGCCTACACCCATGTCAGGAATTTCCAAAATTCTCTTACCCCCACCAGAAAACATAGATTAAATTCTCAATATAATAACTTCCAAAGACCATTTTATCAAACACCACAGCCAATGATAGTTGAAGAACAATATTCGAACGAATACGAAGATCATTCTACAAACCCGTATTGTCAAAATTTTGAATATTTTTATAACCAAGAATACCTTGACTACCCTCAGTCAACAGAAACATACTCTGATCAATTTGAAGACCAAATCAACTTCCAGGAGCTTCAAGACCCTCGAACTTCCCAAAATACTGTCCTCGAAGAAAATGGAAATTTTTGCGACCCCAGCCCAACGAAAGAGCACAGCTAATAGAAATTAACATTTCTTCATACAATGCCCTTCCATACATTGAAATTAGCAGTCTTAACATCAAGCTTTTAATTGACACTGGCAGTTTTCGATCAATTTTAAGACCCACCATTTCCGAGACTTATTTTCCACACTGTATATTTCGGTCAACCAATACTATTAAAACAGCCATAGGTAGCGAAAGCACGCAGTTTCAAGCTAATATTTCCGCGCTCGCAGAAGTTGGTCTCGACTACGAAATCAGATATAAAAAAGGCAAATCCAATAAAGCAGCAGATGCACTTTCCAGGAATCCTGTTGACCTCAATGCTCTAGAAACAGATTCATTATACAACAATATAGGAGACACCGATGAAATAACCAATGACTTTATGTTAAATCACGAAGAATTGCCAAGCTTAGATAACTTAACAGTTTCAGAGATTTTAGGGCAAAACACCGAACCCTCAAATTCAAATAAAGGCAAAATTAATATTATATCGAATATCCAGTTAAGAACACCGAACCAAGTTAACAACCAACCGTCCGATTCAGAAACAATACACTCATCATCAGAAAATCCTATTTTTGGAATAGCAATATCTGAACGTCCAATAAATATGTACAAGAATCAAATAATTATTACAGATGGAGATATCCTAAATGTTCATATTAAACAGAAACGCATATTCGAAAACATCCGTATGTACTTAACTATTTCAAAAATTAATCCCGCCCCTCACATTATCAAATTTATAAAAGAATACCTCAATCCGAAACAATCATACGCATTATATTTTCGACACGATGGCCTTGCGCGAATTTTTACAGTAACCCTTCAAAATATCTTTAAAAATTCTGCTTATAAAATGCTTCATTGTACAAAAATGCTTGAAGATGTACAAACCAGAGAGGAGCAGCAGGAGAGAATGAAGCTCTATCACACCACAAAGACTTGTCACCGCGGCATAAGCGAGCTAAAATTGAGTTTAAATCAAAGATATTATTGGCCAAAAATGTCTGAAGATATAGAAAACTACGTGAATAATTGTGAAATTTGTCAGAAAAATAAATATGACAGAAGTCCACCTATTGTGAAGTTCAATCTCACTCCTACAGCATCCAGACCATTTGAACACATACATGTCGACACTTTTAGAATGAATTACGATGCTTATGTCACAGTTTTAGATTCATTTTCCAGATACGGGCAGGCATACCCACTTAAAAGTATTACCGGAATTGAAGTTATCGAAAATCTATACACCTTTATTACACATCATGGTTTACCATTGAAGATAACTACAGATCAAGGAACGGAATTTAAGAATAAAGCTTTAGAAGATTTTTGCAAACTCTATAAAATTGATTTACACTACACAACAGCGAAGAATAGTAATTCAAATTCACCTGTTGAACGCTTTCATTCGTCAGTCATAGAAAGCTACAGATGCTTGAAAGAGGAAAATAAAGAACTATCAACTGATCAATTAATCAAGCGCGCAGTTTTGGGTTATAATAATTCTATTCATACTGTAACAAAATTTACCCCTTTTGAAATCATAACTGGTCACATTAAATCAATAAATCCGTTTGATCTCAACGATAACGCAATTATTTCAAGTTATGTGCAATCGCATAAAGAAAATTCGAATAAGTTATACGAAAAAATTAAGCAAAAGAATGAAGAAGCAAAATGTGCAATAATAACTAAACGGAACGAAAACAGATGTGAACCACCAGATTTCGAGTCACAAAATCACGCTTATATCAAAACCAAAAACCGCGGCAAACACTTACCAAAATTTAATAAAATGCAACTAATCGGGCAAACCGATATTAAATTACAACACAAAATCACGATTATCACAAAAGTTGTGCCCGAAAACCAAAAACTAAGTTACACTATTATTTGCAGAGAAACCAAGGAAATGGGTCTCAAATGGAAAATCCCGATTGTCCTGTTCCTGGTTCTTTTCAATTTTCTAATACTTAAAGGCTACTTAAAGTCACATAACGGTAATAACGGTATATCATATCATCAGTTATCAGAAAATTTACTAATAAGAACGGACAACTTAATTCACATCGCATCAGGTAAACTTCAAAATTTAATACCAAATAATCGAAAGAAACGAGGCCTTTTGAATATAGTAGGGCAAATTAATAAATGGCTTTTTGGTACACTTGACGCTGAAGACGGTCAACATTACAATGAAGCAATTGCTACTTTAGAGAGTAGTCAAACAAGCGTTAACGATGAACTAAAACTTCAGATGTCGCTATCCAAAGGTTTAATCACTCATTACAATAAGACCATAACTACCCTTAACGAAAATCAGGACAAACTTAGATTAAGTATAAGGTCCTTTCAGCAACTAATGCAACAAACGATATCCAATGTTCAGAATTATCTTGGGTTTCATGGGTCAATAACGCAATTAAACCTAGATTGTCAAAACTTAATTATGTTTTTGGATAATTTAGAGGATGCAATAATGTTTTCCAAGCTAAATGCGCTGCATAACAGTATTTTGTCCACTAACGAATTAACAATTATGCTAAAATATTTAGAAAACATGTACAAAGTTGCAGCAATCCCAAAATTTCAAAATATACTCTCGTATTATCAATTTTTTGGAACTCAGGTTGGTTTCTCTCACACGAAAATAATTTTTGCGATACACGTACCTATACTAAGGCCAGAAGATCTAATGTTTTTTCACCTATACCCTATTATCCTAAATCGAACTATATTCATTCCCCAATACCCTTACCTCGCACAGAAGAAGTTAGAAAACCAGCACACCAGTCAGCCTTGCTCAAAAATAGAAGACACATATTACTGCAACGAAGAGTTTCACCCACAAGATGATTGTACCAATGAACTTTTAAAAGGCAAGACAATACATAATTGCCCAACCTTCAACATTAAGTTAGTAGAGCCAATAGTTGAACAAGTAACGGAAGAATTGGTCCTCGTACTGTTAACAGAACCTGCAAAGTTAATATCCAAATGTGGTACCGATCAGTATCACCTACTTGAAACATCAATCCTTGTCAAGATCCCGAAAAATTGCGAAATTCAAATTAATGAAAAGAAATTCATCAATAACATCAACATACAAAAAGGAAAACCATTTATATTGCCGAAAATCACACTACCTCAAACAATTACTACGAAGTTCTTGGACGAACCAAACATTTCCAAAATTAATCTAGATGAAATTTATCATTTGAAGGAAATAGCCAATCAACTTTTACCAGTGACTTTAAACCAGAAGTCAAAACACCAAGAATACACCTTCTTTGGTATTGTGGGCGTCTGCACATTTCTTCTGATTCTCCTATTGACGAGCCAATGGAACCGAGTCAAAATCTTTTGGCTATCGACCCGAAATGCTTTCCATAAATCTACGGATCTTCAAGTACCAGATGATTACTCAGCAACTACCGCTTCGAAAAAACAGTCCGTTATTTTCGAATCCTGAGGAGGGAGAAGTTACATAGCCATACCCACCTGACTCTGCAACTACAATACTAGGAAACCACCATACTCCAACATTCCACGAGTCAGCAGAAGTGTTTTCCTCATTTGACTGTTTTGCATGAGAACTCATTCTTTGTAACCACGTTGTGGAATTAAGTAGCTAAATAAATTGTCGTTGTAATAATAAAAACTTTTTAAAAACGAATTATATCGTTAAAGTTTCATAATTCTGTGAACATTTTTTCAAAAATCGGGCTGTTTTATCATTGCGGAGACTTTTTACATAAAAAACACCAGATTTCGGTCCCAGAACCATTTTTATAGCCCTTCATTGGGCTATAAAAAAGGCTTCCACAGGAGATAAATATTCCAATGTTCAAACCCTTTTTTAAGGAACATTTTCATATGTGGTTTGGACGAGCTGGCTTGATCGAATAGCCTTCCAATCGCCCCGACTTAACGTCTCTTGAATCTTTTCTCCGGGGGTTATTTAAAAAATATTGAATGAAACTCAAAAAATGATTCATATCGTTTTGAATGTTATTCTTTTTATTTATTATTTTTTAAAATTTAATTTGATATACTTTTCTTAAATATAATAAATTTTTTTTAAACGCATAAAAAACGGCAAATCTAGCCTATTTATTATCTACATATTTCTGAAACAATAGCGTTTTCAAAACAAGGGAGAAAAACAGTAAGAAGTAACAATTTCATATTTTACGTTTATGTGCCATTTTCCACATTATGTCATTGCCATGTCACGTTTTGATGTATTTTTTGATGTG